>JAHTLZ010003307.1:2031374-2098424 GCA_023846285.1 Phrynocephalus versicolor
ATACATACATACATACATACATACATACATACATACATACATACATAACCATAATCTCTTTGTCTCCCTTTCCTATAATTTACACTTTATCATTTATACCTCTTTCCTAATTCTATCACATCTGATCCTATAAAATGCTTTGCTTTCGCAACAAGGAGCCCTATTCCATCCTAGCACCAAAACTAGTTCAAGGCAAGCATGCTGGGCTGTGTGCCAGGCATTGGGGGGGTACCTTTTTTCACTGCTGCTGACATGTAGTCCCAGCTATTATTGCTCAGATCTCATTGACGTATACACAGAACTCCTCATTCTAACATGCTCACTTCTCTCTCTCTTTTTCACCTCTTTCTGTTTCACTCACATGTCCCTTCTCACCCTGCAGTTATGGTTTTTGAAAGCCTTGGCTGAGTGAGGATGCCAGTGGAGGTTTCTCAAAAGCCTGGTGGAAGCAGGGAAGGAAATGTATCTTTTTTTCCCCCAAAGGCTTGCAGGACTGGAGAGATCTAGCCTGTGTGCTGCAAAGAGGCCATGTAAAGGCATTTGTAGGTATCAGTGGAGGATTTTAACCATCCAGACACACAGTGCAGTGGGGTGTGGGTGTGGGTGGGTAGTTTCTTCTTTCCTTTCCTTTCCTTTCATAATAGACCGGCTTCTTTCTCTGCTTATAATTTTCCATTGTCCTTCAGACCAGTCTCTCACCATTCTTGTTCGTCTCTTGCGTGCTTAATGTGATTCTTTTAAAAAAAAAACCCTTTCAGTCATTGTAGAGTCTTAGTCTTAGTTTTCTTGACAGTGTCTTTTATTGGGGCTCATTCTATATTCTAAAGCTGTTATTTCAAAGAGTTCCACTCAGCACAGTTTCCCTACTCCCAGATAGAGCTGTCTTTGAGCACAGAGGCACAAAGAAGGGAAATCTGATGTCAGTACTGGAAACTTGAATGGATCTTGGAGGAAAGAATAATGAGGAACAAGTCGAGCGCTGCCACCATGAATCTTTGTGGAAAGCTGATACTGATTTTCAGTCCCAGTGTAACATTTTCCACATGTACTATTCACAGAAGGTAGCTTCTGATGTATTAAATGGAGAGGGGAAAATTACAATGGAATAGATTTCCTACCATTCCAGGAGACATAATCTGATTTAGTTCCCTACTTTGTATCAGTTTGTGTTTGTCTTTGGGTGTGTTAATTTATTTATAGCTCTCCTTCTCCCCATCTGTCATCGAAATTACTCTCATCAATGGTGGATAAAAATCAAAAGATTGGATTTTTTTTTACTTCAATCAATTTATTAAATTTACATTTATTTTTTAAAATTTTAAATACTTTCTGAGGAAAAATCTTCCTAAAAATCATGTTCTAGATACATGATAGTGCAAAAGTTATTCATCAAAAAATTAGTTTTCAATTATATAGCATTAGGCTGTATTAACCCATTCACATTGTCATGATCTCCCAGAGGTTTCTGATTATTTGGGGCAATTTTTCTGTCCAGAAGATATTATCAAAGATGATTGGCTTTGCTATTTTCAAAACTCTGCATTTGGGTCTGCAACAATAACGCCTCCTTCATAGCAAAAAATGCAATAAAATAAACAGCAGAAGTGAGAAAAAGACCTTAATCCCCTTGTTCCTCTGCATATATTTGTACACGGAATCAACCCCCTTACCTCTTTAGTGGTACGTTTCAAGAAGTTCAATGACTAGAAGCTTCTTTGGAATGGAATAGGTCTGCACAAGGTGCAAAGTTTGTGGAGGGAGGGCAAGCAATAAAATGAAAGTGAAAGATTTGAGCACAGCAGGCCACTTCTTGAGATCTTTATGTGTATAGCGGCCTGAGGGTTATCATATTATTCTCACTGTCCCTTGAGGAGAAAAACCTGTAATGGCAGCAGACTGTAAAAGAGACCCAGTTTGGGAATATCTAGACTGTCAGTCTAGGTTTTTAAAGAAATGTTAACCATATCAGTTAACAAACATGGGTGTTTAATTAAATACAAGCATGTGTGTGTGTTGTGTCATTATAGTCGTGACCGACTCTTCGTGACTCCATGTCCATGGAGTTTTCTTGGCAGGAATACTGGACTGGCTTGCCAGTTTTTACTCCAGGCGCCTGCAGCACCTGGTATTCCCTGGTGGTCTCCCATCCAAGTACTAACCAGGGCTGACCCAGCTTAGCTTCCAAAATCAAGTGAGATTGGATGTGCTTAGGGCATCTAGGCAGCTAAAATACAAGCATACATAATGACATATAATGTAATTGTTTTGGTTAAATAAAACTATTTAAATTGTTATTAAGGTAATGGTTATTTTTCTCCTTCCAAAAGAGTACAACAGAACAGTTGTCCAAATATGTATGATTAACATATTAAACTGGAGATAGTTCTCCTTGCAATGATTTCATAATTATCTATCTATGTATCTCTAATGGTATATAACCACCAATTTAGTAATTTTCTGATATAACTGTAAAACTAATCTGAAACGTTATTGTTCTAAAAATGAAACCTTCATTTGGCTGTAAACATTAAGATTAAAACAACACCAGCAAAAATGAGTCTTTATGTAGAAAATAATGATTTACATCGAGCCTTACTGACTAGTGATTTAAATCATGATTTAAATCAAATCCACCCTGCTCTCATCTATTGGTATTCTTGCATGTTCTGTATAAGTCTCATGGACAACCAGGATAGATTTCTGAATGCGCGGTGGGAATTGTGGTATCTTGTGTACCACCCCAAGCACTCCAGTGTCTTCAGCTGCTGTGATCTCTGAGTTCTACCTCAACAGCAAAAAAATGGGGTCACATGAAGTTGTCTTTTTACCAAGGCATTCCACTCTGTTTTTGAGCACAATGCTTATGTTAATTGACAGGAGTTCTCCAGAATCTCAAGGTACAGCAAAATTTTGGAAGTGTATGAACAATCAGATGCACTTTTTCTTTTGGAATTTCCCCCCCCACACACACACAAAATGTGCAGTGTTGACCATTTTTTTATACAAGATAGTCTCTGCTGCTAGGGAATTCCTGGACATCTTGCTGATATTTTCAACACTAGAACCTAAAGTACATCTCTGCATTTAAGGATGTTTCGATTGTCACAAGGAGCATAAAGGATCTGTAATAAGACGGATTGTACTCTAAAATTGTTTTAAATTTCAGCTTTTATTTTCTCTTTTTTAAAAGATGGCCATACATGGGTGGTATAAGTTATACACAGCTGGATTCTTTAAGGAAGCAGAGGAAGGCTGTGGAAACCAGCATCTCAAAACAGGGACTGCATTAAGGATTCCCCCCCCTCTTTTTTTTTTTAAAGGCAGAAGCTATGCAGCCTTAAAAGGACTTGTTTAAATTTTAATGCCTGTGCAGGATATGTTGAGTTTTCAAAAAGCAAGGAAACTTTCACTACTTTTAAAGTTAGCTAACAAATTATTCTCATGTTCATAGGAATTCATTTGAACCCCCTTCACACCAGTTACTGGATTTTATTTAGTATAGAAAAGCTTTTGTTTGCTTTGAATTTTTAATTGGGAAAAAAAATAGGGGAGGAGGGGGAGTGTCAGAAGGGAGATAGTATCTTATAACCTTGACAAAACCATCACAGAAACACAAATGTAAACAATACCTTTAAAGGCTATATTACAAGTCTGGCTGATTGATGAGGCTATAGGGGTGTTACAAATCGTTGACTGAAATAATGCATGAGGGATTTAGGAGGAATGAAAATCAGAGCAAAAGCCGCAGCTTCACTGAAAATGTCAAGCAGGAAGGACTAGAGCTCTTTGTGACTGTTCCTTGCAAAATGTTTTGTGAAGACCAAAGTATACATTTCTGTACAAAAGAAGTGGTGGTGGTGGTGGGTGGAAATAGTTCGTGCCAACAATTGCTCTGATTGAACTGTTCTGTATATTATTAGGTACTTGAAATGGCTTGCCTGTTTCGGTTGCAGTTTATAGCTAATCTACTGCCTTCCCACCCTGTATATCATAGCACTGAGAACAAAAAAAAAAAATGTGGCCAGTATGGCAACAGAACATGTGAGGTGTGTGCCTGCGCGTGCTTACTTTATTGTAAGATCCATTGCATCAACTGCTGGTTACTTTGAATTAAATATGCCTAAAATTGCAGCCGTGTTTGACAATGGGGGTTTTGTCAGCTGCTTTTCTCAACTTGGACCAGGATATTTTCCTGCTGCTCTTTCAAGATGACAGAGATCAGGAAGCGGTGGCACTCTGGATAGTACAGTTCCTATGATCCCTCCCCAGTGTGGCCAGTGATCAGGAATGATAAGTGATGATGTCCAGTAACATCTGGAAGGCTGTGGATTCTCCATCCCTTTTCTCAGATTTTGCTCTTCTGACTGAACGTGTTGTGTTCTCTACTTTGCTGTGTCGTTTGGGATGACGGCAGGCTTCAGGAATGTCCTACATTAATAT
Source organism: Phrynocephalus versicolor (assembly GCA_023846285.1). Taxonomy (NCBI): domain Eukaryota; kingdom Metazoa; phylum Chordata; class Lepidosauria; order Squamata; family Agamidae; genus Phrynocephalus; species Phrynocephalus versicolor. Next base: position 2,035,815 of record JAHTLZ010003307.1, read on the forward strand.
TTGGAGAAAAGCATGAGAAGGAAAGTGGCTGCAGGGCACCCATTACAAGTGTTTTGCATGGCATCATTTCATAGCAAAATGCTCCTGTGTGGGGGATGTTTTCTGCCCTAGTGTCTCCCAGACCTTCCAATCCAAAGACCCCAAATAAATTATCCTTGGTGGCTTAGGCTGATGGGAGATGTGGCATTTGCAAGGCATCAGCCTGAAAAAAGTTGTTTTACTCTTTAGATTTGAAATGTCGGCTTCCACCTGGCATTGTGAGGACTACTAAGTCATTAGTTTGTTATTGTATAAGCATGTATGTGGCTGTACAGTTATTAAGACTCAGTGCAATCCATTGGATGCTATTGTCATGTTTCATATGGCTCCTTTTAGCCCCGAAATTTTTTTCAGGGAGTTTATCTAAAGCTGTTTAATAGGTGACAAGAGAATGTTAAACTTCATATCATTTGTTGAGGGGGATGATTATAATTTTAAAAAATTGCAATTGTAATTTGCCTGTTTTGGTTTTGGTTTTATTTTTACTGTAATCCTAGTGTAGACTTATGGCTGAATTTTGGACAGTCTTCTTGCAGGTTGAAAACTGGTTCCAGGTATTAGTGGCTTTTCTATGCATTTACTGTACTATAGAAGGACCTGAAGCTAGTTTCTGTGTGTTGCTGGATAGGTCAGTTGTTTAGGTGTTTGGCTGCAGAACAGATATTGGGAGGTTAAATTCCCCCACTGTGTCTCTTGTCAGTAGAACCAGCCTTTGTGGCCTTGGGCAAGCTGCACAGTCCCAGAACACCCCCAGAAGAAAGGACTGATAAACCATTTCTCAATATTCTCTGGAAAACCCGGAATTGACTTGATGGCAGACAATTATTATTGTTATTATTATACTTCTGCTATAGAGATATGTTCTGCCCCCTCTTCCAGATTCCTTCCCTTCCAGTTGCCATTTCACATACATCTGACACAAACCAGAACGTCTAGTGACAGGTGTATACTGTACAATGAGCTGAAAATCTAGGCTACAATCTCTGGTTTATGAGTGAACTGCAGTTGATGTTAGTCAGAGTTTGTGCCGAAGACTGTGAAAAACAGGTCGTTGTCAAGAAGAAAGTAGTGGGGGAGCTACTTTGGAGCTGAAAGTAGATCAGGCATTGATCCAGGTTTATGATCCTATGGCTTGCTGAGATCCAGCATTATCTCTTCAGCAGGTATGAGAACATTTGGCAAAGTCAACTTTTTATTTTATGATTGTTTGAAAGTTGCTTTGGAATGAAGTTCATCTGAACCTTCTCAAAAAGTTAGGTTTGACTAGCAAAGCAGTATTTGGATTTGTAAGGAATGGAAGTTTAAGGGAAGATCCTTCTTCTTTTGCATGTCTGGCCCTTACAGAATTTATGTCTACATTCAGTCCCAGTACTGCCAATTCAATTGGTTTCTTTCTTAAAGAAGGCACTTAGAAGTATGGCTTGCACTGATTATATTCCAAGTTTTAGCTGAATTTTTAATGTAACATTTGGATCTGGCTGATTTTAAGCACACATTTTTCTTTCTTGTGAGAGAATCTTTATGTCTTCAGTTTGTGCTGGAGTCCTGAAAAATGTTTGCATTGCATTTTATTGGAGCATTCCAGATGATGGTGTAAGTGCATTAAACAGTCACACACTTTAGTTGTGATGCAATAGCCCTTTGATGAAAAAAAAAGCATACAGTTGTTTTGAATGGATGATGAAATTGTTTTCTTTAAAGTTTCCAACAGTAAACTCATCAAGCATTTGTAACTTTGTAGATCTGTTAAAATTAGCTTAACATTGTATAACATCTTTTTGTGATTCAAGACATGACTGAAAAGCAACCAGAAATGGTCCAGAAAATTTCTTTAACTGAAGGATAATTGCCACTGCCTCACTTTCCTACTCGAGATTTGGCTTTAGAAGATGCTTGGGGTAAAGGACTTAATCTGAAACACTATATGTAATAAAAGAGCATCACCCGTAGCATAATGCACTGGTCCAAATTGAGTCAATATACACTCTTAAATAGCTTACACCTCAGTCCAAAATCCTGGCTTCTATTCTTCTTCAGGTTACCCATAGGTAAAAGTTGCACAGACAAGGAGTTTACTAACTAGAGGTGATTTCCATGTATGTTCATCAAATGTGCTATTTCTTATTGAAAGAAGCCTTTTTATTCACCTGGTCCACTCTTTGAAGATTAGGATTCTTTTCAAGATCTCTCTTGCATATCACCCAGTATCTTAACTAGTGGTGAGACTGGGAAATTCCTGGAGCAACCCCGCCCCCCCCCCCCCCAAAAATATGTTTTTCTAAAACACAATCTGTAGCTGGTTATTGTTGTTTTGTGCCTTTTTAAAAATTCAGGTGCAACCAACCAGGAGCGGGCAACCTCTGTGCCCCAATGAACCCAAGCAGGCTACAGCTTAATTACACCCCCCATGTCTGGAAGTTGAGTCATGGCAACTGGACTTCTTTTCTTGAGAGATTGAAAAGTTTCACTACTCATCCAAGCAGCTTTGTCAGTTAACTCCCCATGATTTTGATGTCAATCACTGACAATTTTTTTTAAAAAATCATTTTTTCCTTTAAACTAACCTGTGCGTGCATGCGTGTGTGTTGTCTTCAAGTTTAGCAAGTTTAGCGAAAGTACTGTTAAGCCTTGTATGTGCTGCCCATAGGAGTTTGTGAGGCGAAGATAACATTTTTTTGCTGACACTGCCATGGCACCAAATTTTGGCAGTGCACCGTCACATCCAGTACTTGAGCTGAAAAACTGGGTGACTGGGCTGCACATTTCACACCCCTGTAAAAGCCCTGCAAGGATTTGGATTGCTTGTTTTGACTAGTCATTTGTGGTAAAAAGTAGACACTGTTCGTTGTTGAGTTCATTCCAGTGGAACATATTTTTAGTGACCGATGTCTTGCTTGAGATCATGGAGCAAGCTACCCAGTCAGCATAACACTCTGCGTAGTCTCCAGCTTGACATTATTTAAGGGTGTTTATACACGACCCCTAAACTCCACCGCAAATGGCTGCAAGCTCCAGAGCTTAAAAATGCTTCCCCACCAGCTCCGGAGTTTGCAGACAATTAAGTGCGACCCCGCCCACCTAAGTGCGACCCAGCGCACTTTTCTTGTACCTGCTTGAAGAGGGTGAAAAATTTTGATGCGGAGAGTGCCGGCTCTCCTTGCTTCTTTTTGTTGTTTTTCTTTTGCCTCCCGCCCCTTTAAGAGGAACCAGGAAGTAATTGTGACTCCCACCAGGGCTCGGAGCAGGCACCGGAGGTAAGGCTTTTTCTTTTGTCCGTTTTAAAGGCTTTTCCCCCCCTCCCTCCCCTCACGCAGCCAGCAGCCAGGACGTGCAGAGTGGTGAGGAAGAAGGAAGAGCGAGCGACAGACCCCCAAGATCTCTGGTCCGAATTTAAGGGACCAGCGGATCTTAGGAGTCATGTAAAAAGGCCCTATGACAGGGATCACACAGTTGAAATAAATGAATCTTGTTGCTTGCTCATGATGGTATCTGATACTTTTCTTGCCCAAGCTGAGAAAGCGTGTAAGTGTGTGTGTATGTGAGAGAGGGGGGGGGAGGTGACATTTAAAATATGCCTATAAATTACAGCAATTCCTAAATACGTAAGTTATAAAATTGAAGTGTAGTTTCTTTTGCCATTAAATAACACTTCACTGAATGATTGGAATGGCATTGGAACATTTTCTGGGTATCAGAAAGACAGGTGGGTATTCTTGAGCACACACATTTGTAGGATAGATAGTTTCCCCTCCCCCACCCAGACCCCTAACAAACCAATCTGGGAATACTTCAAGGAGAAAGATCTGTTTGACAAGTAGACCCCAAATAAGGGCTGTATATTCCAACTGGAGTGATTTTGTTCCCTATGAAAATGTTGTTCTAAGAACTAATCAGCCAATAATCCACCCAACTCTGGAACTAAAAGATGTTCCACCAGCACATTCTAGCTACTTCCTTTCCTTCTGTACAAAGAGTTCCAGCAGGGTCTTTTGAAGACTGTCCTGTACTTATCTCCAAGTGGCAAAGCACTGATGTCTTGAGATATATGATGTAGAAGATGTAATGTAGGAAGAGCTGCTCTTCATAACGTGTGCCCTATCCAGCAAATAGCAAACTTGTCACTGTTAGACTGAACTGTTGTGAGACCAGAAAGAAGTAGCTGAAATTCTCTTATTTATTGTGGTAAGTTACAACTAGATTAGTTGCAAAAGTATTACATTAAGGGTAGCAGGAGTCAATGAGTTTCATTGAGGCATCATTTGTAGAAGTTGCACTGCTTGGTGTTTTTTCTTCCTCTAGTTCCCATAGTTTTGTAGCAGTTAGTGAAGGAACTGGCTGGAAAAGACATTATCCTGTTTTAGAAGATGTATGAGTAAATTATACAAAAATATCACCTTGATAGATGGGGACCGCCAGCACCTGCCTCTGGAACTCAAGCATCTTTGTGGAGTGAGATCTTTCCACTTCCACATATAATCAGTTTCAGAACATTATTGCAGAAGAGAGAGAATTAAGGCTTGAAGTATCATGGCTCGTCATCTCCTCCCTTTTCAAAATGGACTTGATTTTTACATTGTTTTATTATCAGGATTTACAGAACTAAACAATCTGATACATCCTGGGCGCTGCACCCAAGTGTTCAAAAATCTTGTTCACAAATCTTGTGTATAGGTTCATGGATTAGCTCAGTGCCAGTTTTTATATCGATAGATTATAAAAGGCTAAAAAGATCTAGTTATATTTCGGAGCACAGTGACAGTTCTGCATAGAATGTGTTGTTTGCCAGTTAAAACATTGTAGGTCCAGTTATTTTATTGTATATTTTTGTTGACTCAAAATAAAATACTCTGTGCTGTGATGCTGTATTCATTGCATTTACTACACTGTTATTATGAAACATCATATTGCTTCCAACACATGGCGACTCTATGAGTTATCAGCCTCCATCAGCAACCTTGCTCACTTGCTCAAGTCTTGCAAACTACAAGTCATGGCCTATGCCTTCATTCTCGAGACAAGCTATTCTATGCTTTTCTGTTGCCTTCAGCCTTTCCTAGCATTATTGTCTTTAACTATAAACTTAGTCATCTTAAAGCACAATAGCTTCAGTTTACTGATCATAGTGTCTGGAGAGAAATGAGACTTGACTGGACCTACCACCCAATTCTTGGTGTTTCAGGTGGTCCATAAAGATCTCCTCCAACACTGTGTTTAAAATGAAGCTATTTCCCTTTCCTTCCGTCAGTTTTCTTTTTTGTCCAAATTTCACATCTGTACTTAGTAACGAGGTATATCATTCTATGGCCGATTGTGACCTTGATTTCGAGTGATGTAGATTAAGCCTAAGGATCGCCTCTCTCCATCCCCAGTTCCTTATTTTCCCTATAAATATGAACGATGGGACTAAGGTCGCTTCAGTGGTTTAACCTTCTTTCTTATAAGATTCTCTTCTGAAGGGATTGGATAGCATAGAGTGATTTTAAAGAACGGGGTTTACTGATGCCCAGAAGTTGCTGCTCTTACTTTTAAGTCAGCTTGGCTCTGATTAGTACATGAAAGAGAGACCTTATTAAAGAACCTTTGCATCCTGTTATGAGTTGTTATGGTAAAGGAGGGAGATAGATACACATTCTTCTATTTTTATACATGGTAGTTTATGATCTCTTGCTTTCTCACAGCACTCCTCTGTACTAGCAGTTTTAGCACTGTTTATTATTATTTTTTGCATAAACATATGCATCTTGGCTTGATTACACAGCCCAATTATCAACCAATTAAAACCAAGTTTAACTGTCTGTGTTCAGTCATTCAGTCATGTCCGACTCTTCGTGACCCCATGGACCAGAGCTCACCAGGCCTTCCTATCCTCCACTGCCTCCCGGAGTTTTGTGAAATCCTTATTGGTTGCATCAATGACACCATCCAACCATCTCATTCTCTGCTGTCGCCTTTTCCTTTTGCCTTCAATCTTTCCCAACATCAGGGACTTTTCCAAGGAGTCCTCTCTCCTCATGAGGTGGCCAAAGTACTGGAGCCCCCATGGACAGAAACAAGTTTAACTAGGTTTGCACTAATCCCGCTCCCCCTGAAAAACCCATTATTATTGGAGTATAAAGAAGAATCGGAACAGCTGGAGGTTGTCTTAACAGAGCAAGCATAAAAACAGTGCAATTGTGCAACTACACTGTGCTTTTTTGTCAGCCATTTATGTGTGGGAAATGTGACAGTGCTTCTGATCAGATAGTGGGAATGTTTTCTTCTCCATCCCTGAGTCACTCCTAAGGAATGTTAAGATTAATGTACCAGATGAATGCTGTCACTGCTGTAATAATGGAAATCAGTTTGCTTTGAGACTTGCCACACATTTCATATAAAAAGTCAGGTACTTTAAGAGTTGCACATTCTGGTGTTAGGTGTTGCTTGGTTCTAGCGGATCCTGAATTCTTTCACTTAGCCAACAATTGTGTTTGGCACAACATGTTCCTTTGTTTCTGGAAAGAGCCTTCACGTCCGTATGCTACTTCACTTAAAAACAGCTAGCCTATTATCCTGGATTCCAGTCAACACAGGCAAAATTCCACCATGAATTAAACTCATTGCAGTCCTGTATCAGAGCCTGATCATCTCTACATGTATTCTAAATTTCCATTGAGATATATGAGTTTTTATTATGAAATAAGCATGTACAGGAGTGTGGATTTCAGCAAGTGCTATTACTAAACACTTCCTTAACACTTTCATTAATGCCACATGTATATTATACAGAAATAGAAATAATGTGATAATAGATATTCTGACAAAGAAACCACACACATGTATGTGATGCTATAGAACCTTGTAATTTGCCATACTCACTGCAAGCAGTTATCAATTATCACTGACTGATAGATTTTGGAAGCAAATTTTAATAATCCTAACAGAAATCAGCCTAACCCTTAAAAGCGTTATAGTATAGTAATTCAGTTAGAAGGCATAAATGAGCAATGTATTAACTGTTATTACAGTAGGCTATATAGCCTGAAGTACTGTATATTCATCTGACACCAGATACTTTGTAGTTCACCTGTTACATGTATCAAAAATGAAAGAAAAAAGAAATAGCTGAAAATCAGGATCATAATTCAAAATTTTGAATATCATAATATTTCTTCATATCTGAAGAGATCCAGCAACAATCCTTATGTTCTTTACCTGTGAATGTGCTAATTAACTAATATTGTGCCCAATATGGTTCAGAAATAAAAAAGTACTGTTTCCTGCTGTGAAAACTGAGCTTGGCTTTCATACAACTAGGAAATATTCCACAGAAAAATTGAAATTATCAGGAAGTGCTCACCACCAGATTGTTAACATTCTCTTCAAGTCTAAAGAAACTTTATTGGAGTTTGAGAGGCACCCCTTAAATGTTAAGGTAGCTCTTTTTCATGTTTATCACAGTACAGTATATGCAGAACATGGGTTGAAGTGCTGCTGATTAGCCCATTACCTGAATACTAGTGCAGAGCAGAGAGAGAGCCACATTAGTTTATCAATTCTGATCTGCTTTTTGATTAAGTAGTGTTGTGCCGCCCAGATTTCCCTTTTAATAAAAATATGTCTGTGAAGATTCTCAGTCATCCAAGTGAGTTTATCTGGAAGTTGAGTCATGGAAACTGGACTTCTTTTTCTTGAGAGATAGAAACATTCTGCTGCTCATCCAAACCACTTCACCAGACTGAAATAAGAAATAATAAGAATGCCACTAAAGATATGCACTTAGAGAAAAGGCAACTTCATACTAGAAAAGGGTTGTGAAAATGGAAGCTTCTTTTTTGCTTAGACAATGTATGTTGGTGACAATTCTAACTTATTCTAGCAAAAAGGTTGCATCTTTACATCAGTCCTTATATCATCAAGGTTTTCTGTTTCCCTTCCCTGGTATATTCTGTTGCAATTACTTATTTAAATCTGAACAGCCGAGATGAGGGAAGACGTGGGATAAGATGACAAAACCCCAAAAGTTACCCCAAAAAAGATATTTGGGGGGATTATAGTGTGTCTGATACTTTTAGTGTGAAGAAAACCTACTTGTGGGAAAAAGACTTTCCAGGGAGTCACTGCAAGCCAGAGAGGTTCATAGATGCCACTTACAGTATATACGTGTGTTCTTTTCCCCCAGTCATGCAGATAAACATATGGAATAGCTTCTCTATTTTAAAAGAAATACATAACCATATTGAAGCAAGGACCTTTAAATTGCAGCCAGTAATAAGTTTGCTCCTTCTAGATTCTAGGCTTTTTATTTAAAAAAGAAAAACCTTTTTTCAAATAAACCTCATGGCACAAACAGTTCTACGAAGAAAATTCTATAGATAGAAATTAAATACACAAATAAAAGTTTTGCATCTACAAACCATATGCTAGTAGCTGTGACAAGCATGTATTTTATCACACTCCCCTAGAATGACCATAACTTTCTTGGAAAAATTATGTCATATAAGATATTGCAAATGCTCTGTGACTCATTGTGAAGCTGCAGTTTACCTTACCAAGAGACCGAGCATTTCAGATAAATTGAAAATAACAGCTTATTCCAATGAAGAAGACTAAGTTGCTGAAAGAAGTGATGAGAAATGTATATGGACAGTTTAAAATGGGAGTATGCCCAACTCTTTTTCTGTTTAATGTCTACATATGGAACGGGCAACAATCTGCTTTAGATCTTCTGCTGAACCATAGAAGATTTGATAAGAATGAGATGCAAAGACCCTCTTCCAGACTTTTGCTTGTTTCTGCTGAGGTGCAGCTTGTCACAGCATATAAAGAAATATATAATTGTAGGTTTGATGTAGACCATAGTTGGTTGGAGCCCACTAAGTGGAAATAGTACCATAGTTAGCATAGCATCAATCACGGCTTTGTGAAACCATCACAACCATCTCAGAACAGGAGTAAGAGAAATACATTTCCCAAAGGCCCGGACCTACTTATGCTTGGTGGTATAAGTTGATATGGCCACCAGTTTGAGACCTGATAGGAAGCAGGGATCTTTATGAGTTGTATGCTAGTTCCAGTCTGAAACAGCTTTCTTTTGAAGAACCAGAGTAGTAACCGTAAAATGATGTTCCCATTTGATTTAAAATCCATCATGACCCAAGAGTTATCTTTATACTTTCTTTGCTTTGTTGCTTTTTCTTTCTAGAAGGCTATGGGTGGTCAGACAACTGTTTGTAGCTTTAATTTTTGCTAAGATCAAGTGCAGTTTATATTGCTACTTCTGTGAAATTAAAAACACTGGACATGTAATCTTTGCTGGAAGATTGTTATTTTTTTTTTTTTTTGTAATGATTGTATTCTAGCTCATGTATTTCACTCATTCTTGCATTGCTATCCATGCTATTTATAGCTTTAGGTCTTCTAGTAATAGGTTACAATCTTCAAGGCTCACCATCCATAGGAAAAACTAAGCTGTGGCCCAACCATTGTAAACAACAAAGAAATAACTTTACCAGGAATTTTCAGTCCCATTTGTTTGGCTCATCATTAGGCATATGTAGTCTTAGTGCCTGACTGAAGTGGTGTTAGATATACCCTTTAAATAAATAGGCATAGAAAATTTCAAAGGAGTTTAGAATGGAAAAAGTTACACCATTTTATTGTTAAAATACTACAGTTAAATGCCGAACATTGCTTTCCTTTTATTTGGGAATGAAGGACATGCATTGTAAGATAGCATAGTTATCTTAAAAACATGCTTGGAAACAAAAGGTTTCATGACAGTCAGACACACAATGTGTAGAGTAAGCACCACTTGATTCCGCACAGTTTGAAGTAATTATTCCTCCTTCTGCACGTCCTATTTAAGGAAATTCTTCTCTTGTATTTGCCATATTGGAAGAGTAGGTGCAATTCACTTAGCCGTGGAACAACCGAGACTGACCGGGATCAATGAGTACAAAGGTGTGTTGGGCAAAAAGGGGTCTCTCTGTGTGTGGAATTGTCCCCTAAATGTTGTGTTGCTAATACATGTTAGTATGTTTACTGTTGGTGAAATGCCTTAGGCATGGAGATTTCTCTTTACAGGACTCTGGAATTGTCAATTCTGAAACATGCCTCTCCGCTGGCTGGATTTGGGTTAGGAAATTTTGCAAAGGGTCAGCAAGGTTGGATATGCTTAAATGGCTGTGAGGCAGCAATGACTCTGAGTTGGGTTTCAAATAATGGGACATGTTTTCAGGAGGTCTAGTTAATTGCTGCCTTGCCATACAGTATTTGTTTGTTTTAAATTCACGGTACCTATGTGGAACTGGACCATCAAAGTTCAGGTAGTCAGAGTGACAATGACAGGGTGCCAGGTAGCCAATGAGAGGTATATTATTATATTAAAGGTTTTCAAAGTGGTAGCCATAGTAGTCTGTCTCAGCATAGCCAGACAAAACTAAAACCAAATTAAAAACAAAACAAAACACAAGAACTTGGAGGCACCTTAAAGACTGATCTGAAAGTGTTGTGGTTTTTTTTTTTTTGTTCATGTTGCCACTTCTAATGTCAGACTTGTGTCACTTGTCCTATGTCGAGTGCAAAACGGCATTGCTGGAAAAGGGTACAAAGGATTAGGTCGGCAGATCAGCAAGTGAATGAGCCTCTGATGGGGTGGGTAACATTTTTGGACATGTAATTTTCCTCCAGAGTGGGTGAGAGGACATTGTTGGCATCTAGGTTTATAACTGGATCTCAGTAGTATCTGTGTTGGTCCCAACAGTTGTCTTGCAATGTCTGTTAATCTGTTGTTAACCTCTTCTTTTGCCATGTTCTTTAACCAAAAAATGCTTTTTGTAGAGCTATGGGCTTCTTTCTCATTGGTCCAGATAATGAAAACTGCATTGATGTAGCTCAGATAGGGTCTTCTTGTTGTTTGACACAGCTGCTAAAAAAGCATTGTTTCAGGTCAGTTATAAATGGATTTGCATGTTTTTATGCCATATAAGGGCTGCTCCATTAAACTGGAGACAGATGTTTTTGTCAACAATGAAGTAGTTGTGCGTGAACATAAAGTCATGAGTGGATTGATCCACAAATGTTTACATCACAATATAAAAGTTGGTCATTAAGGTGCTACCGCATTCTTGTGTTTTGTTTTTCATTTGTCTTTGCTTTTGTTTATTATATGAAGTTGGGCTGTCCGGCCATCTAGCCCAGTATTGCCCTTAAGAGTTTGTCCTAGCCCCACTGGGAGTTTGCTGGTGTTTCCTAATGGTCCTCCATTCAAGTATTAAGCAGGTCTGATATGTTCTTTGGATGGCAGGGAGAGGGAAAAGTGATCATTTACTCGGGGTGGATAGAGAAGGGCAACAATATGAAGCAAAGGCATTCCTGTCTGGATTTTTCTTTAAATAATCAAGGGAAAGCAGGGGGCTCAAGAAAGGTATGATATAAACAAGCATGATTTGTGAGGTTACACAATATCATTCCTGATTGCAGGGCAGGTCTTTTAAAGGATCTGTCTTTGCATGGAATGTTCTGGCTTTTGGGAGCATGAGCTAAGAAGAGAAATCTGGCCCTAAATGTTTAGTTTTTGCCTCCTTCTCAACCTCCTCTGAATGATTTGTTGGACAGTAGATGTAGTGACCTGATCCTGCATCACTAGCAACAATTTTAGAGGATTGAATAGGAGGGTCCACTATGCAAATCATTTTGTATGCCCACTTTTTATTATCTTTCATCTTTTTGCAGTTTGTGAATACTTTATTGCCTATGCACTTGGAGACCTAAAATATGATGACATGAGGGAAACTTGTACTAAACCATTGCAGTAGTGACAATACTGTGACAGTAAAAAAAAAATCCACACACAATTTTTCCTAGCATTTTTAGGAAAGACATGTGGCAGCGCATAAACCTAATTTTTCCCATCATCACATATATGGCCTTTCTGTGCAAACTAGAACTGAAATGCCCAGCCACTGTTTCATGCAAGTAGGAAAGCATGAATGTTTCCAACTTTTTATGTGCATGAAACATGTTTGATAGATTTGTGCTTTACATCATGGGCTCAATTCAGAATGGTTTTAGAATGCTTGATAAAGTTGTTTCTATCCTGATTTTAATTTTTCATATTCAGCGTGAAGTAATATTCCCAAAAAGGGCCCAAAATATGGTAAGGAGGACAAAAAATGTACTAACAAGGCCATTTTAAAAATAATTCTGTGATTCTGCAACAGTGGTCCATGGACTATTGCTATTCTGCATTGCACTTTCTATTGCTCCAGAGCAGAAATTACAGATGAAAACCAATGAAAGCATTGCTGGTGCTTCTTTCTTTGTTTTGTTCCTTGTGCTTCGTGGCATTGAACATCCTGTTGGCTGATCTCCTACAATTTATAGCAAGGATACAGAACCTTTCAGCCCAGCTGTCAAATCCAATTTCAGATAAATTTTCGGTGGCCACAGTCCAGTTACAGGCAGAGCCGAAGGCAATAAGATGATATCAGAGTTACCAAAGTATTTTGGCTTGACAGTCTTCCTGTCAGTAACTAAGCCTTGGGAAAGAAACATTTCAGCTGTTTTAAATTATCATTATACCAAACATTGGTATAATGAGAAAGGATGCATGGCCATCTTGGGAAACCTGTGAAGCCAGATTAAGGACCCCAGCAGGGCTAGATTTGGCTTTAGGATTGCTCACACATAATGATGCACCAGACTTTGTCATTATGGGAATGAACATTGAGTTCCTGCATTCACTTCACCTTTCCTTTGACACATTTGTGACAATAAGACCAAAACTTTTTTTCTTCGGGCTTTTTACATAACATCTGAAATCTAGTTAATCTTAAACAGGTGAAGACATCAGCTTGAGACTACCCTGAAGCAAATGGTGAGTCGCTGTGTGAGGCAAAATGCTGGACTAGATGGGCTGTGGCCTGTTCCAGCAAGGCTGTTCTTATGTTTTTAATGTTTGCCACTCTGTGTTGAAACAAGAATGATAGTCCACAGATTGGAAGTCAGCTTGTTTCAACAAACCATAGTTAAGATAAATAACATTTGTGTGGATTCTGATGGAATGAATAAAGTGCAGTAAGTGGAGGAAATGAAGTAGAACTTCTAATCTCCTTGGTATACCTGCCCAGAGATGGTTAGGAGAAGGCTATGTATTCAGATCTTACTAACACTTGTTCCTGCAAAAATAAATTATAGCCCATCATTGTATCTGAATGTAGGCTGTCAAAATCATAAAGGGGACCCAGACCTAATAACTAGCACTCAGTACAGATGCTACCTATGGTGGAAACATTTTTACTCAACTCTAAAAAGCAACTGATATTGAATTAGGACAAAAACTGTGCAACAGCATTGTGGTTCCCTATGGTGACATAAGATAATTCTATACAAAATGTTGTGTCTGTCTAATCTAGTGGTTCCCAACCTTAGGTCTCTAGATGTTCTTGGAAACTCCCAGAAGCCTTCACCATGAGCTGGCCTGAATTTCTGGGCATTGTAGTTCAGGAAGAACATAAGAAGAGCCATGCTGGATCAGGCCAAAGGCCCATCTAGTCCAGCTTCCTGTATCTCACAGTGGCCCCACCAGATGCGTTTGGGAGCGCATGAGACTAGATATCTGTCTCCTGATAGCACTCCCCTGCATCTGGCCCTTGAAGTACCCTGGTTTTAAGCCTGGGGAATTACACATCTCCATCATGGTTTGTAACCCGTGATGGACTTTTCCTCCAGGAATCTGTCCAATCCCTTTTTGAAGGCATCCAGGCCAGATGCCATCACCACATCCTGTGTCAGGGAGTTCCACAGACTAACAACGCGCTGGGTGAAAAAATATTGTCTTTTGTCTGTTCTTACTCTCCCAGCCCTCAGTTTGAGTGGATGTCCCCTAGTTCTGGTATTTTGTGAGAGGGAGAAGAGCTTCCCTCTATCCACTTTACTCATGCCCTGCATTATTTTGTACATCTCAATCGTATCCCCACTCAGGCGCCTTTTTTCCAGACTAAAGAGGCCCAAATGTTTTAGCCTTTCCCCATAAGGGAGGTGCCCCAGCCCAGTAATCATTTTAGTCGCTCTCTTCTGCACCTTTTCCAGTTCCACTATGTCTTTCTTGAGATGCGGTGACCAGAATTGTACACAATACTCCAGGTGCGGCCTTACTATTGTTTTGTATAATGGCATTATAATGTTGGCTGTTTTATTTTCAGTCCCCTTTTTGATAATCCCTAGCATGGAATTGGCCTTCTTCACTGCTGCCACACATTGGGGAGACACCTTCATGGAGCTGTCCACCAACACACCAAGATCTCTTTCCTGATCTGTCACGGATAACTCAGAGCCCATGAGTTGATAGATAAAGTTTGGATTTTTTTGCCCCAATATGCATTACTTTACATTTGGCTACATTAAAACGCATTTGCCATTTCGTAGCCCATTCCCCCAGTTTGGAGAGATCCTTCTGGAGCTCTTCACAATCTTCTCTGGGTTTTACCACACGGAAAAGTTTTGTGTCATCTGCAAACTTGGCCACCTCACTGCTTATCCCTGTCTCCCGGTCATTTATGAACAGATTGAAAAGCACCGGTCCCAGGACAGATCCCTGGGGCACACCGCTTTTCACCTCTCTCCATTGTGAAAATTTCCCATTGACACCTACTCTTTGTTTCCTGGATCTCAACCAGTTCTCAATCCATAAGAGGACCTGCCCTCTTATCCCCTGACTGTGCAATTTTCTCAGCAGCCTTTGGTGAGGGACTGTATCAAAAGCCTTTTGAAAATCCAGATAGACTATATCCACCGGTTCACCCAAATCTACATGCCTGTTGACCTTTTCAAAAAATTCTAAAAGATTTGTCAGACAAGACTTACCCTTGCAGAAGCCATGCTGATTTTCTCTCAGCAAGGTTTGTTCTTCTATGTGTTTTGATTTCTAGAGTCGCGAGGAGGAGCCTCCTAACCACAAGCATTTAAGCCACAGTTGTACTTCAGCCAAAACAGAAATATCTGTTTTCTCTCAGCAAGGTTTGTTCTTCTATGTGTTTTAAGATTTTCTCTTGGATGAGGCTTTCCACCATCTTCCCTGGGACAGATGTAAGGCTAACTGGCCTGTAGTTTCCCGGGTCCCCCCTCCTTCCTTTTTTAAACATTGGTGTGACATCTGCTATCCTCCAGTCCCCCGGCACTGTGGCCGTTTTAAGAGACAAGTTGCATATTACCGTTAAGAGATCTGCAATTTTATTTCTCAGTTCCCTAATAACCTTTGGGTGGATGCCATCTGGGCCCGGTGACTTGTTAATCTTCAATTTATCAATGAGTCCTAAAACATCCTCTCTTTTAACGTGTATTTGATTTAATTCTTTAGTCAAGAGGGGCTGTTCAGGCAGCGGAAACTGCTCAAGGTCTTCTGTCGTGAAGACAGATGCAAAGAACTCATTTAATTTCTCTGCAATTTCCAAGTCCTCCTTAACCTCCCCTTTTCCTCCCTCACCATCCAGAGGGCCAACTGGTTCTCTGGCAGGTTTTCTACTTCTAACATATTTAAAGAAGCTTTTATTATTACCCTTTATATTGCTAGCCATGCGTTCCTCACAATCTTTCTTTGCCTCTCTTATCATCCTCTTACATTTCTTTCTCAGGACACAAGGTTGGGAACCATTTGGTCTAATCTGCACATCAAATTTTTATCTAAGACTTATCTCCCCCTCATTTGGATTTGATTGGTTGGTAGTTGCCATATCATTAAAATCACACACACACACACACACACACACACACAGGTACTTCTTAAAACAAATTTAATTCATTCTGCGGGTCAATTTGTTTTAAGAAATTTTTGTCTTAAGAAAGGTGGTTTCCCCGAAGAATGCATTAAAAATCTGTTTCGGAGGCTAGAATAAAGACTAAAACAACCAGTTTTTTTCCTGGTTAAATGTGCAATGGTTTGTCGTCTTGCAAAGCATCCCATAGGGAATTTTTTGTCATGCGAAGCATGCCTATTCCTGGAAATGTTTTTCTTCCCATGATATTTTGTCTTACGAGGCATTTGTCTTAAGAGGTACCACACACACACACACGCACACACACACAGGGACACAGAGGGAGAGAGAGAGAAACACACACACACACACAAACACGTGTGTGCGTGTGTGTGTCTTTGTCTCTCTGTGTGTGTCTGTGTGTCTTTCAAGAGTGTAACTTATGAGGCATGCCTCACACATAAAAAAGCACTTTGTCCTATTTATGTCACTTCCTTCCGCCCTACAGTCATCAATGGACAGTTCTCTATTTTCCATTGAGTGCTTCTCTCCTTCCCAAGGTTTATGTATTCAAGTATGTCTCATATGTGTTTCTCCTAGCAGACAAGAAAAACTGGCAGCAGCTGTACATAATGCCTCTGAAAAAGAAGCAATGCTGATGTAGTGATAAAGGCATTTCCCCATCCCTATTTGCAGTTGATGGCCTTCGTAGGTTTTTGTTATTCCCCACAAAAGATAGCAAAGAGAGGGGAAACAGCAAGTAGCCCATCGTGTGAAAAACTGTGTCATGGTTAGGATTTCAGGAAAAGGTTGTGGGCTTAGAAAAAGACCCTGTAATAACTTGAAACATAATTTATCTATCTTCTCCTTAAGTAGGAAAAATGTGCATTTCAACTTTTAAACTGACCTTTCCTATGAATAACTTGTGGGGAATATAACTCCTTCCCCATCTTAAGATACAAATGTTGTGTTTTTGGAGCATTTGATTTGATTACACAATTCTGGTATGGTTGCTAAAATTACTTTTCAACAGAATTTGACTTTTGGCTTGCAGCATTGCTAAAATTTCAGTTAGTTACTATTATTTTAAAAGTTCTAATTTTCTTGTTTGTTTGTTTCCTTTTAAAAGACATATTTCAAGAGGCACAGGGCTATTATATCTTCAGGAGGAAGTATTTAAAAAAGAAAACTGCTAACATCTGTACTTGTACTCCTGCCAGCTTCAACTGAGTCACCCAGCATTGTGAAGTACATCCCATGAGCAGCTGTATATAGGAATTTATACATAGAAAGAAGAATCTGTGAAAAGCGTTCCTCATTTTTGCACCAAAAAATAAAAAACCAACCTGTTTAAAACCACTGTTGCCTTAGATATTGTTTTCTGTTGTTTATCTTCCTTTTGTGAAAAATGCTGTACAATCTCTTCTGCCACTGCATCGCGTTTTTCTTAGAGACCTCAAGTCAGCCTAACAGAGATAATCTTCACACATCTTTTTGCATGGAGGACATTTTCAGAGTTTCTCCTAATTCCATTCTCTTGCTGGGTTAAAAAAAATCCAAATAACTTGCCAGTAATAAATTAGCAAGTATGTCTCTGAATCTGTATGTGCAAATAACTTGGCTTTTATTTTAGGCCATAGCCAGAGCAGGAATGAGTGACAGTTTGAAGCTATGGTGAGCTAACTAATGGTTATGAATGTCTGCACCTTTTGTCATAGATCAATTTTGAAAAGTTTTTCAAATTTATTTCAACTTTGTGTTTATTTTCATTTTGCCTGCATAGAAAGTGGCTGGCTGTAAGCTTGGCACAGGTAGGGGAAAAAACAGGCATCCAAAGATTTTAAATAGTTAGGGTTCAGGCAAATCTGTCTCTATCATCTGAAGAGCAAAGTCTTAACTAGCTAAAATGGCCGAAGGCTGACTGAGCTGATACGGAGCTAGCTGTGCTCCAGTCTCGGCAAGCTGGAATTTATTTGGTCCAACCTCGCCATAATACCCTCAGACTTAAGTACTAGCATAAATAGCTGCATTCCTGGACTTGAAGATATCCGAATCTGGCATAACTCAGCTCCTTCCTTACACCTCCCTTCCTTTTTGGCAATTCTTGGAGTACTGTATTTCTTAGCCAACAGAGCAGTTCCAATGGCTCTAAAATCAGTAAATTAAAACGACTTCTCTCAGCACAAGGGCAGTTCTCCTTATTCCTAACCCCTTGCAGTCGGCACAGTCTTTATATTAAAGTTGCTTAAAAATTGATTTGCACCCAAAAGATAGTTCATTATGGTTTGTGGCAGTTCTTCCTTTTAATTGGTTCACCTTTCGTTCCTGTTAATCGGTATTTTTTTTAAAAAAAATCCCAATAAACCAATGGAGTAAAACCAAAGAGAGAATAATAATAGAATTAATAATTCTCCATCCCAGTCCCTTTTTATTTCTGCATGTATAGCTTCATGTAGAGAAACATACAGAGAAAAGTTATACCTAAAATTCTGTTGCTCTTGCCCACCTTTTGTATGCTGTTTCATGTGTTTTCCTGTCAGAAGCGGTTGATTTCTAGAGTCGCGAGGAGGAGCCTCCTAACCACAAGCATTTAAGCCACAGTTGTACTTCAGCCAAAACAGAAATATCTCTGCCTGATACCGGATATTGTATTGAATGAAACATTCATATGACACAGTTATCTTAAATATTTATGTCTTCATTGCTTACCAACGCAGTGTGTTTCCTGCAGATAGTATGTAGCTATTCTCCTCATAGAGCATGGTACAAAGTATGTATTCAAAGACCCAGTTCCCAATCAACATATATCAGAGTTGAAATGAAGATTGCCATATAGATTCCAGTCTTTGTAGTTTTCAAGAGCTGTTGCAATTGTTAAGTTTCAAACTACATAGCAACTTTCTTTGATATTCTAATGATAACTTTCTCAAGTTAAACTGTTTTTTTAAAAAATACCTGAAACACTTCTTTGGTATAAAATACCTGATTAGATTATGTACTTATGATACTTTGGCTCATAATTTACATCACCCTGAATTTGTAGAATTGCTCTTAATTAAATAATGAACAGCTTAATGATGGGCTTTTTAAACCCTTTCACACTTTAGATATGTTCCTTGTATCTATGACTATCACGTATCAAAGTACATTTGTCTGAATGTCCATCACCCCAGCAGCCCCCGCTGTCATTGCCCCTGCCCCCACCATCCCCACCCCGCCACCGCTGCCACCGCCATCACCCCTGCTCTCCCCACCCCCTGCCATTGCTGCCGCCCCTGCTGCTACTGTCGCCATTGCCACCCCCGGTGCCATCGCCCACACCCCCGCTTGCTGATTTCACTAAGCATTCTCTAAGAACTTGAGTTATTAGAATTTCTGGGAATAGGAAAACGTCGTAAGACAATTTTTTTCCTATGGAATGCCTTGCAAGATGAATTCAATGCATTCCTATGCGGACCACGTTAAACTGCATTTCATAGGATTAATTTTTCATGAAACGAATTGACCCATAGAACAAATTAAATTTATCTTAAGAAGCACCACTGTATTAATATAGTCTTAATTCAGCTATGTTCCTGACTAATTCATAATTGACTGATTCCCAACCCAGATGGGTAGATCAAAATGATAAGAGTTATTGCTCTCGAAAGCTATTGAGAGAAAGAAAAGGGTTCTTCTCTATCTATATCATAGTCTATGTAGTCAGTCCGAGTATGTCCTAAGAGTCACACTGAAAAAAGTCAGATGTATGATGGCATACCAGAAGCAAATGCAGGTTGAATTCTTATAAACTCCAAAGACCTTATGTAGGTTCATATCAGACACAGAATAAGAGATGTGCATTTTAGATATATATATTTTTGAGCTACCAAAATTCTCCTTCGTAGAAGTGCCACCCGTAGAAGCCAGACTTTACAGGCACCTATACCATGCTTACCTGGAGAGAAGACCTAGCCGGTAAGCTTTATATCTTGAAGAAACCTAACCTTGTTTCTATAGGAAGCTTCCGAACAACCACTAGGGCAGCTTCCTTGTCAAATAGGAAGTTAGGTGTGGCTAAGGCACGAATCCTGCTGGCTGTATTCTTTAAGCATCTAGAAGATGTGCTAATATTCATTTGAAAAAGCTAGCTACACAACAGCACCCCACACTAGTTTTATCTAAGCCAATAAATATTTTGTTAACAAGAAAAATAGCTGCTAGTAGCAAAGGATTGGTCCTATGAATTTAATTTAATTTAATTGTATGAAATGAATGAAGGGGCAATATTTTTATCTGCATTTATTATATTGTATTTTGTACTAATTTATTGTTCTTTATATGTACCTCTTTTTATTCTGTCATTTTATGGTGTTGTTGGGAGTCAAGGTGTTTGATGTGAGCCTAATTTCCTTATGTTCATATCCTGGTGTATTGAATTTTCACTATGTCTGGAAGTATATACGTAAATCAAATCAAATCAGTCTTAGAGCTCTGAGTCGTGAGGGATTATGGCCCCAAACTAAATTACACATACCCTAGGTGGAGGAGCTGCAATAATACTGCCATTGCCTTCCTTGTGCGAGAGAATGGAAGAACACATAATACAATACATGCACACAAACTCATCCAGCTAGCAGAAATGTAAGGCAAATAATGGGCTTTGCATCAGATTTAGCAGTCCCTAGAATAGAGCCATAATTGGTTTCATCAATCATGGCAACTTAAAATCTCTGCCGATTTCTCTTGGCCCAACTGGGAACAGGATTGATTATTCCTGCTTTGCTTTAGAATTCCTTCCCACGAATGTGTGGTGTTGACTAGGTTAATTTCTGGGAACACTGTCATATTCTAAAACTTTTGGAAGCAGAATCTGCTTTTTTCCACTGGCAAAGGGAGAATTTCTGGCTTGGGATCAACTCCTGCTTCCTGATTAATCATTTTCTTTTCTCTCTTCCTGTTTTCAGATATATGGTGGCTTGTAGATAAATCTTTTTATCAAAAGATAGCAAATTGAATCTTGCCAAAATGTCAACTCCACCTCCCACTTTAAACATAAGAATTTTAAACTAATAATGTTTAATTTTGTCCAATTATTTTTCTGTGATAATTAGGAGCGATATTGCCTTATCCGTAGTCATGATTTTGTGACTGCAAAGTTGAGCTGCGTATTTCAATGCAAGAAATTGACACCACAGTAGAGTGTGAGGCTATTGGTGTGTGTAATGTACATCTATGGGTTCCAAAGTGTAGAAATGCAATACTCATCATTTGTTCTTGCCTGCAGTTGCAGAAGAAATTAAAAGCAAGTTATATGCTCAAGAACATCTTTGCTTTCTATAGAGAAAAACCGGGGTGCAATTGATTGTACAGGCAATGGCACAGATGCTCTCCTTGCAGCAAAAATTTGTAAAGAGGACCTCAAAGTGCTTAGCAGCCCAAACCTGCAGGTTTCTGATCCAGACAAGGTGTTGTAAAGTGGACCATCATTGTTTTTTTTTTTTTGTTGTGCTAGAGTGTGCAGGAGTGTTCTAGCGTACCTCCTCTTTGAAGTGTTGTTGAACTAACTTTTTATCCTTTTTGAACATTTCAGTTTTTGCTGGTTGAATTTGAGCATTGGCCAAAAGATTTCTTTCTCACCAGCTTTCTAGTATTATCTTGGCATTTTAAGATTCTAGTTTATTTGAACATATTGTAGCTTTGTAGATCCAGTTAACTGCATTTTGGTTCATGTTCCTTGTGAACTTTGAATGCCTTTGGTTTTGTTTTGATTTTGTCTTCCTTTGCTTGCAGTATTTACAGCATGTTAAAAGAACGTTCTGTACGGTGTACATGCACCCTTGATCTAATTATTTCATTGTTGGTGTAGTTCTAATCTCTTTAGATTGTGCCTGATTTTAGATTTGTCTTTTGTATGAACTTGCATTAGAGCCTGAAAAGACTAAACTGAGGCTGTTGTACATTGGACCTAGTGTGGAAAGATAAGACTCCTGGAAAGAAGCAATATTGCTAAGAAAAGTTGAAGATAATAGGAAAAGAGGAAGACCTGATAAAAATGGATTGACTGTGTAATGGAAGCCATGGACTTGAGGTTGAAGATCTGAGCAGGGCTGTTAATAATACTGTAGAATCTTTCACAGGTCATTAATTTATAACGTCTTAGCTTTTTTCTAGATGAGCCTTAGATCAGGCATGTCCAAACTTCAACCCTCCCTGATGTTTTGGACCACAACTCCCAGAATTCTAAGCTCAGATTGCCAATGGCAAAGGACTGTGGAAGTTGTGGTCCAAAATATCTGGCGGGCCAAAGTTTGGACATGCCTGCCTTAAACATAGGATTATTCTTTGCATGCCTGTTTTTATAGAACAATGACACTATGTTTCCTTTTCGACAGGACAGACTGCTTTGCTGTTGTAGCAAAACAATGAGTTCAGGTACACTTTTTTTAAAAGACACACCAGAATTTAGTAAGCATTGATTAAAATAAGTTTTATTATTTGCCAGGTTTAATTATATGCTACATTGCTTCCTTTCTAGCTACAGCATTCACTAAGAACTTGAGTTATTAGAAGTATGTGTTGCTGACTGCAATAAAAAGATGGGTCCTCAATAAGCAGGTAGTGGTGTCTAAATGCTTCTTCACGTTATGTTCAGGCGCCTTTAATCCTGAAAGAGAGAAAAGAAATAACAGATTACAAACAGATTCTTTTTTAAAAAAGAACTTGATCATGATTCTTAAGCTTGCTTGTTTCATTTGTCAAAATAAAAATCAATCTAATGCACATATAAAAGCACTTTTAATATTCCATTCTGTTGGAAAAAAACATAGCCCAGGGCCCAGGCTGGTAGGAATAGCCTGTTGATTGTATCTGCTACACTGTGCTGTTTAGATAATTCCTACTTGGTCATGGAAGCTCTTTGCAGCTTTATTTATTTATTTATTTATTTATTTGTTATATTTTGAAAGTTCAAAGTTCTGTAAAAACAGTGATTTACTCTGAAATATAATGTAATAGATTCTTTCTTAGGAAACATCTGATATGACATGGACAGTAGTGTTGTCTCTATACTTTAATGTTTCACCTGGAATTAGCAATGGCTGTAAAATTAGATTAAAACCTTGGCACTTAGTTGTACTGTGAGAAAATCAATGTACACCTATATTCAATTTATTATCCAGAATGTTTTCCTTTGGTCTGACCCATGGAGATAACTTCTCTTAGCCCGGTTTCTTTTTCTTTTCTCTTTCTTTTTCTTTTTCTTTTTTTTTTTGGTGGGGGAACTATATGCAAGGGTACCACAGTAAGGATCACATCACTTTTATTGACTTGTCACAGGGCTATTGTAGTTATTCTTCTCAGCAGTATTTCAAAAATGGCATAAAATAAGTTGATCACTTTGTTTGTCTAGGCTGTTGGAGTTTATCAGACCTTCTTGGGCAAGAGGAGAGCAAGCCCTAAATATTTTCAAAGGATAAATTTATTTTCAAATAACTTTTGAGATTTTAACAAACTTTATATGTCGTAGTGTACTATGCAACAACAACAAATACAATGGCAATAACAAGAACAACACAAATGGTAGTGCAGTACTACAGAAGTTCTTACCACTTCTTCTTGCTTGGTCTTATCAGGTACTGGCCATGACTCAAGAGGTCTATCTGGGATCAGTGGAGGCAGTGGCTGCACTGGGTACATTGGTGGGTTTGGTAGCTGAGGGTGCATTGGTTGATTTGGATGTGCTGGTGGCTGAGGGTGCATTGGCTGATTTGGATGTGCTGGTGGTTGAGGGTGCATTGGTGTCTCTCCTGCAACTGGTGGAACTGGCTGGTGAACTGGACCTGCGTGAGCTGGTTGATACTGTGGCACTAATGTATTCTGTCCAGTCATTGGCACAAATGTGTTATGTCCAGGTAGCTGCATGTGTGGGTTCAGAGGTGGCTGTTGCTGTACCTGGTGGAGAGGTGGTGGCATTGGATGGAGAGTTTGAAAGGGACTTTGGTGCATCATTGACCCTGGACTGTGGTGCATCCATCCTCCCATTGGCTCATAGCCATAACGTGGATACTAATAAGAGAAAAGAAAATGATGCATTAGGATGATAGTACAGTGGTACCTTGTATAAAGGAATTAATTCATTCCAAATGAAAGTATGTTAAGCAAATTTTCCTTTATAGAAATTTCCCATAGGAATTCATGGAAAACAGAATAATCCCTAATTGCGACCATTTTTATGTTGTATGGATTTGCCCCATAGACGATTCTGTTAAGCAAATTTCCCCTATCTCTGGAATTTTTGTTGTTGTACAGATTTTATGTTATACAAACTGTTTGTTATACGAGAGTCCACTGTAGTGGTGTCGGTGAAAGTTGCAGCTGATTTACAGATTATGTGAGAGAGATGAGAAAAGAGAAACCAAGGTGGAGAAAAATCAATGATCTTTTAAAACCAAATTGAAGATATCACAGAAAACATACCTGATGTCCCATTACACCCTGGTACCATTTCAAAGGTGTCATTACCTTAGAAGACACAAAACAAATATAAAGTGATATTATGGTTATCATATTAAGTATTTCAATCAGATCAAGCATTCCAATCTCACTTTTCTTATGTCCTTAATAAATTACTGAACTTGAATATCTTAAAATCTTACTCTCTGTTAAATTTCCAGTAAAGTATGAAAAATCACTATCCCTAGGTGTAACTGAATATGTATTGTTTCATCTTTGATTCCTAGTCATGGCTTCCTGGCATGATCCCTTTTCTTACATTAAAGCAAAATGTATATAGTATGCTATGGATGTAGTTTTACTGGCTACTTCTTTTACAAGTATAATTGTTGAAAAACTATAGACAGCTCTATGGTAGTCCACCAGTATAGCATTTCTTTTATTTCAAGATAGCTATTCTTTCAAACATATGTTGGAAAAGCATAGCCTAAAACATAGGCTACCTAAACTTATTGTAACAATTCTGATTGGCAAAAGTTAGAGAAAGTGATCACAAAGAGAAAGTTATTGATGCTATATTGTCTATTTAATTAACATATAAAATCATTGATAAAATATTATACCTCATAACTGAAATTGATAAAACCAGGATGTTGGGGTAGCTGTAAAAAAGAAGAAAATAGCAAATTAAGAATGCTAGAATTCTGCAGTTTAGATAGTGTGTGTGTTTGCGTGTGTGCGCGCGCACACACACATGTTTGTGCACGTGTGTGCATGCATGTGTGCAGCCCCCCCATTCCTCAATGCGCACTACAGTCCACATGGTACCAATTCTGAAGTTTAAGCTATTTCTTTTGAATTGATTCTGGCATAGTAGGTGATTGATGGGACAGTTGCTAATGGGTGAGTGTTAATTTTAAGCCAAGAATTAAATAATGGATGTTGAATTTGAGGTAATTTATCAATGAGTGGTTCAAAATGGGAGAAAGGAATACGTTGGTTTACATAAAATAGGCACATGCTGACATACACATACAAATTCAGACTACAAATTCAGAAATAATTATAGTTACACGGAAATGTTCTCCGCATTACTAGGAAAGACACTACCTGTGTAGCCTGACTGCTTGCTTATTTTATTTCCAAGATGGTGGTTGTGGATGGACAGTTTCAAGGCTCCTGCTCTCCCTTCTCAGGGAACTTGCTGGAATCCACTTGCTAGTCCAAACTTAAGGAAATCTACTGGGTCAGTTGTTAAAGTCAGCTCTTATAGAAAGCTACCTTAATTCAGTGAGACTAAATTGGGTTGGAATTAGCCATTGAATGTAGGCCTTAAGCTTTAAACTTGGACCAGCCAGCCCACCAAACAGAGGATTATCCTCTGGGAAGGATTTGAAAATGATGAGCTCTAGAATTCTACATCTTGGCCACTATCATTGTTAAAATTCACTTCTAACTATTCACAAATTGCTATAATTCAGTTATTTAAATATAATTATCAGGTAACTTACTGGAACAGCCAGTGTGGTACTTAAGAGGCACATGATCAAAGTCCAGCCCTCCATCTTTCTCATTGCAGGTCCTGTAATGTAGAAGAGAAGTGTTGTTGTTTTTTTAAAAATCCTCTTGACAAGTCAAGTGAAAGCAATAAGAGAATAAAATAAAATAATAAAATGAAGTAAATAAAACAAAATTTTTCTACATAATTAATATTGAGATGTCTCTGTTCTTTGTTAAACCACCTTTCATGATGTAAGTTGAGCTGCTCTGTCTCTGTAGAATGTTAATGGCTTTGGATACAATCCAGTGAAGTCACTTGGATATCAGAGGGAGAAAGGTGTATGCAACTGGTCTCACCACCAAAACAAATGGGCCAAAGTCAAAGTAGCTGACGTTGTGGAGGTCTGCCCGTTGAATTGATCATAAACCATATTAAAGATCACAATTAAATGACTGTCTTTTTCATTGTCAAACTTGCATGGCATTTTCTAACTTCAATTTTGTCCTTCCTATTTCAGATTACCATTGTAGTTATAGGATTGGGTTATTTCATTCATTTACACATGATAGTTGTTTTTCGCACCGCTGGGCATTCCCTCCCTTTATGTAGTATATTGGACGTGGGGAATAATGTACTGTAATATACTGAAAGCTTCCAACAAGTGATGATTTATTAGATAAAGTTGCACATCAAAATTTGGCCTTCAGTTAATTAATGGAGATGGCACAAGGAAATACATCCTCTTTGTTCTGGACTCAGTGACAAAGAAACTTTTTTTCCACCTGCTAGTTTGTTGTCAAAACTAGCAGTTTGTGTTTCTAACAGTAAGTACCCCTGGCGTACCACCAGTCCTTCTTTTTTGCAAAGACAGCAGAGAACAGAAAGTGGAAAAGCTTCCAAAGGTCAGTTTGTGTGACTGTAGACCTCTCTCTACACACACTGTATGTGTATGTATTTAATTTAATTCACTGATCCATTCAATTAGATTACAGTTTTATTTACCAAAATATTCACACTCACTTACAAACCCAGGACACCCTGATAGGGGTGCAGAGCACCCTTGCAGTCAAGATGGTTTGTTATCTTATATTTTAAGATGGAGCTTTCTGCTAACTAGATATGTTTAAAAAGTCACCTTATTTTAAGCAATTCAATCACCCAATTAATTGTCAGGTTAATATCCGGAAAGGCAATTGAAGAGATAGTCAATTGGCAGTTATCATTGGGTGCCTGCTAGTTGAGAAATAGGATTTTAAAAACTGAGAAGGTTAAAGGGAAGCAACTTGAAATCCTGTATATGAATACAGAGATGACAAATAATGTTGCTACTCTTAGAAGGTCTTTAAAGGTCATTATTAAAGTCTATATTCTAACGTTTTTAAAAGTCCCAAGTAAAAATTTAAAACATAATGCTTTGTCAGGTAAAATATGTTCAATTTTAAGGGAGAGAAATACGTAAGCAATATACACCTTCTAGCTGAAGATTTAGTCTGTGTCCTCTGTTTGGAGAATATCAGGAGATGCTGAAAGGATGAGTATTCTAACAGAGAGGGGGAAAGTAATGTTTACCTTTTGGAAATTCTCTTGGATTCTTGATGTCTGTATTGCTCCAGAAGCCTTGGTCTGTATGGGATCTTTGCTTTCTTTGGCTTGTATTTAAACTGTTTCCACTCATCTTGACAGCCAATCAGTGTTTGAGATCTTTTGCACATGCCTATGCACGCACGCACACACTTGCACACACCAGTTGTATCACACATTTTCAGACATCAAATCACACTGTAGACTAAAGATTATAATTAAGGCATTCGGCCTTTCATTATGCACGGATGGCTTGAGAAGGCATATTATTTTGCATTTCCAAATTACCCGGTGATGCTTCAAAGTTGGGAGTGAGAGTCTTGGATCAGTTGTGCCAGAATTGAGTAATTCAGTTCAGTGCTCCTGAGTTCAGCCACCATTTGATCCGTCTCTCCAACTTGCCATATGTTGCATTTACAAATAAAATTTTAAAAGCCACATCATTACCTTCTTGCCGTAACTTATACAGCTTGACCTAATCAATTAAGGAATGGAGATAAACTTTATAGCATTGTCAAAAATAAAGTAGTGATGATGTGCTATGAAAGATTGGGGTGGGCAATGACATTCATGAAAATGGAAACTTGTATAAGAAGAGAGATTTGCTAACATGGCTAGGGTGTTCATTTTAGTTTTTTCTCTCCTCACAGTTGTCACATCCCATTTTCATATCACCAGCTGTGACCTTGAGTCTGTGGCGTTTTAACTGTCCTCATGCCTCAGGAAGATTATATTGAAGTAATGTGGTAGTAAGGGTAACTGCTGTTTTGTTTTGTTTTGTTTTGTTTTGTTTTTAATTTACCGTTCTGTTCAATTGGATTATCAACTACTGTAATAAGTTGGCTCTGGAAAATGAGCCAAACCTCAAGTTCCAGAAGAGAAGACCAACAGCATGTTGCTTACATGGCTATCACTAGTATCAGTCCTGGGGTAAATTTTACTGTATATTGCATGTAAAACCTCTCATATGCTCAATAACATTAGGTGGTATGGGACACATGTGAACGTACTTAAATTTTAAATCAACACACAAGGTCACATAGTTGTGATGGTTTTTAAAAATATATGTTTATTAATGCGAGAAGGACCATGTTAATGATTATAAAAAGCAGTCATGATTCATCTGGAAGTTGAGTCATAGCAACTGGACTTCTTTTCTTGAGAGATTGAAACATTTCGCTGCTAATCCAAACAGCTTTGTCAGTAATGATTCAGGATTCATATTTAATTTCTGATTTTCCCCTAAACCTTAAATTTCTTGCTAAAATTCTATAACATCAAAAATGTATTCCTTTCTATCTTTCTTGCTTTTCGTACCCATCCATTACATCCCATGAGTCTTTCCTGCTATGCCAGTATGTTTCCCCTTGGAACCTTTAGTACACATTTTCTGTTTTTGCACCAGCAAAGGCCTCTCTGGACTATGTCTGTCTTTATTTCTCCTTGTTTTCCTTCACTTTTCCTTTGCTCTGTTCCTTGTATCGCCTTACTGTACGTGGCTACAACAGGACAGATAGCTTTCAGACAGCAGTTGACAGACTAAAGGAGACTTTGGGCCAAGAAAGTCATGGCTTGTAATAATGAAACAAGGGAAAGTGTCATAATATTAATGAGCATTTCTCCATATTTGACTGTTCATTGTGATTACTTGGATTTCTTCTTAGGCAGCTGCAAATAAGTGCTGGGTTCTTATCTATCTATCTATTTATTTATTTTAGAGTATTTTTACCCCGCCTTTCTCCTTGGAAAAGGACCCAAGGATCTTCATGTGACTTCAAATCTAGTTAACTATCTTAACATGGCATATTTTTAACAGCAACCCATATATGAACAGAGTACTTTGGATTTAATTGATGTTCAAGGAGGTTTAGATCTGCCATTCTGAGCAGGTTGCAACAGAAGGCTCAAAATAGCTTAAACACTATTTTATGATGCTTAAGGAGCCAGACTTTATAGGATACATCATTTCTTATTTTATTTGCTGTATGTGGGGTTGTTCACATCTACAGTATTACCATTTTTCAAGGTCTCTAAATTACCCACAACTATGTAAACTTTTTGAATATTTTTTATTTAAGTGAATCAGATATATATGTTATTTTAATAGTGAAAGCCAGAAACATACATTTTGGTTTCTTTACGGTAGACATAATATTGAAAGTTATTCACTAATGTTTGCTCTTTCCCTCTGTTTAAAGAAGTACCAAGAAAGCAAGAAATACTGTATCATAGGTGAAGCTGGTAATTTCAAGCCCTTGAAAGAATTTGGTAATTAGATGTCAGGGAAACTTCCTTGACTAAGCAAGAATGATATACATGAATAGCATTTAGAGATGGGATTTGGTTAGCTACAGTAAAAGCAGAGCAAAAATTGCTTATCAGTATTGACTAATGCAGCTGCCCAGATGCCCTAAGCACATCCAATCTGGCCTGATTTCGGAAGCTAAGGAGGGTCAGCCCTGCTTAGCACTTGGATGGGAGACCACCAGGGAATACCAGGTGCTGGAGGCATCTGGAGTAGGAACTGGCAAACCACTCCAGTATTCCTGCGAAGAAAACTCCATGGACATGGGGTCATGAAGAGTCAGTCACGACTGTAATGATGCAACACACGCAGTTGCCAACCTGATTACCTGGCAGAGTGAATCACCCAGTGGTCAACTTCAGCCCGTCCAATGAAGACGTCGCGGGCGCACTCGCTTCGAGTGGCCACACCCAGAGAGGCCTGGAAAACCTCGACATGGAACCGGGCCTTCTCTGTGGTGGCCCCCACTCGCTGGAACCATCTTCCTAGCAATGTGCACCTTGCAGAGTCCCTGCTGGCCTTCCGGAGGGCGTTGAAGACCTTTCTCTTCCGGGAGGCCTTTGGTGACCTAGTTTAGTTTTTTTTTTCTTCTTCCTCCTGTGCCATCTGCCGATATATTCCCAAGCTGCAGTTTGCCGCCACCCTGCAGATCTTGCTAGGTCGCTTATTTTAAAAGTGTTGCTATTGTTGTTGTAGTTTTGTTGTGTCTGTCTAACTGATTGTATTAGATTTAATGTTGTGAACTGCCCAGAGTTCCTATGGGAAGATGGGCGGTATAGAAGCTCTATAAATAAATAATAAATAAATAAATACATTGACTAATACATACTCAGCAAAAATACTGGTAGTAGTAATCAAGTTGTTTCTTTCTTATGTCCTGTAGTTTGCCACAGAAGATACAAATTCTTTGGTTTTCCAATGTGATGAAATCATTAATATAACAGATATTAATGTTACAGATTTTAAAAGAACGAAATTATTGTACTATCCAAATTGAATTTGCAAAGGAGTGGATACCTATGGCTTCAGAACATCTAGTAGATTTGACAGCCTAACTCCATTCATGTAGGCTTACAGCTAAATTCCACTGGAGTGTACAGATAAATCCCATTCAAGGGAGAACATGGGCTTTTGGAGACAGATGTTTCTTGCATGACTTCTAATATACATTTGCCACAAAACACCAGAATTTTTAAGATGACCCTCCCAGGAAATGAATTGTGATCCACAAGGGCCCAAAGTTTAATAAAATCTGGGTTTTATTATTATTTTATTTTATTTTATTATTAAAAATGAGGAAACACATGGCTCCTCATTGTTTTCCTGAATCTTTTTGCAAATATGACAAAGGGGAAAAGTAGGAATCAGAACAGAGAAACCCAAATGTGATAAAACAGGTAGGAAAGATAAGGGAAAGTTAAGAGAATTTACACTTGGCAGGGGACTCAGAAATGGACGGGAAAGAAAACAGTAGTCTCTGGGGAACAACAACAGCTTGGGGAAAAACATAGGGACAAATTTAATTGCCAGGGGAGAAGGCTAGACTCAGCACTGTCTTTCAGATTGGGAAAAAAGGATAGAGATGTCACAGTAGCATTAGGACTTAAGAGCATAAAGAGCACTAGGCTGGATGAAACCAAAGGTCCACCTAGCCCAGTGGTTCTCAACCTGTGGGTCCCCAGATGTTCCTGGATTGCAACTCCCAGAAGTCTTCATCACTAGGATTTCTGGGAATTGCAGTTCAGGAACATCTGGGGACCCACAGGTTGAGAACCACTGGCCCAATATAGTTTTCACCCAGTTACCAACCACTTGCTTGTGAGAAACCTGCTGCATGGCCATGAGTGCAACTGTATCCTCTACCTTGTGCTCCCTACAATTGGTATACCTCCAGTATCTGCTGAATCAGGAGGTGATATTTTACAAATTCAACAAGAATAATGGAGAGATGAGAGCCAGGTTGGGCACTGGTTTTCTTATGCTTGGGAACAAAGCCAAGCTTGGAGGAGAGGCATTTCGGGCAGGCTTGCAGTAGCAGTTATAAAATAAATTTATGTTGCACAGAAAATGAAGACTGAACTGGACTCTTTGATGTGTTTCAAACACAACCGTAGGACTTGCCCAGAGGCACAGAATTGTGCAGGAGTTTGTGCAGAAGATTGAAGAGAAGGCAATATGCATTCTGGCAAAGAAGGAAGCTTGGAATGCCTACATGTGTCCTGTTCTAAAGAGCAGAGCATAAGCAGACTTTACTTTTCAGTTAGGCTGATGATGACCATATGCCTCAATTCTTATTTTTCACTACATGATGTGACTGTTAGAATACTGTTCCATAACCTTGATGGTGCTAATTCTTTGAGTTGGAAATGATCATAGTCTTTCAACATACAGTATTTATCCCCACAGACTTCAGTGCTCACTATAGGACAAGGTTTGTGCATTACCATTTGGCAGATAATACTGAACCAGAAAGTGTATACAGCTTTGCAGAAATGAGAGGGCAGACATGTTATATAGCCAGCTTTATAGGCAGAAATTATTTTGAGCAATTAGATTCTTCAGTATGCTGGAGTGCAAAGCAGTGTGTTATTTTCCCCTCTACTGCATCTTTTTTAGGAAAGCGGAGCAATTGTAAATTGGCATTGGCTGGAAAAGCATAATTCATTTATAAGCCAGGGTGTCACACAGGCACATGCTCATGTGCACATTCCATTGAGCTGCACTTGTGGAGGTTGAAACATACTTTATTTCCAACTGTGCACAAATAATTGTTCTGTAGGACAGTGTTTCAAACAGATAAGGGTTAACAAATAATTACAAACAAGGATCCTCAAGAGAACCTTAAACAAGCCCTAAACAAGACTTCTCAATAGATAAGAGTTAACGAGTAATCATATTTATGGCTTGGGCCCAGGCAGATTGAGGGACTGTCTGTGATTTGGCTCAGTGGCATGGAGATGTAGGGTTTAAACTAAAGATACTGGCCTGCTATTTCCCAAGGAAGGTTAAGTTGTTGTTCTCCCTTTCTGAAGTAGACATTTGGAAACTGAGGAAGGAGGTTTGGTTGCAAGGATGGCTATGCACTACTAGACTATGTCGTGACAATGACAACCACTCCTTTGTCTTCCTCTGGCTAAGGTTATGTGATAAAGTATGTTTCTTGTTGGTTATTTTAGTCTAGGCATGGTAGCAAAGCATTCAATATAAAAATCAAGTGTTTTTTTAAAAAAAACTTCAAAAGGATTCTATGTAGAATTCTTTTAACAGAGATGAACAGTGAGGAGCTGCATGTTGTTCCTCATGTTTTGGAGCCCGAGATAGTACCTGTGTGTTATTGGGGTGGTTGTTCTCATGGTCTTTGAGGTATTCCTTTAGTTTAAGACAGTGGGCAAAGGTGTCTAGGTTACCACAAAGCTGTATCATCTATGTGAGCCCTGTGGGGCAAAAGGATTAGGTCCTTTGAAAAGACTAACTGTTCTGTTTGACTAAGTGTGTGACTGGATAGATATATAATGATGTAGCCTGGGTAAGTGACATTTTGTTATTTGTAGCAGGTAAACAGTTGAAGTGAATTAGATAGTTTGTGTTCCTTCTTAATTAAGAGAAGCAAATGTTGATCTGTAGATGTTTTTTCTTGCCTTTAAGTTTGCAACCCTTGTTTCCAACCTAATTGAATAAAAGGAGCAACATTCTAATAATGATTGTTATTATGTATTAATTTGCTTTTATCTGTAGCCCATCTTGCTCCTGTTCTATGTTTTTGTTATATACTGTTTACGAGTTACAGTGTTTTTCTTTATATACTTGTACTTATCTATTATATTGTATTTTACTGTTTATGGTTTGATTTCTGTTCAGCTTGTAAATCGCCCAGAGTAGCCATGTAGCTAGATGGAGTGGTATATAAATTTAATAAATAAATAAATAAATAAATAAATCAACCTAGGATCCAAATTTACCCGGACTCTTGGAAGCAATCCCAAATAACCTGGATGATTGAGGCCTGGCAGAGTTAATACTAATTCAACTGAGACTGAACTTAATCAGAGCCAGCCCACCCAATGGGTCATTTGGTGTGACATAATTCGGTGTGAGCAAAATTGATTGTTGCCTTAATAAATACTAATAATAATATCTTTGATTCTGATTATGCCATGGATAAAAATGGATCAGGCAGAAACAGGGATAGGCATGAACCATGGTTTGGCATGGGTTGGTTGCACACCTGTCCCCTCAGCACCTTGGCTCCCTTTGCCCTGCCTTCCCTAGTGAGCGCCCACTCAGAGGCCCTAGCAGAGCTTCCCAGCCCTCCCTTTCTTCAGGCCCTGCCTCTGAGCAGATGCCTCCCTGAGGAGGCAGGGCTGGGAAGCTGCTCTGCTGTGTTAGTGAGCATTGCTGATAGAACACTCACTCTAAGTCCATGCTTGGGACTTCCTTACTCGCCTACTGACAGAACACTATTAACTGGCAGACAGGAACTGAACAGAACTCTCTTGACTGAAAAAGGTGGGTAAAAGTATCTGAGGTAGAGAGGGAAACAATTGGCTTCCACTGAGTTGACTGACATTCGCTGCATCTCCCTCCCAGTTAAACATCTCAAAGATATTGTATGAGGGGTGCAAAATACCCAATTGGGAATTATTTAGAAGTACTGTACCCTGACCCTACCCTAACTCTCTGCTAGCATTAAGTTTGTGAGTCTGGCCTGAAAGAGTTTGGGATCTGACATAATTCCTCTCTTCCCTTCTGCAGTCATTGCCTTCTAAATGGTTTCACCAATAAGGGTGAAGGAGTTCCTGTTATAATGGAGACTATCTGCTTGAGCTAGAACTTCAGTGTTCCAGCATTCATGTTTCTGTGAAGAGTCTCCATGTGAGAGGTATCTCTCATTATCAGACTCCCCAGTAAATGCATGTTGGAAATAATGATGAAATAGAAGACTTGGCACTTCCCTCTAAGTGTGTTGCCCAATCAGAGTTTTCATAATGTCTGATTAGGGCTGTAGGCTTTACACGTAAGTCACCACACTAAGAACCAGTGTGGTGTCATGGTCAAATGCCTGGAATGGGATAAGGTGATATTGGTTCAAGCCTCCACTCTTCCATGAGCTATAATGTAACCTATGTGAAGTAGAAGGAGAGAGCCATGTATGCTGTCTTGAACTCACTGGAAAGGATATATAGTAGTACCTTGGCTTATGTTTTTAATTGGTTCCAAAGGTATCTTCAGAAGTTGAAGAATTCATAAGTCAAACAGCGGTTTCCCATAGGAATGCATTTAAAATCAATTAAACCATTTTGGATTTAGGTCAAACCTGTCAAAATTAGCTCATGTGTGTGTGTGGAGAGCATCCTTCGGCTGTCCTTGAGTGAGGGAGAAGCCCAGGTGCCTTGGAAGGGAAGTGCTTACATCCGAGTAAGCGCTTACTCAGAGGTAAGTGTTTCCCTTCCAAGGCATCCGCTTTGGCTGCTTTCCACTTTCCTGCCAGATAGATGACTTTGACAAGTCAAACCTTCCAAAGTCATCTGTCTGGCGGGAATGCGGCAAGCATCCTTCAGCTGCCCTTGATTGAGGGAGAAGCCCAGGAACTTTGGAAGGGAAGCACTTAAATCTGAATAAGGAGGTAACCACTTCCCTTCCAAGCTGCCTGGGTTTCAGGAGGATGCATCCATCCAAGGGATCTTTTGGGGCGGATTCATGTTTGCCCAGCCTGGGCACCTTGCAGATTGGTGAGCAAAGCATGGACCCATTGATCTTCGCCCAGACCAGCAGGCTTGCAAGGGAAGTGGCGGTAGTGATCCGCCACCGCCACTTGCCTTGCAAGTCGACCGGGCTGGGCAAACATACATCCGCCCCAGGAGATGGCAGATGCATGTTCACTCACCCTGGGCGGTTTGGAAGGGAGGCACGTCTCCTTTCCAAAGCGCCTGGGCTTCAGGAGGATGCATCTGTCCCAGATATCTCCTGGGGTGGATGCATATCCATCCAGTCCAGGCACCTTGCAAGGCAAGCACTTACCTCTGGGAGGTAAGCAGTTCCCTTCCAAACTACCAGTGAGGTTTGGAAGGAAGGTGCGATGGCCACCTCCTCCTTCTTGGTTGCTTTGATCTATTTTGCACAGGTGGAAGCAACCAAGAAGGAGGAGGAGGTGGCTATGGGAGGAAATGCTGCTCTCCACTCTGCACAACAAAATCAACTGTTATGCCACCACTGATCTAGAATGTAGCAGATAGCAGTCTTAGGATAAAGTGATGAGGGTTATTGGAAGTGGGAACTCTTTTACCTTCAGCAATGCTTGGGATCCCAGTGAGAGTAATTAAGAGGTAAAAAAAAAGAAAGAAAAAGAAATATCATTTGCCCCTACAGATGGTGCAAACACATTGTGGCCCTCCAAATACTGCTGCATTACAGCTCCCGCTATCCTATACCATTGCCCCATAGGTCTACCAAAGATTGCTTCTTTGCAATGTTGGAAGTTCAGTCATGTGTTTGAAAGCAATCTGACGTTATAATTGACCCATACATTTGAGTCAATATTTACTATGTATATGTGCTGAGATGGAGGAATTCTGTCCAACTATTACTGAAAATGAGCTGTTGAATGAATCATTGATGACCCATGGAATGTCATAACATGAAGCCACTGCGTGTGCAATATTTCCACACATTTTTAGTGCTGACTCGTTTCCTTTCATTTTCGCCTATTGTATTTTTATATATGCCAGCTCTCTGCGAAAGGAGGGATATAAGGTGGCTCACAATGAATTAACCAGTATAACTAAAATGAGTTGAGTGGAAAGCTTTTTTAAAAACTTTCCATGGAAGTATTTGCTTGATCTACTCTGTAAAGCAATACATTATAACTATAATTATCCATAAAAGAGCAACTAGACTTACACTTTTGTGACAGTACTTGGGGGGGATTACTCAATCATAATCATGGTAAAATTAGGTAACAATAATGCATTCTCTCTGGCAAAATGGTCAGTCAGCATAGAACACAGAAGCACAAGTCATGTGCAGTGGTATAGCAGTAAATGTGGAAGTACGTATGCTTATCATTACAGTCCCAAAGCCAGGTCTCCTTGGATGAGTCAGAAAATGCCTGGAGCTGCATTGATGAAAATCAACAGAAAAAAATAAAGATTTGAATTGTCCATTCAGGAGTAAACCACAATCAATAGCTCTACATTTCCACAGGGACAGGTTGCAAGAATATAATGTACCTGAGAAAATCCCCATTCTCTTCCCAAGCTACTTTGAGAATTCCAGCTAAATCCAGAAATATCCTTTGCCCCTAGAGATGGAGCAAACACATTGTGACCCTCCAAATATTATTGCATTACAGCTCCTGCCATCCTTTACCATTGAAGGATCCTTAGGGACTATGGGAGTTCACCAGTATCAGGATAGTAATGTAGCTTTTGTCAGTTGTACAAGAAGAGGATTTTTGCCTTCCTTAGTTAGAAACAGTGCCTCAGACCAAATTTCCATAGAGTTAAGCAGGGTTTTCATCACACGAGGAACCTTTTGGCACAGTGGTTAAATGCCTGTGCTGCAGATAAAACAGTGCTCATGACCTGGGGTTCAATCCCAGGTAGCTGGCTCATGGTTGACTCAGCCTTCCATCTTTCTGAGGTCAGTAAAATGAGTATCCATCTTGCTGGGGGGGGGGCAGTGTGTAGCCTGCATAATTAAACTGTAAACCGCCCAGAGAGTGTGTGAAGCACTATGGGGTGGTATATAAGCCCAGGGTACTTGTTTGACAGGCACAACATATTCTACTGTTCAAATTAAGTCAAATAATAAGAACTGTTATTCATTCTTGAACAGTGAGAAGGAAGCCAATTGAGTAAAAAGCTCAATGGATTAAAAACACAAGATTTGGAATGCAAGTTTATTAAATGCTTAAAGATCAAGATAGAATAATATTTAGGATACAACCACACATGTAGGTTGACAATCCAAAGAGAAAGCAATAGAAATTTACTCGCAAATGAATGTCCAGTTTTAAGATCTTGTGGGAATGACCTCTTGGTTCCGCTGTCCTTGCAGACTTTTTTGTGAGAACATGAAAAGAGGCCCTGTCACTCCTAGGTTCTGAAATGCTCTTCCCTCCAAAAGAGAAGTTGGCCTCATCCTTCTTGTCCTTCTGCTGGCAGGTCAAGTTCTTCCTTTCTAGGCAGACTTTTTAAACAATGTGGATAAGTAAGCATTATCACGGGAGGCTATATTCCCCATCCCTCCTATTGATCATATATGTATATGTTTAAGTAACAGTTTAAAAATCTGGGTATTTTTAAAGCTGTTAATAAACTGTTGTGTGAGCTTATTTTCAAAATAAGTTGATTATAAAGTAGAAGTCTTGCCATTTCATGTAGCATGTAATTAGTATCTGTGGCACTTGTTTTCCCTCTCAGATATTTTGCATTGGTGTTATAATCTCTTGTTAGAGTCGGAATAATTTCCAAACAGGCTTAAAAATAAGACTGTTAGCCTTGGATAAGAGGGAGAACAGCAGATGTCTTGACCAAACTCAAAAGGATTTTGCCAGATGTGTGCAGCATTCTTTGGACTGCTCCTAATAAGGAAAGTTTGCACAGTTACAAGGCAGTTCTGCATTTGTATAGCCATGTGGAAGAGATTTTTTTTTGAAGGATAGGAGAGATACTACTCTTGCAGTGCTTCAAAACAATCTTTCCGCAGCAACCAGCAGTTCAAGATGCTGTCTGCTTTTTTCTTACGTGCACACTTCCACAACGTTCAGCAACACTATGCTTTCTTGGGAGTCCAGTTAAAAGAGTAATTGTTTCTTCTTGACTTCTATGATGTATGATCATAAAAACTCGCTGGCAGCTACAGGAATTGTAGGAGTTACAGCATGAGTTGTTTCTGATATCTGATATTGCATGGCTGCGTGAAAAATTTTGTCTCTTATAAAAGGAGTTTTACAGTGGATTAAACATATTCAACATTGGCTTCTTCAGTTTAACCAAGACCATCGGTGGAATAGCAGATTTTACTTGATGGGTAAGAAAATGGTTGTGTGAGATTCAAGTATAGCTTTGATTGTGTCATAATTGGTATTTGAGAGGTCTCTCTTCCTCTATTGTAATTTCTTTTGCTTCTCTTCAAAAAAAAAAAAAAAAAACAGCAATTTTTTAACTGATTTAGAACTTATTCCTTGCTCAGCAAGAGAAACAGAGAGGACTTCCTGCAACTTAGCAGGGGGAAAAGTCAACAAGCAGCAAGTTGTGAAAGAGACTGTATTTTGTTCATTTTCATGATTTTACCCATGCTGTTAACAAGCCTGAGAGGGAAGAAGACCTTTACTCAGCAGTAGTGTTGTATAATTAAAGTCAATTATATGACCATAACAGTTCATTTACTTAGAAGTTCTTTGAAGTGTCTGATATGTTTTTATCATCTTTAGGAGTGGCTGTGTAACCCTAGTTAATGATGGCTGCAAGGTGAGACATGTCATGCAGTACGTTTAATGGATGCTGACATGCACTCAGTGTTACAGTTGTATGTATTTAACCATCCTCCCCTGTAAATTTATATAGATCACCTAACATATAGTACTTATTTAGTAGGCTATAGGCTAGATCAGAGCCCTAAGTTATGTTCTTATACTTAGCAACATTACCAAATGTTTGTCAAAGAGTGCCCCTGGATTTGCCTATTATTTAAAGTATAAAGAAGAGTGCTTTCATGCTGTCAGAATAAAAATGCAGCACAACGTAATTTTAAATTCTCTGGGATTGGGTACATAGCAGTGTTGGCAAACCTAAGGCACGGGTGCCAAAGGTGGCACTTGGAGCCCTTTCTGTGGGCACCCAACATTGCCCCTTCACAGCCACCTGTATTCAGGTTAAATTGCTATATTGACACTTTGCAAAAACAATTGTGGGTTTTGAATTCTCAGTTTGGACACTCAGTCTCTAAAAGGTTTGCCATCATTGGTATATAGGACCATAGACTATGCTTGTGTCTGTTTTTGCCCAATAGAACTGTCACTTCATTGTTATTAGATAGCAGTTACTACATTCTTTCCCCCAAAAGCTTTGTCTAGAGGTTAGATTGCTTCTAACCAAGGGTCATTTCTAAGCTAACTTTTCACATTTTACAATCTGTTGCAAAATGAAGTAGTCCCATCCCATATAAAAGCTGGTCATCTCTTGGACCAGTCTCAGAAGGATCTCGTAACTGTAGCAATTGTTTCTGTTTTCATAACAGTGGGAAGTTTTATGGGCTATTTTTCCCATCTTCCTGTCCAAAAAAAAAAAAAATGTGCTGCACAAAACGAAGAATGAAACTAAATGGCAACAGTTGAACTTTTGGAATTTAGTACCTGAAATTAAAGATGGTGAAGGGTTTCCTCTTCATCCTGTCCTAATCTTTGAGGTGCCACTTCCTAAAGAAAATCAGGGTTCTGGATAAGGAAAGGAAGGAAAGGAAATATTTATGAGTAATACCTTCATGTTGATTTAATGATGGTTTAAGTTACAACACTTGAAAACATATTTTATAACACAATTGTTGCTTAATATTCTACATTTTGGGGAGAGAACAATCATTCTTCCACCTCTGCCTTTCATACATTTAGCAGAAGATGAGAAGAGGGATGCTGAATACCAGGTACATATGAATCTTCCCATCTGGAGGTAGAGATTTCTGGTTGCAAAGAAAGATCCATAAAGATGCAGCTCTGCACATGTAAAAAAAATCTGCTGAACTCACAAAGGTCATAAGAACATAAGAAGAGCCATGCTGGATCAGGCCAAAGGCCCATCTAGTCCAGCTTCCTGTATCTCACAGTGGCTCCACCAGATGCGTCTGGGAATGCATGAGACTAGATATCTGTCTCCTGATACCACTCCCCTGCATCTGGTCCTTGAGGTACCCCAATTTTAAGCTTGGAGTTGATACATCTCCCTCATGGTTTGTAACCTGTGATGGACTTTTCCTCCAGGAATCTGTCCAATCCCTTTTTGAAGGCATCCAGGCCAGATGCCATCACCACATCCTGTGGCAGGGAGTTCCACAGACTAACAAAGCACTGGGTGAAAAACTATTTTCATTTGTCTGTTCTTACTCTCCCAGCCCTCAATTTGAGTGGATGTCCCCTAGTTCTGGTATTTTGTGAGAGGGAGAAGAGCTTCCCTCTATCCACTTTACTCATGCCCTGCATTATTTTGTATGTCTCAATCATATCCCCACTCAGGCACCTTTTTTCCCAGACTAAAGAGCCCCAAACGTTTTAGCCTTTCCTCTTAAGGGAGGTGCCCCAGCCCAGTAATCATTTTAGTCGCTCTCTTCTGCACCTTTTCCAGTTCCACTATGTCTTTCTTGAGATGTGGTGACCAGAATTGTACACAATACTCCAGGTGCAGCCTTACTATTGTTTTGTATAATGGCATTATAATGTTGGCTGTTTTATTTTCAGTCCCCTTTTTTGATAATCCCTAGCATGGAATTGGCCTTCTTCACCGCTGCCACACATTGGGGAGATACCTTCATGGAGCTGTCCACCAACACACCAAGATCTCTTTCCTGATCTGTCACGAATAACTCAGAGCCCATGAGTTGATAGATAAAGTTTTGATTTTTTGCCCCAATATGCATTACTTTACATTTGGCTACATTAAAACGCATTTGCCATTTTGTAGCCCATTCCCCCAGTTTGGAGAGATCCTTCTGGAGCTCTTCACAATCTTCTGTGGTTTTTACCACACGGAAAAGTTTTGTGTCATCTGCAAACTTGGCCACCTCACTGCTTATCCCTGTCTCCAGGTCATTTATGAACAGATTGAAAAGCACCGGTCCCAGGACAGATCCCTGGGGCACACCGCTTTTCACCTCTCTCCATTGTGAAAATTTCCCATTGACACCTACTCTTTGTTTCCTGGATCTCAACCAGTTCTCAATCCATAAGAGGACCTGCCCTTTTATCCCTTGGCTGTGCAATTTTCTCAGCAGCCTTTGGTGGGGGACTGTGTCAAAAGCCTTCTGAAAATCCAGATAGACGATATCCACCGGTTCACCCAAATCCACATGCCAGCTAAGAACGGGAGCATAGCCATGATCCCCTCCTATGTATTTTGTCAACATGTAGAAGAAGTGAGAAGAGAACAAACAGCTGCTCTCAAGCAGATGTTACCCAAATACAGTACATTGGTCTAAGTCTCCTCTGATCCCCCAGAACAGCATAGCTGAAGGGTTTAGGGAGCTGCAGTGTTGACACACATTCCATCAAGTCAGTTCTGACTTATGGAAGTCAATTCTGACTCTTTTCAGGGCTTTCTAGTTACAGAGTACTCAGACATTGTTTGCCATTCCCTTCTTCTGGGACTACAGTAACCCCATGCCCTTTTGCGGGACTGCAGTATATGAAAAAAGCCCCCCTTGGGTAAGGGGGAAAGGCCTGTTTCAGGCCTCCTGTACTTACCTCAGGCCTGGTACTGCCCCAAACGGGCCTTTCAGGGTCTGTCGTAGGCCCCAAAAGGTCTTCCATGCGAACTGGAAGTGACTTCTGGTAAACCAGAAGTGACCTCCGGATCACTGGAAAGCATTTCTGAGGCCTCCAAGGGCCTTTCTTGGCCTGTCAGAGGCCTCAGAAATGCTTGTTGGCGATTCGTGGGTCACTTCTGGTTTACCGGAAGTCACTTCCGGTTCGTGCAGAAGCCCTTTTGGAGCCTACAACAGGCCTGGGAAAGCCCTTGCAAGCCTATTCAAGGCAGCACCAGCCTTCGGATACGTACAAAAGCCCCCAGCTAGGCCCTCCAGTCCCTAACCCCCACAATAGGCGGGGGATCGCTGTACCCTGTGACTGTGTAGGCAAGGCCACACAGGCTGACTCTTTGGGCATACACAACGGGGAACTAAACTTCAGATGTGAAGGCCCAGGGGGGGAAATGGAAAAATTAAGGGGGATGAGACCCGTTTAAGCTTGCCATGCTTAATTTGCTCTCATTACTAGACAATAGCCTGGCTCTTCAGAAGTCTTAATTTCTTGCAGGTTGTAGGTTCCTTACCTGTCTGCAGACAGGAAGAGAAAAGCTGCAGCTGGACCTAGTCTAACAGTTATGAAGAGTCCAATATACTGATTAATCCACTTAGAATCCATGTGCACGGTGTGGAACTTGATGAGGTCTCGATTAAGTCACTGCTGATACTGTTTAGGACTCTAGAATACTAGGATGAAGGTAGTTGCATGATGTTTTATTTAATAACCTGAAATTCTGGGAACTCATTTTATTCATT
The DNA here is from genome assembly GCA_023846285.1 of Phrynocephalus versicolor. NCBI lineage: Eukaryota > Metazoa > Chordata > Lepidosauria > Squamata > Agamidae > Phrynocephalus > Phrynocephalus versicolor. The sequence goes on from JAHTLZ010003307.1 coordinate 2,078,671, forward strand.
AAATTCTGTTGAGGGCACGATGTGTTTGCTTCTGCACTTTTGTAAACATAATAAAAATAACAAAATGAATGTCCTGTAGCTAAATAAGGAGATTCAACTAGTAAATATTTAATAGATGTCATATTCCATGATTTCAGACATAAACTTTCTAGGGATCTGTCTGTTCTTTGCTGTTGAAGGAATGCTTGAAAGACTCAACAGCAGCAGCCTCTTGAAATTTTATAAATTTATTTTACAAACTCGCTAGTATGCATGCACTGTCAAATAAAACTGCAAAAGCGTGGATAGTTTTTATATAAAACTATACTGTTGATAAAAGAAATCATTTGATATGCACACTGATTCTTAATTTTGGTTTATAAGAGATAGTAGTATGCATTCTGTTCTGTAGCAGATTCCTGTTGTGATTAATACTTAGGAATTTTATAGCAAGTAATACAATACTGTACATCAAGTGTAACTGTTACATTGTGTAAGTAGTCAGCATGTACTAGTAGCCACTGTTATTATCAAGTTTCTTTCACACTTTCTTCATCTTTTTGGAATGTGGCAGGGTTGTGCAAGTGCCCACCCTTGGTTATGAAGAAAGTTGCTGGTGAATATTACTATTCTTATATCTTGCATAGAGAATTGGTGGTGCAGTATTTAACTTTTTGGTTGTAATCTTGTAAGCTAGTTATAAATATTTCGTGCATAGCTGCAGAAGTAATGGAAGAAAGTGCTGCAAGGAGAAGCAATATCTACTATTCTCTTCAACAGGTATGGTGCACAAGAGTTGAGACATGAGCTGCATGATCAGTTTGCAATCATGAGCCATGCAGTCGTGAATTGTGCATTAGAGTGTGCAATGCTGCCCGTCTGGGTGTAATGCCTGGCATTCTTCTGCTGAAAAAAAACTTTACATTATGCTCACCTGAACAGAATTTCAGCCCATGTGTGGCTTATTTCTCTTATACATAAAATTGAAGCTCTTCAAGAGCAGACGCCAACATTCTGGTAACACCTTGTTAGTCAGCAAAAGACACACACACAGAGAGAGACACGCACACGCACACGCACACGCACACACCGCTGGGACAATTACTAGGAGTAAAAAACTCTTCAAATGATTACTTTGCACATAGTATTCTTAGATAATAGAGGTGGAACCCATAGTTACAATAATTTACTAGAGATGTCAAAACAAGTCATGGAGGTTGCTGATCACTGATTTTTATTCTCATGAAATCTGAGTGTTCACTGTGTGCTAACTGGAGAATCATTCTTTGACTTTGTTCTTGCAACAGTCCTGGTGGGATAAGAAAGGATAGAATGAGAACATTTTACCCAGGTAGAGAGTAATGAATTTTGAGGGAGTAAGACCCCTTTATCTTGCTTTGTTAGCCAAAACTGATTTCAACTGAGACAGGAAAAATATTGTACCTCGACTTACAAATTTATTCCTTTCCGAATGCATGCTCTTAAGTCGAACTACTCTTAAGTTGGGGTACCTATCTAAAACAATTTAAAAATAAGTTAAAAATAAAAAAAATTATTTGTAAGTCAAGCTGACCATATCTAAAATTTGTAAGGCAGCAGTTAAAACGCCAACAGTTTTCCACTCTTAAGCCAAATTGCTCTTAAGTCGAGCTGCTCTTAAGTCGGGGTATCACTGTACTAGAAAAGAGCTTCTGAACTCATGGAGTGTACCTCCTTATTTTCTCACAACCGATGAGATCCTGCCCTAACTATGGAAGGAAAAGAAAGTGCTACAGAGTCCCCTCATTCCTGAGTCCTAGGCAGCCTTTTATGCTAATTTAACTTTGTCCTCATTTCCTGTGCAAGCCCAGCTCAGAACAAAACAACATTTTGTTTTCAAAATAAGGATTAAAAAGACGAGGAGACAGTCCTTCCTGTCTTTCAAAGATAAGCAACCCAAGTTTTGGATTCTTCCTTACAGCAAACAGCTATCACATGCAGTCCAGAAACTGGTGAGAGGCAGAAACCAACCGTCTTGGCAACCAAGGAAGTCTACAGAGGTGAAGACTCGGAGGGAAGTGAAGGGTAGATTTGAAAATGCTCTCTGCCTTTTCCCAGCTGGTCCGTCAGTCCTTGGGTCAGTTTAAAAGCTGCCTTCAGTGGCTGGAACAAGATATTTTGTCTAAGAAGGAAGCAGCTTTCCAGAGGGGGGGAGAGATACTTTCCTGCATTGCCTTATCCAGTGTATCTTACTGCTATGATTTCATAATACCCCCCCCACCAAAAAAAATATTAGGCCCTCCCATGCTACATCTCATAGCTTATTTCAAATAATTACTGTATATATTAAAGCAAAAAGGAATGTTAACTGTTAATTCTATTTATCATAAGCCTGTGCTGGGAAAGGAGCAGGTTCAAGGAAAACATTAATTGTTCCAAAAGTTTTGGCAAGACTTGCCTGCAGAGGGGAATCAGGAATAGATTATAGAAGTACTGTTAAATGCCCTCTATTTGATTTAACAGTTACCAAATTGAAAGACAATCCCAAAACATCCATATTAAGTCTGTGTTATGAGAAATGATTCTGGGGCAGGCTGTGCCTTGTTGACCTTTAATAAAGAACTAACTTTTTTTTTAAATGAGAGACATATGTAGCTCAATGCCAAAATAGCATGGTCATTTGAGTCTTTCCATGGCTTAGTATACAAATCTCACATTTTTAATGTAGACACTGGCTTAAATTTCATTTAACACAAATAGCTATATTAGTCTTTTAGAGCAGCTTTTCCCTTGTGTTGAAAAGAGAGCATTATGGATATGTTTAGGTACTTACTAAGTGAAGTCACATCATGTTATAAGGAGTTCATTTCTACTAACTACATATTTTGAAGATACTGCTTGGGCACTAGATTTTTGAATATGCACCATCATTACAACATATATGACATAAGAAACACATGTCAGTCTGTTGGCATTTTGGCCTAAATTTTCTTGCATGTGGTAGGAAAGTTCTGGCTCATGAAGATTTGGGATCCAGTCCATTGCCTCTTCTGTTCAGCATCACCCTCTACAAGTCAATTATCCTTAGGAAGAAAAGCAGGTGGGATCCTTTCTCCCTTAGGGCAAATCACCAGATATAGGAGGGGAATTGGGAGGGGTCAAAAGGGAGGGGTCTGGAGGGAAAGAGTAATAGAATAGGATGGAATGGAATTTATTGTCATTGTATAAAAACACAAGATTAAAAAGTGCCATCCAGAAGGAGAAAGTAAAGAATGTTGCTTTAATACCGCACATTTTGGGGTTTGGCCATGCCATTTGCATGCAGCATCAACATGCTAGAGTGAATGTGACTTCCATAGAAGAAGGTTCCCCATCCTGTCTAGCACTGTCCAGCAGTACAGTGGTTGCCTACTGGCAACTTCAGTAATCTCAATGGCCGGAGCTTTTAAAGATTTCATGCAAGTGAGTCCAACAGTGTTGCGCATCAGATTGTTTTTTCTAATCAGTTGTGCCCAGATTTGAGTCTAGGTTTTTAATTTCCAGAAAGCACACAACCCCTAATGGAACTTCTCTAAGTAGTTCTTAAAGAATTGATACAAACTGCTGAATGGCAAAATATATCTGGCTTTGGAGCCAGAATTTGGGAATTTGGTTCTCCACTGTGCCTCCTTAACCCAATGATTGATAGAGTTCCTTTCACCTTTGCAGTTCTATGGTGATCATTGTATGTTCCTAGTGCTAAAAGAGGTATTTTACAGTGATACTTTCTTTTTTCCATTTCTTTTCCCCTCTCCTCCTCCCCTGATTCTATACCCTCCAAAAAAAAAAAAAACCCACCACGAGTTTCATGGAGCATAGGTAATCTCCAAAAGACATACCTTTTCTTTTTCCAAGCATGAAAGCTTTTTAAGATTTCAGGCAAGGGTCTTCTACAGGCAAGGGTCTTCCCCCTTCCCCTCCCCTCCACCCTGAAGCACGCTTCCCCCTTTACTTTTTCCAAGCATGAAGTACTTGAAGAAAAAGTGAACGGCTTCAAATCCAATTTGTAGAGTATTGTGATTTCAGGTTATCTGACTCCACTAGCTGATGCCTTTCTTGTGAACTGTCTGAAGTTTTATGTTGCTTTAGCCCTTTTTGTTTTGTTTTTTTTAAAGTTTTTGAATAAGACAGACAGCTAAAAGTAAACATATCCTGGCCATCTCAAGTTAGATTAGGAGATTTCAATGCTTAGGGCATAGCAGTTTCCAAAAATATTTTGACAGATATAGTCTCCATTGATATCATCACAGTAATGTTAGAATGACCTAAAAGAGAATCTAAGATGGCAAGGTTAACACATAAGTGGTTGCGTGTGGGAATAGCTGAATAGTTACGTATACTTTCTTGAGGGCTGATAGATGGTAGAACTTGGGGTGAAGCACTGTCCACCTTTTGGGGCCTCAGTTATAGAGTCTCACAGGGATCAACTGTTCCCCCAGTGCCATTTAATATCTATATGAATCTTCTGGGAGAAGTCATCCAGAAAGACGGAGTTCATTGTCATCAATATATGGATAACACACAGTTCTGTACCTCCTCTTTATCTCTTGATGATACTGTGTGTGTCTTCAGTACAGTACATAGAAATACAGTATATATTTTTACCTCAGGGCAGCACCTTTTAGCACTCAAATGGTTTTGCAAAAGTAACTAAACTGACCCAACAGTTGTCTTTGGCGGAAATGGAATGTATTCTTTAAAATCATAAGGATAACTTCATGTCACCTTAGAAGAATGGGGATGGATAGTGTTTGAGGCTGTAATCTTGGTTAATTACTATTTTCAAGTAACTTTTCTCATAACACATGAAAGTATTGCTGTCTCTCATCTTGCACAATCTAGCTGAAGTTTCTTTTCTTTTTTTATTATTGTTCATTTTATCTTGGAGGTTGAATGACATCATGGTTCTATTTGCTTTGGCCAGTTATTCAACTTACGCCAACTATCTGAATAATGACTTGTTTCCTGATGTGTGAAGTATTGTAGGTAACATACTCACATATCTGCTTCCATTCATGTCAAAAGCAGTCCAGTGATGCTTATGGAGTGGAATGATGAGTTGACAGGTTCAATTGTTCCTTTGGGAGAGCTCTTTCCATGTATATGTATGTATATACGTATAAATCAGAAGCACTGAATTATGTATCCCTCAGAGATGTGACATTTTTGTGGGGGTTCTTCAAATAATTCTCTAGAGGATCAATAATTGCTTCAATAAGGAAGTGGCTTCTTTTTTAGACTGATGGCATTAAAATAAAGGTGATCTAACAGAATGACCAAATTGTGGAAATTATTTTTATTTGTGGGATATGGGGATAGTATATAACAGTGAGCCTGGCTGTGTAGCTCAGTGGCTTATGTATCTAGATATGGAGCCAGAGGTTGGGGATTCAGCTCTCCAGTGGACCTCCTCCAAGTGGAGCCGGCCTATGTGGCCTTGGGCAAGCAGTACAGTCCCAAAATAGCCCCCCCCCCCGCACCAAAGAACGGTATAGTAGGCCACTTCTGAGCATTCTTTACCTGAATAATCCTGAAAAGGGTCGCCATGACTCAGGAGTGACTTGACGACACATGGCTATTGTTCATTTTCACCGAATTACTGGCATTCCTACTATGCTTCATGTTTTCCCCATTTGTTTCCTTGCAGGGTGACTTCACTTGGAACAGCATGTCAGGGCGCAGCGTTCGGCTGAAATCTGTTGCTGTTCAAAGCCTTTCGGAATTGGAGCGTGCCCGGCTACAGGAAGTGGCCTTTTATCAGTTGCAGCAGGACTGTGACCTAGGATGCCAGATAACTATTCCTAAAGGTATGGGTGAATCATAAGAGAATTCATTTTTATTTAGTTTCCGTGGATATGTCAACGTTATTTGTCAGTTGCCCATTTTTTAATTGGCTGGATGCAGTCGCAGCGCATCCAAGCATTTCCTTTTCTCAGGGACTATGTTCCTTGGGGGTTAATAACTAATGTAGTCTTGGGAAAGAATATGATATGAGATTGCTGTTAATGTGGCATCAAATCCCAAGGAAACTAGTGACTTGCTGGTATGGATTTCATTATGGTTGGGTGGTGGAGAAAGTGCTGTTTGAGGCAATGCTGGCAGTTCTGGCACTTTGATTTCAATAAAAACAACCCTGCCGTATCCGAACAACCCTTCAAGTTGCTGTGGCACCCAGTACGTAGAAATATGGAACAAGCTTGAGAAGTGTATGTTTGGTATTCAAGCCTCATGTACTAGAGATGTGATCCAGTGGGGGTTGGGGTTTTTAAAAATGGGCTTATGCTGCCCATGGCCTGTGTGTTGCTTAAGGCAATGCTGGTGCCTAACTCTGGCACTGCATTCTCTCCCCACCCCTCACACACACACCCCAGAGAATAACAGGCATGGGGAATCTGCAAAACAGGATTTTAGCACTTCTATTATGTGTTCTGTGTTATTTAATAAATTGACTGCGCTTCATGTATTGCTTTAATGTACTGCTGTCCTTCATCTCCATATTTTATGAAAATATGTAATGACCTTGACGAGGAGTATTACATTTCATTCTTCCTCTTCCTTCTTGTTTTTGAGTCTTACTATAAAATGCAGAAGACACTGATGCTTCTTCATCTACATTTGATTAGCCAGTTGACTAATTTTGATTTACTGGCTGGCACTGAACATTAGTAGATTAAAAGGATAATATTTGAGTGAGCAGTGTTCTAATGAAGCAGTAAGCCATTTAACATGCAGAACTTCTATTATGCTGTGCTTGGGTCCATGCCCAGTATGTTTCTGTTCAGCTATGAATAAAAATGGGAATGTGCTTTCTCCTTGTGTTTATTTTGGCACAGAGTACATTTTTGGAGCTTTATTTACATTAGTCTTTGTTGTATTTAGTAACCCATTTATCTTCTACATTGAGGGTGACCGTGTTTTCTCTCTCTCTCTCAGTACTTTTTTGTTTTGTTATTGCCTATTGTTGGTCTTTTGTATTTATTCACTAACTATTGTTGTTGTCAGGTGCCATCATCTAGCCCCCAATGTACAGTGAACCTATGAATGAGCAATCTCTAAAATATTCTGTTCCCAACAGTCCTGGGCAGCTCTTGCAAACTCAAGCTTGTGGCTTTCTTAACTGTGCCCCAATTTTCAGAAGCACAGTTGAAAATGGATATGAAATGTGTTATAGTCACTTACCTAGATGAGGGTTACCTAAGAATGCTGGTGCATGCACTGGTAATCTCTCAGGCTAATTAGTGCAATGCTGTCTGCATGGGGCTTCCCTTGATGCTCACCCAGAAACTACAGTGGGGCCAGAACACAACAGACTGACTAGTAGCTTGTGTGAGCAAATTTGGGCCCATTACTCCAGTTCTGGTTCATCTCCACTGGTTACTCACTGTGTCCCAGATCAGCTTCAAGGTTCTGATGTGTATAAAGCCCCTCATGGTTTGAGATCAAGCTTCCTGATGGACCATCTCTCTCCAGTGTCATCTGCCTCTGAGCCACTGGATCCTTTGAGGCTCTGCTCCTCCAGATAGCTACTCTGAGAGAGGCCTGTAAATCATCTATGATGGGTTGGGCCTTCTTTGCAGTGGCACTGACTTTCTGGAAACAGCTTTCAGTGGATCTGTACCTGTCACCCTCACTGTTAATACTTAGAAGGCAGCTTAAAACACTACTTACTCTTCAGGGAAGCCTTCCATGTTTGACCCTTCTTGTCTTGCTGTGATATCTTTGTGTGTTAGTACAACTCTGAATTTGTTTTTCCCCTTGCTTCTCACTTCCCTTGCCCTCTTCTGAATGGCAATTCAGAAGAAGGCTTTTTGTTTCTATTGAAAAGACACTTGGGGTTTCTTTAATTCAGTGACTGGTAGGATGTAAGCTACAGAAGGTTGAAAAACATGGCTTAATGGAAATGGCAGTCCAGAGCCTGGAAAAGACTATTGTTTTTCTCAAAGTGGAGCAACAAGAAACTTGCAATGATGAAGTCAAGTGACACTTGATGACTAAGGTACATAAAGACCACCCCTGCAGCAGCTTAAATGGATGTATGCATTGTTTTTCTTACCATTCCTACACCAATATAGAGGAATCAGCATCAGAAGCAGCCTCCAGGAAGCAATCTGGCATAGGTTCATTTCTTGTGAAGGCACATGATAGATCCAAATCAATATGGCTTTTGCTAGACCTGTAGGTAGCGTCGTCCCCTTTCACGTTATAGGGATTTGAGAAAGGTGACATTTGCACAGTTCTTGGTGGACTTGGCTGGACATGTGGTTGTGCTCCCTTGCTCTGACTAGAGCAGCCATTGTTAACCCTTTCTTGGCCACAGCACTAAACATAATGTGAAAGAAATAAAGACCATATCAGGACTTCATGGGTTGCGTAATAAACCTCATAAGGTAGTGCATGAAGAATTGTTTCCAGTTTGTGCCCCTCCCCCTTGAAATTTGCCAGGGACCCCATGGATAATGGCTGCTTTAGAGAATATTTCTTCTATTATCTCTTCCCTCAATCACTAAATGGCTGAATGGCATTTGTCACTGTTTGTTAATCACCCCTTGTTTTTCCACCAGGGCTTTCTAAGAAATGTGCAATAAAATAAGTAAATGCATTCCTTGAAAATAAACAGAAAGTCAGTTTTATACCAGTTGTTGCTGCCAAATCCACAGAAAAGAATATGGTTCTGACTGGGTGTCAAATGGCCAGTAAGGGTGAAGCCAGCCTAACTTTACTTAAGAAGGAGTTCCAGAAAGGAGGCACTGCAATAAAGGCTTGTCACATGTACAGTACTTCCTAGCCTGCTTCTCGGGAGTGTGTGGAGTAGGACATGCAGAGCCTACAGTGAATATCTGAGATTCCAGGTAGGCTGAAACATGAAGAGCCTCCCCCCCAATATAACCCACTTCCTTGTCATTTAGGACTTTATATGGCCGAATCAACACCTTAGAAATGAGCTTAGAAATCAATCAATTGGAAGCCGATACCAATGTTTCAATTGAGTGATACACGGTCTTTAGAGAGCACACATAATCTGGCCACAGAAGTTTTCACTGCCCATAGTTTCCAGATACTTTTCAAGGGCAGCTCTTTTGTAGAACTACCCACAGTCAAATGGAGAATGCTCATAAATAGCAGTTTCTTCTTCTATGCTAATAAACACACTCTCTGTTTGCCACCGATGGATGGAAGCAGGATTAGAAAAATAAACCAAGCAGTTTCACTCCCCAGATCTTAATCCTCTCTCTTGATTTACAACATATTCAGTTGTGAAAGACACTAAACTGAATAGGCTGATACACTTGCAGGAGTTTGACTCTGTTTAGAAGCAGTTGGTCCTCCACAATATTGCAAACCACTACCACTATAATCATTAACCAACAAATCTGTTTGATTAATCTCTTCCTCGTCAAGGACATTTAAAAGAGAGCCCCAGGTAAAGTAGATAGCACAGTTTCGCCTTTGCTTTGCTTTTATCCAGAGTTCTGAAGTCAGTGCTAGCAGGATAATTGCCAATGAAATAAATGTCAGGTTCAGTTAAAGGACATTCCTCAGGACTTCAGCAGTTGGAGGGAAGGGTTAAATTTCCCCAGAAGGATCCCACTTATCATTATTATCCATTCGCACATAGCACACTGGTTCTGATTGCATTTTTAATTCCAAGACACACTGAACTTTATAGTCCTAGTTTGTCCCTTGGCACTTAGAAAAAGACAGTTTGAATGGCAAAAGGCTGAAAGTCAACAAATAGAAGTATACGGAATGAAGGGATAAAACGTTGGAGTGGGAAGAAGGAAGGTCATGAGAAAAGGATCATATAATGGCTGTACAGTTGTTTTAACTATGGAAAAGAACAAATAGCCTGATAGTAAACTACGCATCATACCCAAGAAAACAATAATTAGCACATAGTAGCATGGGACAAAGAGGTGCTTAGTCAAAAAAACAAGAAAACAACCTGCCCAAGATATGTTTTTGGTTTGGTTTGGTTTGTGTTCCTCTTCTGTGTAAGAAATAGGGGACATCTGTAGACAAGAGTGAATGAAGCTATGGACCAACACGTCTTGCGGGATGTCAGCTTTTGTAATGCTTTATTGTACTGTTTGCCATGCTGGTTAGTACTGAAGTTGGAGTCCAACACAATAAGAGTGATCATAGGTTCTTTATGGTATACAGAAATGGGACTAATCCAATGAAGGTTGTAAACATCAACATTACTCTTATTTCAGTAAAAGTAATGGATGGCAGAAACTAGATTTCTTTTAGTGTTTATTATGGCTGTTTTTTCACCGAGTGTTACAAAGGAACACCTCCTTAATTGTTGAATACTTTCCTCTGGTTTTGACCAGTTTGTAAGTGAAAACAGCCTTCGTATAATGCACTTCTTAAACTTCTGTAGCCTTCCTATTGGAATTCATGTTTTCCCTAGACGCTTTCCGATTAGTTGCCTTTGGAAGGACTGAGAAAAGTTCAAACAAGAGAAAATGTCAGTCTTAGGAATTTTCCTTTAAATAAACCAAAGCACCAAACATATTAAATGGAGTTAAAGCAAGTGAGGAGGAGAAAAAAGCTTCATGTGTTTGTGCATTCTCTCATTAATATTGCTTTGCTTGAACATGCTTTTTGGTACAAACAATACACATTGACTGGACAGACAACCAAAACTTTCTCCCAAGGCATGCCTACATCTCCTTCAATCCCATCTTGAATTATTCATTTTCTTTACCTCCGGTGGGCTGAATGCCCTAACCTTTCATCCATATCCTCCTGCTGTGCAGCAAAAGCATTCCTTTCATTTGTTTGCAAAAGGGATGAGCAGAATATTGACCTGAATCTACTTGTAAATTATTAAGGATTTGTTACTCCTATGTGTTTAACATGAACAGTCCCCTACCAACATTAACTCTAAGTATGTGCTTTCAGTACAAGGTCTGGTTAGTGGATTTCAGGATTCTTGCTTTAAAACATGAAGTTGATCCCATGAAGCGAAAGTCATCCAACTCCATCTAACAGAATAGATCAGAGAACTGACCAGGTGTGAGAGGATTCCAGAACTGACTAACTGCTTAACTTTTCTTTGTGTAATAAATTCACCCATACCTACCCTAATTTTCTGTCACAGATTAAATGGGAACACAGAATATTACATTGAATTACAGTCAAATGATATCTTCTGCCTTCCAAAAGCGGGGCTCCTGTTTGGACCATTCCCTGGTAACTGGACAACCCATTTTCCCCACCACTGGAATGGAGAAACGAGTGTTCTTTTTCTATTCTAGCTGCCAGATGATGGTCTGTGGTGACGAAATGCAAAGGTCACTTTGTTTGTTTGTGCATTTGCAAGCATGCTCTGCTGATATCTTAATCTTGTTCCTTGGCACGGCGGATAAAAATCAATTTTTTTTAAAAAAAAAGATTAAATAGGATTTTAAACATTTAAATTAGATTTTTTTTAAAATTTAAATCAGAGTTTTAAAAATTTAAATGCTTTTTGAGGAAAAATCGATCTAAAGATTGTGTTCTAGTTAAGATACCTTATAGTCCAAAGGTTGTTCATCATGAAATTTATTTATTAATTATGTAGCAAAAGGCTATATTAATGCATTCACAATGCCATGCTCTCCCAGAGGTTTCTGATTATTTGGGGCAATTTTCTATCTAAATATATATTATCAAAGATGCTTGGTTTTGCTATTTTTAAAACTGTGCGTTTGGGTCTGCAACAATGACATGCCTCCTTCATAGCAAAAATTGTTATAAAATAAGCATCAGAATTGAGGAAAAGACCTTAATCCCATTGTTCCTCTGTAAATTCATGTACACAGAATCAACCCCCTTACCTCTTAAATGGTACGTTTCAAGAAGTTCAATGAATGGAATAGGTCTGCACAAGGAGCAAAGTTTGACGAGGGAGGGACAAGCACTGAAATGAAAGTGAAACCTTCTGAGCACAGTACTCCACATCTTGAGACCTTTATGTGTATAGCGGCCTGAGGGTTATCATATTATTCTCACTCTTACCGAGGTCGGTAAAATGAGTACCCAGCTTGCTTGGGGGGGGGGGGGCAATGTGTAGCCTGCATACTGTAATTAAAAACAAACAAACTGCAAACTGCCCAGAGACTACTTGAAGTGGTATGGGGTGGTATATAAGCAGAACACTTTGCTTTGCTTTGCTTTTGCTTTCTTGTGGGAGCATTAGCTTGGTTCCACCCATTCTTTTCATAACGGCTGCAGCAAAATGATTGTTACGAAAGTATTTAGCAATTTCAAGAGCATTAGTCTTTATTTTTGGAACACTGAAGTCTTTTGCTTGGAGGTGCAACAAATGAGCACTACAACCATATGTTATTAGCTTGATTTTCTCTTCACATAATTCTAAATTTCTTCTCATCTTGGAACATTTGAAATTTGTTCACATTTTATTATAACTTTTGTTGCTACTTCTTGTAAGTATTCTGCTGTGTGGGCATTTCCTGATGTATCAATTGTTTCTGCAAGGAAGACATTCCCTTCCCCTGTTGTTATACAAGCACATCCAACAGTATCATTGTGGACATTACTCCACCAACCAAGACTTAGATTAACAATTTTACCCTCTATGCCTGTTGCACATTGCTCAGTTTCTTTCTCATACACTTTATCCAGCAGTTTCCCTGCAACATCTGTTCTGCTAATGGACTGTATCCTGGCCTCAATGACTGAATCATATTAACGAAGTGTGGGTTTTTAATAAGACGGAAAGAAGAGTTTCTTGCATAAACAAACCAGGCAATTTTTTTCATCAATTAACTTTTTCTAATCTGGTTTTTATCACAAACTTATCTATGGTGGTGGTTCTTGGGTGGTCAGATTTCTCGTTATTTTAGGTGATATCCTGTAGATATGTGATGATGATAATGATGATGAATATGATGATGTGACTGAAACACTGTCCTGGACAGATAACTCTGAAACTGTAGAAGAGGAGGATGGTGAAGATGGATAGTTTCCTGAATCCTTTTTGTTATTTGTGGGTTTATTTTCTTAGTTTTTTATTTTATAATTAGAAACATGTTTTATTTTGTTTCAGAGTCGCACCTGTGAATTGATATTGTAAGGATTTGTTATGGTTATTATTCACAAGACTCCAGAACTCTCAACACATTTTGAAGAACCAGACTCACACTTAGAAGTCCTTTTGTTCAGTTCTATTTACAATATATACAAGTATACAAACTGCCAGAGTTTCTAGACTTCTGACAAATCATACTGAGAGTTACTACATAGCTCTCAAGACATATATAGTCCCATCCAGCAATCATTTTTGACTTACACAGGTGCAGCTTAATTAATTTCATCAAGCTTATACATATATTGTTTAGTCTATCACTGTACATCACTGTGTATTACTGTATAGGACAAATTTAACTCTTTACAGATACCAACAACCAAGTTTCTATCTGAAATTCTTGTCAATCCATACAACTGTAAATATTAACAGAAGGACTTCAAGTGTGAGTCTGGTTATTCACACGTGCTGGAGATCTCTGAAAATCTCTTTGCTGGTGCTGAAGCTGAGTGGTAAACATAACAAATTCTAATAGATATTATTTCCAACCCATTGTCAAAAGAGAGAGATGTAAATGTTTTGTCAAAGAATTTTTTGTCAAAACATTTACATCTCTCTCTTTTGACAATGGGTTGGAAATAATATCTATTAGAATTTGTTATGTTTACCACTCAGCTTCAGCACCAGCAAAGAGATTTTCAGAGATCTCCAGCACGTGTGAATAACCAGACTCACACTTGAAGTCCTGTAAATGTGGTGATCTGAGCAGGTGATCTATAGGTCCCATATTTGAGGTTCTGCCCGCTGAAAATTACATTAGATGGTTTTTCAAAGTGCCTGCTATGTAGCTCTTTGTAGAGTATGGGTGGGGGTGGGGGTGGGGGAGGCGATCATGGAGGAGGAAACCCAAAATATTTTGCATATGCAATTTAATGGGGAAACGGGTCTTTCTGCATCTCAGGTTGCATTCAGTTGCTAGTGCTTCAGGAAACTTTATTTTTCAGATATCAGGAAATATTTAGAGCAAAATACAATATGCAATATACAAAATGAATGTTTTAAGAATAAAATCACTTGCTCACATATGTGCTATATAGGAAGATTGTAATCTGAATTTTGAATTAGGTCAGGTGTAAAAATATTGTTGAGCTTAGTTTCTTAACAGATTTGAAGAAACTGTTATTTCCTGAGGCTAATAAGAGAGTGGAGATATTTGGGCTGAAAGAACATACTGCTTTAATACTGTGTTAGCAGCAAGTATAATTTGCTAACTTTTAAATCAGATGGGAAAGTTACAAGTGGAAAAATAATGTCCCTCATGGGCAAGGAGTAATGAATTCATCAATTCTTGTTCTGTGAAGGTTCTCATTAGTTCATTTAAAGAACTGTTGGGGGGCAGGGTTGGTTTTTTTTTTTTTTATTAACTAGGAAAAAACAGTGGAATTTATTGGCTGAAATTCCTGGCATTTCCTGTTGTCTTTCATCTGTTTATATATGACATTTGGGACTGATTTCTCTGAAATGGTTACATGGAATAGCTCAAAAAGTCAGTTTTAAGATTTAGGGGTCATTGAAACTCCACATGTTCCTATTAAAGAGTTCTTGATCCTGGGATCCTTTTACTTTCCATCTTTTATTTTTGCTTTAAAAATTTTGGGCTTTGCAGTTGGTGATGGTGGAAATCAGTGTGATTTTCCATTTAACTGAAAAGTCACATCCTAAAACAGCTAAGAGTTCTGAAAGATGCTATAGAATAAATTTATCGTGTCCAAATATTTGAAACAGCTAATATTTGATGGAGATGAAAAGGAATATGTAAATAAGGATGTGTAAATTAGCATTTCTGGTTTTGTTTACAATATTATATGATTGCATAAGGTAGGGGTGTCCAAACTTTGGCCCTCCAGATGTTTTGGACCACAACTCCTAGAATTCCAAGCCTAGATTGCCAATGACAAAGGACTGTGGGAGTTGTGGTCCAAAACATCTGGAGGGCCAAAGTTTGGATAAGGTATTGTAACTCTGCATAGTTGAAATGTCCCCTTTTTAGACAAGCTATTTCACTGAGTGGCTGCTAGCCAACTCCAAACACTGCTGGATGGAATCGTTTATTTAATGAATTAAATTAAGCATGAATTTATATATTTTAAAAATCATTAATTTTTGTTCACCTTGTTGCCTTGTGAGCAGGGTGCATTTGCCTTGTGCATTTTGGGGATATGTTTCCGTTAAAGTATATTTTTGTCTAAAATTTGTTAGACTAAAAATTGAGAGTTGTCTTATATACAGAAGTAAGCTGAGAAGACAACCACGTGGTTGGAAACTGTAGTTTTGGGTTGGAAAAATTGGGAACCATCTTATACCTGGGGGCATCTGATAGAAAAATTCAATGTTCGGTAAGAGATGCCGCTGCTGATAGGCTTAGGGTAGACTTAAGACGTCGTCCTGATGTATTCACTTCCTTAGAATATGGTCTAGGAATGCTGTTGATATAATAAATAGAGTTGAATTGCTTTGAGGTGAGTTTACACACAGCAGGTTAAGCATGGCTATAAAAATAGCACAGATGATGAATAATATCTCTTCTGTGTGCCAGCAGATTTATAAAAAAATCTTAAGAGCATTTACTGGAAAAATATGTTGAAGAATAAATTAACAATACTTGAACAATTGCCTTGGTATGGATTTGGCTTGTGCTTGGCAGACCTCTTATAACTGTTTCATAACAAACACTCCCCAGAGAGCACCTAGCAAAAAACAAAAAACAAAAACAAAAAAACACTCCTAAATGAAAACCTAAACAGATCAGCATTGAAGTTGACAGACAAGCATTGTTGCTTTCTCTTCTATATGACAGTTAACCCTCTAAGCACCTGTTGACAATCTGATCAATTACATATATTTTCTTAGGCAAACATTATATCTCATGCATAAGCATACTGGGTGGCATGTTTATATGTTTAACTATAACATATTGTGCAGCCAAATGTTAACGGCGACTTTTCCAAAGTGTTCTAGCAATCGAGTACTCAGGTTCACTGTTTTCTTCTCCTATATCTTTCTGCCTGTTTTTCTAGATTTTCACTGAGACTTTTCCCCCTAAGTCATCGTCCTCTGGAGAACAGTAGGTAGAAATCTCATGGTAAACCATTTAGCCCAGTGTTGGCGAACCTGTGGCATGGGTGCCAAAGGTGGCACTCAGAGCCCTTTCTGTGGGCATCCGACATCGCCCCTTCACAGCCACCTGTATTCCGGTTAAATTGCTGAATTGGTACTTAACGAAAAAATAGTGGGTTTTGAATGTGCAGTTTGGACACTTGGTCTCTAAAAGTTTCGCCATCACTGATTTAGCCTATCTGTTACAAAAGTTTAGGCAGCAGGTTGAATTAATCTTGTTTTCGCAGATTTGAGTGATGAGGAAGGAACTTCTAATGTTAACTTTGAATGGTTTCAATTTTGATGGCTTAATGGGCACTTGTATTATGGCATGTTGTGTTTAGTGTGTTGTATTAGTTTATATGGTATGTTTCATAATTTTTGATATTTTAATTGTTTGTTTGTTTGTTTGTTTGTTAATTAACTTACAACTATTTCAGCCAGCCAGCTTATGTTGTAGGAAGGCTGATGCAAATCCATGTGTTAAAATGAGTCACTTCAAATTCCATTTCAGCATTCAATGAAGGCGTTCATTTTGCACTATTGCTTTGTTTTGCTCTGGTTATTTGTTGTGTACAATATGATTTTGCTAGTTTCTTTTGGCTTAGTATACAGTGCAGTCATTGTAAAGTTATGTGGATTTTGTCAAAAACATGTGTTAACACCTGCAGTTTAGTTGTTCGTTGCCAGTACTTTCCAGTGGTGGTACCAGACAGTGTAAGAAGATGCACGTTTAACTTGTGTATGCTTTTAGTCCACAATGTAAGCTAATATGAACTGAAAACAGGAACTGTGGCACTGTTGGCTCTCAGAATAATCCTTGTGAAATGTTGGGGGAATATAGAATATTTTCATACTTTTTAAAAATCAGGTAAAATCCAGTGAGCAAAAACTACTAAAAAAAGAATTTCAGGCAAAAATCAAAGAAAAGCAAAACAAAACAAAACAAAAGACACAAACATGTGGCACCTTAAAGACTAACTTTCATATTTTAATGTGATGTTTCGTGCACATGTGCACTTCTTCAAGACATAGCAGCAGTTAGTCTTTAAGGTGGCACATGTTTGTGTCTTTTGTTTTGTTTTGTTTTGCTTTTCTTTGATTTTTGCCTGAAATTCTTGAAAAGACTAACATGGCTATCCTCTCTGAAACTAAAAAAAGAAGGATCTCTGAAATTGTGTAAATTCTAAATAATACACAATATTTACCTTCAGACATTCAGATGCTACAGTAAGCCAAGATTCTTCTGAATTATGGCTGACTAAACCCTGTCTTATCAGTAACAAGCAATTACAAGCATGCTGCCTGATTACTCCCACTAGCCTCCTTTTGGAAGACGAGTAGGGGTGGCTGAACAGACCTTTTTCGGTGATTCGTTTGTTGCAATTTCCTGCCTATGAATTGTTTGTCTTTTCCCCAAACCAGGAAGTATTTGCAGTGGTGTATACAATTCCACTTGCAAAGTAATAGGCCAGGCTGTTGTGGAACTCTAGCTTATCATTTGCTGAAATTCTTTGGCTTGGCCTAGTAAATCACATTACTAGAGTATGCCAACTGAATCAGTGGGATTTAATGTCCCTTGTACATTCTGTTGACTCAAATGGGCCTGTTCTAGCTGTGACTTATTTTAGTATAGTAAGTTACCAACTAAAGTAGGTCAGTTTAAATCAGTGGAAGCTATGGAGGAGCTGATTCAACAGATATCCACTAATTCAGCAGGCCTACTCTAGTACAGCTTACTATGCAAAGTGACTGGATATCCAAATGTGGACATAATGCATTTAAAGTTAACAGAGCGACTTAATCTTAGCCCATTTGGACAAAACTAAAATCTGTTTTAACAGCTCTCCCTTTTCAGCTATTGGAACACTTGTGCACGTTTGTCTGATTCAGCCTATCTTTGGTAATGGAGCATAGAGATGGGCACGAAACGACCAATTTGTCGTTACCATTATCCATTACCGTTATGTAACGGTATGAATAACGACCATTTGGATGGGCCAGGCTCGAACCGAACAGAACCAAGAAAATTTTCTTGGTTCTGTTCGTTTCCATTACTGGCCTGGCCGCCCGATAAGTCCTCCGCTCCTACCTGCTGCCAGTGCTGCTGCTGGCCTCCCTGGTCCAGTCTTCCAGCTTCCGGCTTCGGGGGGAGAGTCGAGAAGGAGCTGAGATCTGGTCCCTGCGCGCAGAGACCGGATCCCAGCCCCTCTCGCCGCCCTCCTCCACCATGGAGCTTGACAGCCCGCCGGCGCAGGGCTGTCGGGCTCCGTGGGGGAGTTGGGAAGGAAGGGGCTGAGATCCGATCTCCTCGAGCGGAGGCTGGATCAGAGCCCCCTCTCGCCGGCCTGAAAATGCTGCGTGCTGGTGACGGGGCCATTTTCAGTGGGATCCTACCGAGCTGTCATCGGCTGGACCCCTTCAAAAATGACCCCCCTGGCACTAGGGGGACCCCCTTGTGCCAAGTGGGCCATTTGAGAAGGGGTCCAGCCCACGGCAGGGTGGCAGGACCTCTCTGAAAATGGCCCCGTGGCCAATGCAGGAGCTCCTCACAAGCAACGGTGCCATTTTCAGTGGGATCCTGCTGAGCTGTCATTGGGAGGGGGGAAGATTAGTCTAAAGAGCCCCATTATCCACCCCACACCCCTCCTGATGACAGCGCTGAGCGGGCGCTCAGCGCTGTGATCGGGAGCAGATTAGTTTAAAGAGCCCTCTCTTCCCCCCTCCCCAGGGGTGAGGGAAAAGAGGGATCTCTGTAACTTATCTTCCCCCTCCTGATGGCCCATTTACTTCCGGGTTCCTGGCCCGCACTACAGCTGTAGTGTGGGTGTGTGTTTCTTAAAAGCAACTGCTCCGCCCTTGGGGCCCCGTCCACGCTTGGTTTTATTTATTTATTTATTTATTTTATGATTTTAGGGTGCTGACCAGGGCACCCCAGGGCCCCATAATTTTTATTTTTTCAAGCACCCTCTGTGTGTCCCCTGGGGCTGCACGGGCCCTTCTTTCACTTTCAGGTTTCTGTAGTGCGGGGCTTTTTTTTGTTTGTTTGTTTTTTATTTTATTTCAGCGCCCACCGCAGGGCCCCTGCGGCCCCATCAGAGCTGGGGGTTTTTATCATGTTTTTAAAGATATTAGGGTGCCAACCAGACCACCCCTAGCGCCCTGTTGGTGCTCCTTTTATTTTTTTATTTTTATTTTTATTTTTTTTATTGCCGACCAAGCGCTACCGTCATTGGCTGGACCAGCACCAGGTTGGAGACATTTTAAACTATTATTCCCCTCTCCTATGGGAAACTTGTGTTCCCCACCCACCCCACCTCTCAGCTGCTCCTCGCTGGCTTCCTGCACCTCCTTTCCAGGGGTGCAGGGAAGCCAGCTGACCACCAGAGAGGCACTGGCTTGGGGCCAGCGCAGAGCAGCTGAGAGGCGCTTATGGGGGAGCTCTTTCCCCCACCCCACAGTGGCTGGAAGGAAGATTAAACCCACTGTTTCCCCCAGCCACAGCTGCACAAGCACCACACACACACACACACACACACACACACACACACACACACACACACAC
>JAHTLZ010003307.1:2098434-2127674 GCA_023846285.1 Phrynocephalus versicolor
CACACACACACACACACACACACACACACACACACACACACACACACACTACACTACACACAAAACAAAGAACAAATAAACGAACAAATAGAACAAAGTTTTTTGAAAAATGTTACGAGAAACGGAAACGAACCGAATCAGGTCTGGTAACGGAAACAAAAAACCGAAACATCATTTTTTCTATTCGTGCCCATCTCATTGGAGCAGTTTAAAAATTGTTTATCTAATGACTTGTTTAAGAGTTTTCAAAAACCGTATTCTATCCTAGCCCTTGTACCAACAAGGGAGGTAGAAAGGATTGGTGTCTCCCTAATACTGTACTCCTGTCTTGTAGTAGGCTAGGGTGGTCCATCCTCAGAGGCCCAGGGGCTTTGTGTCTCATTCATGGACCTTTGTTTGATTATGCCATATTGGCTGAAATTCTGTTGCACTGTTCACAAAAGGTGAAGGTGTATTATTCTTAGCTTTAAAAAGCACTCTAGCACAGTTGCATAATAAAATGAGTTGCAACAGGTAGTGTTTTTGTTAACTTGTGGCAATTTCCTTGGAAAATCATGCCAATACAAGTGGACTTTGGCCACAGAGAATTATGAAAATTAGGAGGAACTTTGAAGCTGACGTAGTCCTTCTCTTCCATGATTATTACCATTTTCTCTTTGTACAGTTTCTTGCAAGCTTTTGGTCGATTTTAAAAAGACTGAAAACATGAGATAAACCATCTCTCCTTTTCATTTAAACAAGTAGTGAGCTGTGTAGCCGGATCAGGAAAAAATAAAACATCAGATGAAGCTGCAGGTGATACCTTTATCAGCTACTGGTTAAAATAAAAAAAGAACATGGCAAGCTTTCGAGTACACAAGCATTCTTTTTCAAAGCAGGTTACAACACCAACAAAGGAACATGGACACATGCACCCCTCCCCTCCTTTTCATTAGTTAGCTAGGAAAGAAATTAACATTGTGTTAAACTCAGCACATATAATGCATAACATTATATAACAGTGATGGCGAACCTGTGGCACAGGTGCCAAAGGGGGCACTCGGAGCCCTTTCGGTGGGCACCTGACATGGCCCCCTCACAGCCACCTGTATACAGGTTAAATTGCTGTATTGGCACGTCGCAAAAAAAATTAGTGGGTTTTGAATTGCAGTTTGGGCACTCGGTCTCTAAAAGGTTCGCCATCACTGTTATATAACATTGGACACTTCAGATTTAGAGCATTGTGGCAATAATCTTCCCCATGTGTAACCAGATAAACATGCTCATTTAGATGTTCATTCCTTTGGTCACCTGCATGGACAGCACCTATTGATTTTCAGATGGCAAGCAGTTTTGGCAACAGTGGAAGGTGCCACTCTAAGGAGATATCCCTACCAATGAAGCCGGTTTTCTTATTTCTTTTCTTTAATTGATATCAAATCTAGCTCCTGTCAGATAGTATCATTTGAGACATGGTTGAGTAGAAAGACACCCAATATCCAATGGAACATATTTATTTCCTTGTCATGGACACAGCTCTATATGCCCATCGTTGCTGCCACGTGCTATGCCATACAGTACAACAGGGTGGGCAGTCTTTTTGTAAATCATAGATTTAAAATGGATTGGCATTTGTCTGCTATAAAGCGTACTGGTGAGTTCTTGCCAATGCAACCAAGTTGCATTCACCCTTGGTCACCCATTGCTAGTGATGCCACCTTTGCCTTGAAGAAAGAGCTAATATACTGAAAGATATCCACCTTCTTTAAGTGTTGTCCACTTATTTGGACAAATGGGTATCTAAATATGAAAAGAGTCTACTGTATTTGGAATTTAAAAATTGCTTTTGCATACAATTGACTAGATTTATTCTTGTTGCATAGTTTTGTAGAGAAACATTCATGGATTTTAAATAAAGACATTAATTATCTTGCAATTTATTGTTCAAACCTGTGATAAATATCACTGTTTTCAACGAAAGCGTGTAGCCAGGTCTGACTTTCCACAGCACATATATGTAATAAGTTATTTTTTCTCATAATTTATGCCCTTCTATAATTATTTCAAAAAGAAAAAAAATAGTAACTCCAGCAGCATCCATTTGTCTATGTCAGTTAGGACAATGTTCTGTTTACCCTTCCAGTAGAGTGGCTGAAGGATGATTTCCAGAGGAGAATCGCTTAGGCAGGCATCTGCCTCATTTTGCGGCCATCTTTCACTAGATTTCCTTTCTTTTTATATCATTTATTTAAGCATTCTGTTCTCGCAACAGGAGATGAGTAGATATTGCTTTTCCTCTGCTGTGGATATTGGATTGTGACCTCCATCCTAGCCTCGTACATGGAACAGCTCTGAATGCTGAACCAATGCAACTCCAATTATCAGATGCTGAAGACAAAGCCAGGATGTGATTCCCCTCTCCTTTTGCCCTTCTTGTGAACTTCCCAGGTTTCTAGGCAGGCTAGGTTCACAGTGGTGATGTTGATGAACGATTGGCCTGACAATGCATTGCCAGCCTTGTCTACATAATGATCTGAGGTGTGTCAACAAGCAGATGCTGGCAGTGTATAGTTCTCGGTGTTGACATTGTTTTGTGTGGAGGATCCTTAAATTGTGAGAGCTTTGGTTTACACTTCAATAAAAACTGGCTCTAAAAGGGGCAAGTTAAGGCAAATAATTAAGTTTGTTTAGTAACATACTGATGAAATTCTGCTCATCTTAAATTCACCGTGTAGTATTTGTGCTAGAGAATACCATTACAAAATCAGCAGAATCATGTAACACTAAGTAATGAGTTAATTAAAAATAAAACACTTCTGCTATCTTTCCATTTACGAAAATCACCACCTGTGTTGGATTTTAATTGGTAACTGTTTTAATTTGCATATTAGATAGAGAGTTTGACTAGGATTCAGTGGGGTTAAATCCCCATTTGTCCATGGAAACTCCATGGAGGCAGGGCGTGTGATACCTTTTAAGACGAATTGCCCTTAAGACAAAAAAATTCACAAGACGAATACAATTTCTGGGGATAGTGTTGCTTCACAAGATGAAAATTCCCTATGGGATGCTTCGCAAGACGAAAATCCATTCTGCATACTGAAACAAGTTATCCAGGAAGCATTGCACCCCTGTAATTTGTGGAGGGGTGGGAGGAGTATTTTAATCACATTTTGGAGCCATTCTGGACATTGTTTTGCAGCAGGTTTTGGACTTTTAGAACTTGGGAAGGTAGAAAGCTGAGGTTTCCTTGCTTTCTTTTGTGTTTTTGAATTGCTTTCCATTGCACTTTTGGTGGGAACAACCTGGGGTTTGTCTTGCTGCTTTCTTTTGTCCATCTTTGCATTTTTTCCCCATTGTACTTTTGGCAGGAATGACCTGGGGTTTGTCTTTCTACTTTCTTTTGTCCATCTTTTTCCACTGCACTTTTGGTTGGAACAGGCTGGAGTTTATCTTGCTGCTTACTTTTGTCCATGATTGCATTGCATTGCATTGTGTGTGTGTGTGTGTGTGTGTGTGTGTGTTCTGGGAGCTCTGGCTCTTCATGCACTAAAGTGCACATAATAAAGAGGTCTGGAAAAAAATCCAGCTTTTTTGGCCTTTTTATTCCAAACTCCGGAACGGATAAATCAGTTTCCCATTTATTCCTATGGGAAACTGTGTTTTGCAAGGCAATTTTTTTGTAAAATGAAACAACTTGTAGAATAAATTAAATTCATTTTAAGAGGCATTACTGTAACTAATAACTCAATTTATTGATTTGCTTTGACTTAGACTGGCCTTTGAGCAAAGATTTTTTGAGCTTTTAAATACGGTAATACAAAATAAACTGCTGCTAGAATTTAAGAATATATTGTATCAGAGACAGTGTAACACCTTCTGTAATGTACTGTATAGTAGTTTGACAGCAATCTTCGATGTCATCATCTTGATCATCATCTTTCCAGGGTTTTCTATATAGAGAATACATAGAAGCTATTTGCCATTCTCTACTTCTGGAGGAACCCTGGGACTATTCAGGTTTCCCAAGGCTACATAGGCTGACTATACTCAGGAGTCACAATGGGGGAAGGGAAAAAACCTCTCAAACTAAACCAGTTGTCACATATGAAATTTTTGAGAGATATGTTAATTTTTTTAGTTGGGGGGGGTGTCTTTGCACATCACAAATACAATTTCTTTATTATGTCATAAGGTTTTAGAAACTAGATGTATGGGTTTGTTAGATGCATTAAGTGAAATCTTGGAATGGCAAATGACATGTAGGTATTTTAATGCAGACATACGTGCGTGCAGAAACTTTTTAGTCCTGTTTTTCTCTCCACTACATTCCTCAGAACAGTATGTTTTCTGATCCAAAATTATCTACAACGTTTGTTAATACTTTCTGTATAATTTTTTTAAAATTATATTTTCAGATGGGCAGAAAAGGAAGAAATCGTTACGAAAGAAACTGGATTCTCTTGGAAAGGAAAAGAACAAAGATAAAGGTACAATAAAACTTCATTATCTATATCAACTGGGTGCATAGTGCAAGTACAGTAATAGTATAGTCACGGTTACAGTACATATAGTATGCAATCTGTTCTGCTGGTCAGTTTGTTTATTTGCTTAAATAGGTTTCTTCAGTGGTAAGGAATATATTTGCACAATTAAAACTAGCACACCAATTGTGCCCATTCCTGGTGAGGTCTGATCTGGCCATGGTAACACATACCTTAATCACATCCTTGCTAGATTCTGTAAAGTCCTCTCCATAGGGCTGCCTATGGAGAGTATCAGGGAATGTCATTACAGTAGATGCAAAACAAAACAAAATGTAACCAAATTGATGACTGGAGCTGGTTACAAGGATCACATAATATCCCTGTTTCAAAAGTTCTACTGGTTGCCAATCTGTTTCCAGGCACAGTTCAGTGTGCTGGTTCTAACCCATAAAGCTTGAGTCCAAGCTATCTCACATACTCTCTCTGCCATTATGAGCCTGCTAAAATTAAAGAGATGGGCACAAACCAGCAAAATGGCAGTTTGTCATTGATGAAAGATGCATCATAGAGGAGTAGAAAGAGAAACTGTGGTGTCAGATACAAATGCTCAGTTAGGTTTGAGCTGAAGAAAACAACAGTAATGCATCGGAGAGAAAATCGTTTTAGTAACAATATCAACTTAATTTGAAGCATATCAGCATTTCAATGTCTTAAAAGCAGTTTAGAACACCTCAGAAACAAAAACATATATTAAAATGTAGACTTATAAAAACGATAACCTACTTTAGGGATACTATGGAGAGACCCATAAGAGAGTGCTGAATCAACTCAAGTCTAAACTCTTTCAAGAATTAAAAATGACTACACTAAAGCTATCATGGTTTGTACATCACTCAAAAAGACAGTAACGCTGGGAAAAGCTGAAGGCAGCAGGAAAAGAGCAGGACTTAATATGAGGTGAATTGACTCCATGAAGAAATTAATGTCCATGAGTTTGCAAGAGCTGTTCGAGTTTCCTGATGATAGGACTTTATGGAGGTAACTCATTCATAGGGTTGCCATATATGTGGAAGTGATCTGATGGCACATAACAACGGAAAGTCATATACGAGTTCCATTGGCAACCAGACCAATAATGGAAATGCTTGAAAATCCCCTCACAGCTGGGTTTCTCCTAGTTACTTTCACACACATTGCCTTCTCCATAGTATTTATTTATTTATTTATTTATTTATTTATTTATTTATTTATTTATTTATTTATTTATTTATTTACACCCTGCCTTTCTTATTGGAAAAGAACCCAATGTGGCTTACATTAATGAGAGACAATATACTGTCCAGTAATATTAAGACATATTCCAGTTTGAGAACAGGAAATTGATGGACATCTTACAGTATTAAAAGACAACATTAAAACTACAAGAGAATTTGACCAGTTAAAGAAAAGAGTATAAATTCCATGTAATCATGCATGGTAGACCATCCAAAAGTTATGGGGGATGGAGACTAACACTGAAAACATAGTGTCAAAGCACAAGGGAGATATAAACACAAAGTTATAAGTGGTTATAAACACTGTGTAATCATGTATGATAAATTCATATAAAGACACATAATAGGTAATCCATCATTCATGGAAAGCTTGTCTGAAGAGAAAGGTCTTTGCCTGCTTCCGGAAAGACAGTGTTGACTGGGCCAGGTGCCGACTGGGCCAGTTTTAAAGGGGTGGAGCCGATAACAGTTCAGCAGGAGCCCTTTAAAATGGCTCCCAGAGTCCCGACAACCAAATGTGGTGCATCTAGGACACCGGGGAGCCATTTTGTTTTGTTTCATTTTGCATGAATTTCTTTTTTTAAAAAAATGTAAGAAACAAAACAAAACATAACAGGGTGAGCACGAAATGAAACATTATTTTTCTGTTTCGTGTCCATCCCTACAATCATCTATAGACTTCAGTGCTTTACGCCTAGCAGGAACAGGAAGTAGAGGCTGGTTGTTTTCCCCATCTCTATTGTCTCTGATAAAAGTGCTTGTTGAATTGCCACATGTGTTTTCTGTGTTAGGACCTGGAAGAAGGTGAGTCATCGGGGATATTCAGGTATGGGGGGGGGGGAGATGGGATGGCTGAGGATGGGTGTCAAGATCCTGCTCTTGAAAGGAGAGAGAGGGAGAGAGGGAGAGAGAGAGACCCATGATGGCCCCTCCAAGCCAGGGGAGCTGTGACCAGTGGTCATAAAATCAGGGGAGCCATGAGATCAAAATGGTTGACAACCACTGCCCTTGCAATCTTTTCCAGAAATGTTGTCGCAAAGTTTCCTAGGGGAAGGTTTTGGGCAAGTGACCTAAATCTACCCAGGCCATGGGTAGCAAATAGAGTTTTTCTTTCTCCTACATCACTGTTGGTGAACCTATGGCACTCGGAGCCCTTCCTGTGGGCACCTGGCATCACCCTTTCACAGCCACCTGTATTCAGCTTAAATTGCTATATTGGCACTTTGTGAAAAAAAAAGTGGGTTTTGAATCGCAATTTGGGCACTTGGTCTCTAAAAGGTTTGCCATCACTGTCCTACATGCATAATCACCTGTGCTATGCTATTGAGTAGAATCTCCAAGGTTATATAGGTAAACTGTTTTCTCATTCACTTGGGCAGGCTTTGTTTGAGCCAGACTGTTGCATGCAGCAGTTTGTTTGTTTCATTAGTTAGATCCATATTTTAACAAGAAGCAAAACAATGTTGAAGACATAATAACAGCTTAAAAATACTAGCATAGTCAGCAAAATAGACTGAAACAGCAGCAGCAGCAGCAGCAGCAGCAGGGTGATAAGGGGACTACTGAGCTAGGTGTGTCTTTCTCCTCAGTATCTGTCTACCAACATGCCTTCTAATTTTCATTCCCGCTGTGTGGCACTCTTTTCTGTGCATGCACATTCTCAAAGTGCGTGCTTGCAAAACTCCTTCCCATGAGGGTCCTGTTGCCGCCGGAACAAAAATGGTTGTGACAGGTGCATGGGGCTGGGAATGCCACACAAGGAGTGAGATGAAGGTGTGTTCACACATGCACATGCTCGTCTTAGAGGGATCCTTGCTGTCACCGTATATGCCTGGCAAAACCAAAAGTTAAAAAAAAAAAAAAATAACAAGACAAAAGACAAAAACTTTGTGGCATCATAAAAAACCTTAAAACATTATGTTTTAATGTGAGTGTTCATGGTTTGATTTCCCACTTGAATTGTTTATGACCCATGTTTGATGTTCAGCTCTTTTGAAGGCTCATTTCATAAACATCCCCACAATATATACCTGTGATACTAAAAGCTGCCTTGAACTTGAGTGCCTGTGACATATGAATATCTACCTGGACATTATGCATTCTTTAGATTTTGTTCTTTGGAGAACTTTCCAAGTTCACAGTGTGCCACCATGTCTGGATAGACCAGTGGCGTCATATCCTGGCTAAGGAGCCAGAGGCTGGCAGCTTGATTCCCCACTGTGCCTTCTTGACAGGATCTGGACTTGATAATCCATAGGGTACCATCCAGCTCCCCAGTTCTAAGATTATGGTTATTATTATCACCTAGATGGAACCGTTTTCACTTGAATAAGCCATTCCAGAGTGGTGACTGAAGAAAACTTACACAGGGTGAAATTGGCAGTGTGTGCTTTTTATATGCACCGAATGTGAAAGGAATGGCAAAGCTGATTGCTTTCTAAGAAGATTATGCCTTCATTTTTCTTTGTGGGGTTTCTCTTTTGTGCGCTATACATTATGCCCAGCCACTTAAATAAGCCTCTCGGTATTGTTTCTCTCTGTGAGCATGGGAGTACACTGCGGCGACTTGATTCACGGTCAGCCCACACTGTCCCAAGCAACATACATACCCAACCCTCAACCCCCTACCTTTCCCCTTTATGCTTGACAGTGAGTTGAAAAATGTTCTCTTCACTGCTAGCACAATTGTGTTTTTAACAAGCATTTCAGAAGTTTATTTTATAAAGCAAATGCCTTCCATTGCCAGGCAACTTGTCCAAAACAAACACTCCGCTCTCTACGGCACATGTAGGCGTTCTTGCACAGATCTGCCTTGAGTGTTCTCATTCACAGTGGCTTTCTCTTAATTCCTCCTGCCTGCAAGCACTGGTTTGTAGCTGTCTTGCTTTATATACTAAGCCTCTGGTTGACTTCTTGGGGACTGGTAAGGATGCCATTACAAACAGAAAAGAAGGAGGGGTAGGAAGAGATAGCAGGTTCAAGACATGCTTCACAAGCTCTTCCTATGACATGATTTTTATGTAGATAAAATAACCAGAAGCTCACAAACCATTTTTATTTGTTAGTCAAAAGTGTTGGTATGAATATTCTGCTTTTTTGTTTGGTTCTCCAGAGAATTAGTAATTAAGATTGTAGTGATTTGTTGTTCTTCAATAGACCAGGAATCCCAAGGCATTTGAACATACATCTGTAGCTGCTCCCTCTCTACAGCTATGTGCCGTGTTTCTCCTAGAATTAGGATATTACACACTTTGCATACCAGAGATCATTAATAATAATTGTTCCAACTTAAGGCAGATCTTTCCAAAGTGTTTCAGTTAGAGAATACACAGAAGTGGTTTACCATTCCCTTCTTCTGAGTGGCTAAACCACTGAGCTGTTCAGCCAGCTCAAAGATAATTATCACATCACTATTTACAATCACTTTTATACCACAAGCCATTAAAAGTGAGTCAAAGGCTTGCCCTGGCCCCATAGGAATTCTTTGTCACATTTAGATAATGTAAAGATATGAGACTTTAAAGTGAAACCTTTCCTTTTTATTTTTTGCAGAAGCAAAATAACATCTGTTGTCTCCTCACTGTGTGGCAATTTGTCCTTCTGCTGAAAAATGAATGTTATAAATTAAGTCCTGTATCTGAATACGCAAGAAGGCATGTCATTCCCTTTTCATTCAGGATCCAATGTCCATGTTAGCAGGAGACATACTTTAGAAAACATAGCAGGGCACACTGTCAAGATATGTTTAAGGAATCTGCAAATAGACGTTTTGATGAAAACCCCACCTAATTGCACAGGAACTGCATGGAAGCACTCAGCTTGGGCACAATCTCAAAAGAAGCCTTCAGAGACTTGGTGACAGGACTTGCCAACAAACAGATGCCATCTGTCTTCTCAAGATTTGGCTTTCTGATGCTATAGAACAAAGGCCTCCGTGTAAACTAGGATCCTATATAACATGCATCGAGGGAAAATGGAACTCGTATATGACTTCCCGTTGTTATGTGCCATCAGATCACTTCCACATATATGGCAACCCTATGAATGAGTTACCTCCATAAAGTCCTATCGTCAGGAAACTCGAACAGCTCTTGCAAACTCATGGACATTAATTTCTTCATGGAGTCAATTCACCTCATATTGAAGATGATCTTTACGTTTTCTGGGCTCTGGGGTAATAAACCAGGCAGTTTAAGTCACCATTTTGCCCCCAGAGGGTCCCTTTTCAGTTTGGGAAAATGAACTATGGCTTCTGTTGCTCTTCTACAAAGTGATTGGATGAGAGCTAACATCCCTATCCTCAAAAAGGTGAAAGGGAGAAACCAGGAAACTACAGTTTCCATGAGGCACTAGTCCCCCTCTATTCGGCACTGGTTAAGCCTCATCTAGAATACTGTGTCCAGTTCTGAATACCACACTTTAAGAAGGATGCCAAAAAAAAAAACTGGAGCAGGTTTTGAGGAGGGCTACAAGGACAATCAGGGAATTGGGAACCAAGTTCTGTGACAAAAGATTGAAAGAACTGGGAATGTTTGGCCTTGAGACAAGAAGGCGGAGAGGAGATATGGTAACACTTTTCAAGTACTTGAAAGGTAGTCATGCAGAGGAGGGGCAGGATCTGTTCTTCATCATCCCTTAGTGCAGGGCATGTAATAATCTGCTCAAGCTACAGGGAGCCAAATCTAGGCTGAGTATTAGGAAAAATGTCTCAACTGTTAGAAGAGTATGACAGTGGAACCACTTATCTCAGAAAGTGGTGAGTGCTCCAACATTGAAGAAAAAGTACAGCTGTTTGGCTCTTTTAGATCACGAGGGTTGCTGCTATTAAAATCAGGCTTACCTCAACCATCTACCAGGAGCCTGTGTGTTTTGTGGAGAGTTTTGGTATTCCTACCTTGCAATGTTGGCATAAGAGCCAAACTGCTTAACTTTGTGGTGACTCCTTGAAAGCACTGCTTAGTCAGAATGGACTAAGTGGTGTTGGCAGGAAGATTTTCCCTAGCCATCAACACATTTGACTGGCTTTGAGATTAGCCATAGCAGGAAAGTCTAGGTCAGGCATGTCAAACTTCAGCCCTCCTGATGTTTTGGACCACAACTCCCAGAATTCCAAGCCTGAATTTCCAATGGCAAAGGACTATGGGAGTTGTGGTCCAAAACATCTGGATGGCCGAAGTTTGGACATGCCTGGTCTAGGTAGTGTGGTTAACGTGGGCCTCTCTGACCTGGGTAACCTTGATATCCAGGACACATATACAGTATAACAGCCTAAGAAAGCCATGAAGAGAACAAAAACATGCAAACTAAAATATATACTTGGAAGGACCATGGTAAATAATATAAATGGGTATGAACCCAGTTTGGAGGTTCATGCCAGTTTGTATGTGCTGCACCGCATGTGACACACATTCTCTTCCCCCACTTCCTTGGCTGGATTCCTTACCCCAACCTCACCAGCTGGCGAGTGCTCCTTTCCTCCTCTTCGGCTGTTTGCCCCGTCCCTGGCAGGAGGATGGGCTTCCTTGCCTTATCTCCTTGGCAGATCTCTGACTCAGACAGGGAGGCACAGCAGGGAAGCCCATGCTCCCTGCCAAGGACTGGTTCAACAGCTGAGGAGGAGGAGAGGAGCACACTTTGGCTGGTAAGCGGGCCACATAGGCTAGGGAGGCAGGGTGAAGGGAATATATGTGGCATCTGAGGTCCTTGCCTATCTCTCGTCATAAGTAATGATGGCCCCATGTTCTAGACACATGGAACAAGGGCAGAAAAGGCTGGGTATGCAAAAGTAATGGCAGAGTAGATTAGAATTACTGAGAGCTTGCCACTAGAGATGGGCACGGAATGAACATTTTGTCGTTTCCGCTACCATTTGTCATTTCTGTTACATAACGAAACGACAAACGAAAATTGTGATGAAAATGCAATGAAACGAACAGAACCACGAAAATTGTGGTCGTTACGTTTTGTTTCCGTTAATGGCGATGCGCAATGAAATGAGCTGTTTTAAATGTTAAAAAACGCCCTGGACATCCGTAAAAACACAGCGATAATTATTTATATTGTCTGATAATACCTACCAGGGGGGTTGGGGTCCTTAAAACATTTGCTTTTGTCTTCTCCCATTGCGATGTATTTTTCTTTTCCCTTTAAAATGGATGTCGCCACCAGCCACAAAATGGAGGCAAGCCATGTGATGGGATCATGTTCAACCAATAGCATGCCCAGGTTGCAGACTGGGCGGGCAGGTCTGGCAGCCACAGAGGGCATAAAAAGGTCTGGCAGCCCCCGTCCTCCTTGCAGTCTCTGGTGGGAGTTAGGGTGGGATTGCTATCTCTGCGACTCTAGCTTCAGTCCTGTAGTCTCCCTGTGTGTGTGCGTGCTGCGTACCTCTCGATGAGTACCCTCCCTTGCCCCGCAGTGCAGTCACTATGCAGCTGCCTTGCACCCTGGGCAACGCCCGCCGCTGCCTTTGCAGCCTCCCTGCATACCTAGTCTATACTGTCTCTCTGCCAGCATCCATTTTTTTTTAGTGTTTTCC
Organism: Phrynocephalus versicolor; assembly: GCA_023846285.1. Lineage (NCBI taxonomy): Eukaryota > Metazoa > Chordata > Lepidosauria > Squamata > Agamidae > Phrynocephalus > Phrynocephalus versicolor. The sequence continues at coordinate 2,110,713 of JAHTLZ010003307.1, forward strand.
CTCTGGTCTGGGGCGTTGGGGGATGCCTGCACACAGAAATGCTTTAAAAATCGCGCAAAAAGCGGATAGAAATGACAAAAAAAAGAAAAAGAAAAAGAAAAACGGTAACGAAAATTTTCCAAAAATTCACAACAAACGGAAATGAAACGAAACAGACCTCTCAATGACATACGAAAAACCGAAACACCATTTTTTTGTTTCATGCCCATCTCTACTTGCCACCTCCCAAGTGAGCCATTCTTCAATGCATTTTCTCACCACTGTGGCCATGCTTTAGGCCACTTTCCCACTGTTTGGCGGGATATAATGTTAGTGCTAGCATTTCAGAAATGAAGGCACATGCACAGTGCATTGATCCCCAAGAGAGAGCACGTTTGCTTCCTTTTGCTAGTAAAATAAGCTTGGCAGCTAAATGAATGTAAGCATATTTAAAGGTCACTGCAAACTGCATGAGAACATTGCTTCTTTAAAAGTGTTATGGCTAGCCTTGCTTTCCACATTTTTGACAGAAAGCATGGTTTAATTGATGGAGGAGAGTTCTAAAATCTAAATACACTTACTGTTATGTGTGACAATTCAAGAGAAAGAACAAACCTTGCTCGATGTGGAAAAACCTAAAAATTATTGCTAAGAGCAGGTCAACTACTTCAAATAGGATTTAAACCTATTGTCTTTCTTGTCTCTTGTATGCATTCAGTGCATACTTAGGTACAAAGTCCTTTCCCTTTTTTGAAAAGTGCAGAGAAATAGGTGTTTGGAGACGAAACGGTCCCTTCCTTTATATCAGGGGTGTCCAAACCTTTTGCAAGGAGGGCCACATTTGGTGAGGTGAAAATGTGTGGCGGCCAACCATTCACCCTGAAGGGGGGAGAAAGGGTGTGGCCCATGTGCTTCTGCAACAACCACAAATGCTCTGGTTTCAAGGTGCCCAAGGGCCCGGCAGCTGTTGGATGGCCTGGGATCGGCCCATGTGCACCCAAGATGCACTGTTGCTCGCATATGCTGCCCTCCCTCGCAAGTTGGTGGGGAGGACACTGCAGCAACGGAGCCAGGGGTGGGTAGGCAGGGCGGGTGGCTGAGGGGATGGAACGGAGGCAGGGAGGGCAGAGAAACCATAACACTGCAAGATGATGTCTCCAGCCAACACGGGGAGGGGCCGGCTGGCGGGGATGAGTGACAGGCTGAGGCAGCGTGGAGAAGAGGCAGAGGGCCACTCAAAATTTTAAAATGGCCCGGGCCAGACTTTGGACATGCCTGCTTTATATGAACAAATGGTTCCTCAGGATATCTTGAGAGTTGACAGTTAAGGCTCATTTTGCCCCCCAAGCCCTGGAAATAATAGGTGAGACAAATTGTTATGGGTTAATGGGGCCACAATTTATTAACAATTCAACTTACTTCAACCAACACAGCTGTAACTTGTAAAGGGGGGTCTGTTACGTAGTGCAAGCAGGTAATGGCCAGGGACTATCCCGTACCAACCAATTAGTATTCAGGAAGCTTCACCCCTGGCCAGATGCTGCCCACCTGTTCAGCATTGTGTCAGGTAGGTGAATCTGCTAGCCCCTCACAGCCCTCATGACGGCCTGATATTAAGATTCTTGCTTTGTTTAAATCCTCAATTTAGGGGTGATGTTTGACTTTATACGAGGGCTGTCTTAAGGGTGACTTGCTCCAGGGTGACTCGGTCACCTGAAGGGTGACTTGCTCCAGCCTACCTGAGTACCCTTACCTCTTGCACTACCCGCCTAATGTTATTGTTACCAATGGAAGGGCAATTAATGCCTGGTCCCATGCGAAAAGAGAATGGAATGGGTGAAAACACATGGCTACTACCAGCCAATCAAGTAACCACCAAAATGTTCCATCCGGCCCCGTAGCGACCAGTGAAACTCATTCTCTTTTCCCAGGCTGGGTGGGCGGGGCTGACTCACCGTCCAGAGAGACAGGGGTGGGGTGGGAGCTCCCTTTTGAAGGCTCCCATCCCCGGACAAAAGTATCCGGATGGCGCCTGATTTGACACCAAAAGTCCGGGACTGGCAGGCAAATGCGCCCTGCCCCCGGACGAGCCAGGGATCAGAGCTTCCCTTCTCTGCAGTTAAGTTGTAATGCTTCACAGTCTCAGCGGAGCACTACCTAATGACTCTTGGATGAATAAATGGATTTGTAATTTAGCATTCGTTCTTTTTATGTGCTCAAATCAGAGACAGTAATTACTCCTAGATAAAATTGTTCCAAACATATTTTTTTTCATAAAGTAGTGGTTAGCAGCACCCTAACCACCTTAAAAATGATACTGTACAGTGAAGCATTATCTTTGAACACTACTGGACACACATAATAAAACAATGGAAATGTTTATGCAGTATGTTGAACGTTAGAGTAATTTAAGGCATAAGTTGTGTTTGTATGTTGTCCTTTGGAAGCACCATGTGTATATGTCCTTTGACTCTTATTCTAAAACCCAAGAACAATTTATCTTATATATGTGACTCCTATGACTCTTAGTGGAGTTCCTGTTCTCTTGTACCTGCTACAGTGCTAGAGTGCCTTAATGTGCTCCATTGCTGCTTGTTTCCAGGAAAGGATGCATGGCTGTGAATAAATATTTTATTTTTCTTTCATTATCACCAGAAAATAGATATGTTCTTCTTCTATGTTTACTTCTAACCTCTGCTCTGTTAATTCAAAGTACAGTATTTCTTGACATTTATGTTCAGCTTCTTCCAACTATAATTTCCAGTGTGATCATGGAATAGTCTTCCCAAAAGATAAGAGACGTGCTGAATATAAAATAACACACTCTTTATTTCTCAGAAACGATATTGTCTCAAGCATCTTTTGTTCCATATATGGACACTTTTAAAATTGTGTGTATCTTTTATTTTCAGTAAGACAGTGATCCCTTTTATAATCGCATTAGGACTGTGTCACTCTACTGTTAACTAAAGGAAATCTAAACCATCCTCTAAAAATAACACACAGGATTGCATTAAGCAGAAAACTTGTTTTGCTTATTTTAAAGCAAGGCATTAAAACGTGGTGGACTATGGAGAGAGTGAAAATGTGCTCAGCCTGAACTTTGGATTGATATCTTTCCCTTATTAACAATTACAGCATTCTGCTGCTGGCCTTAACCTATGATTTTGTACAATTTCCCACACACATATAAATGGCTGAAATGTAAAATACTAGCACCTGCCTCTTATGAGTAATTTTTCAACCAATCAAATGGAATTGTAAAGTGGATTGTATAGCTGAAGAACTCTGTTTTCTTACATATTTTCCTTTACTTCATTTCTCCTATTCCCAATTTTTCCCTTTGGCTTCCCCATTCTAATTCCCTCCGTCTCCTTTCATCCCCAAGTCATTGACGAGGATGGTGGGAAGCGTACTCTCAACACAACTGGAGGCAGTCCGGTTGAGGAAAAGTTACGCTATGTCTGCACTTTCCTAAGTCCCTACACCTAAGAACATTGGGAGATTGACTAACCAGAAGTTTTGGAAAAGGTAGCCGTGTTAGCCTGTGCAAGAATTCCAGGCAAAAATCAAAGAAAAATAAAACAAAAGACAAAAAATATGTGGCACCTTAAAGACTAACTTTCCTATTTTAATGTAACATTTTGTGACTAAGCAGATTTTACATGTGATGCATCTTTGGTTGGCTGAGATTTATTGAATCCAATTTAGTGATGGAGCCAATCGGTTCCAACACTTTCACAAGGTAAAATGCACTGCCAAAGGTGTGTCACGTGTTAACACTTGAAACATAAAAAGTCTTGTTTCCTTTTCCAGAATTTGTGCCCCAGGCTTTTGGGATGCCTTTATCGCAAGTTATAGCTAACGACCGGGCCTACAAACTGAAGCAGGATACTCAGAAAGACGAGCAGAGGGATGTTTCAGAATTTGTGGCTTCTCTTCTGCCATTTGGGAGTAAAAGACAGAACAAAGAACTCTCAAGCAGTAACTCATCTCTTAGCTCCACCTCGGAAACACCGAATGAATCTACTTCGCCGAACACACCAGAACCAGCTCCACGAGCAAGGAGGAGAGTAAGATGGCTATTCATTGCTTTGTGTGTCGTGCAGGCATGGTGGGACTTTTCCAGGTTTTTACCTCAGGCACAGCAATTGGAATCCTGGGTCTCTTGGTCCACAATTCAATTAAAGTCAGCCCAGACTGAAATGGTCATCATCTCTCGTTCCCAGTTGTTTGTGGGAGAAAGTGAAATGGACATAATTCTCTTGCCAACACCTCAGGGGACACAAGGATTCTTTGGAAACTTTTGTTTTCCACAGTCAGATTCCAGTTGGTTTTATAAATTATTAAGGAATAAACTGACTCCTCTCTCTCTTTTTTTATGCCCTCATTTTCTCAGACTCAGAGCTGTTTGCAGTACACATTTAGGAGACTAATTTTTACCCATTCATTCATTCCATGTTGTTAGCATAATTTCAAAGCTGTGATTTTCAATTCATTTCCGAGTACTGTCTTTTAGCTGTTAAAAATAGTACTGTAATGTGTTTGCCTCCTGTAGGCTAAAGATTGAGGTCCTTGATGTTTGTAGCAAAAGCCATGATGAAGCTTCCAAAATTAAAACTGGGCCACAATACTTTTAGTAAAATCAGTCAGAACGTCACAAAAGATCACACCACACAGTCTTTTGAGGTCTCCAGAAATCTGGCTTGATGTTTAAATCACAGAATTCACATTTAGACATCATCCAACCTTTCTTCATTCCCACCATTGCCCCCACTTTTTCTCAACTTCCCAGCCTGATGGAGTGTTCTGGAAATGCCTGCTGTTTTATGACTTTTTGGTTGATCTTCAGGAAGGAATGTTTGCACATTGCATTCAACCGTGGTTTATGTTAAGGTTAATCATGGTATGTTCTTAATTGAGTTCCTGTCCTATTCATTTATTTTCTCTCCTATCCTGCCTTTTTGGGCATTTCCTTCCCAGTATCCCTAATAGATTCCCACCACTTCAGTATTTGTTTCACACAAGCTTGCCCAAGTCATTGGACTGTTTCGCAAACAGAGGGTGTGAATATCTATTTGACTTGTAGTTTAAGAAAAGTAATCACAACCCCACCCTCCAAAGAGGGAACATAAGGAACACTATTCCACTCATCCAGAAATGCAAATAATCAATAAAGAAATGCTACCTCGTCACATGTTATGCCACTCCATGCAACAAATCCCAGAGTACATCTTGGACTCTTTTGAAATGCCATTTTGGCTCAAATAGTGCAATACAGTATATATATCCCATATGCTAATTAAAGGTGGGCTGGGTTGCTCGGTCCATTAGGTATCTGGTTGTGGAGGCAAAGAGTAGGAGTTCAATTTCTCATGGAGCATCCCTGAAGAACCAGACCCTGTGGCCTTGGACAAGATGCATCCTCCTGGGATACCACTTCTGACTACTCTCTACCTAGAAAACCCTGTTTTACTAAATTTAAAAACTGACACAATTAGGGTTTCCTATGAGAATAATGGAAGTACTGTAGTAAACTATTTGTTCTTGTCCTTTCGGTTGAGAAGTAACAAATGAATCTGCCAAATGGCAAGTAAAAGAATTGTTTTTTTTTTAAATAAGCCACACCCCACAAAAGAATCAACAGATTTATACATAGCTAAATTTCAACACATGACATGATACTTTCAGTTTTTAAGTCGGAGGCCTGATGAACAGCTCTGAACAGGGGGGAAAAAACTAGGCAAAAGTGTTCTTCCCATAAAGATGCCTGATAGAGAATTAGTGCGGCCAATTAGGGATAAATTTCCCAAATGAAAAACTACATTCTAGTTGCTGAAGATTTCTATCCCCTATATAAATTATCAGGGCTTTATCTCAAGAAAAATTATAAAGTAAAACTTTTAGACTACAACTCCCAGAAGCTTCAGTAGAAAGGGGGATTCTGGGACTTGTCATCCAAACAGTGTCCTCCTCCAGGTTTTTATGATCTGTCTTTATTTGCTCTGAAAAGAAATTTAATTCATTAATGGCTTGGTGTTTGCAGTTCTTAGGCATCAGCTATTCAACTCTGGAATTTTCGCTGCACCTTTGGAAATACACATGATGTTATAAAAGCATGACTGCCTGGAAGTTGAGTCATTGCAACTGGACTTCTTTTTCTTGAGAGATTGAAACGTTTCACTGCTTATTTTGGATGAGTAGCAAAATGTTTCACTCTCTCAGGAAAAGAAGTCCAGTTGCCCTAACTCAACTTCAAGATAAACTCAACTGGATGAGTGAGAAGCTTCATCGACAAAAGCATCACTGCTTGATTTAACCTAGAATTCTCAAGTTAAACTCTGCTCTGTCATAACAATACAGTGATACCCTGATTTAAGAGCAGCTTGACTTAAGAGTAATTCGACTTAAGAGTAGAAAACTGTTGGCATTATAACTGCTGCCTTACAAATTTTAGATATGATCAGCTCGACTTACAAATAATGTTTTTCATTTTTTTTATTTTTAACTTTTTTTAAAAAAAATTTAGATAGGTACCCCGACTTAAGAGTAGTTCAACTTAAGAGCATGCATTCGGAACAGATTAAATTCGTAAGTCGAGGTACCACTGTATTTCTTTTAGCAGGAAGGGTTGAAAAGAAGATTTAGCCCTTGAGTTTGCTACTGGGTCTGAGTAGAGCATTGTTTGTTTGTTTTTGTTTTTTTAATGTAATACTTGATCCTTTAGAACTGGTATGCTTAAAAAATCTTGTCCTTAATAGCAGCATTTTTTTAAATAATCCTTTAAGTGTAGTTGGAGCTATGCTGCATGAATGCAAATACAGTAGGTATGTACTGCTTTGTTTATTAATCACTGCATGCCTCTAGATTGCTCAGCTCCACAAATGAGATGTAATAATCAAAGAACTGAACTCTATATTAGTTAACGCTAACTCGAGAAAAGCAAGATTCAGCTGGAAAGGGGAGGAAACTTGGTAAACATCTTTATTGCAAAGGATTAAGTTAGAAGCACCAAGCTACACAAGATTTGTTACCATTCTTGTCATCATTCCTGTGCAGGAATAACCTGCACAATATTTTTCAGTTATCTGTAAAAATATGCCGGACCCCACCATCAACAAATGCTAAGAAAAAGAAGACAATCTGCAGAAACATGGTTGAAAAGCAGGGGAGAGAGGGTGGAAGTGAGACCAAGAGGACAGCTATCCCTAAGAACAGTCAATTAGAAATCATGCTTTCACTGCTTTCTGGAAATGCCCTGGTATCTCATTTGTCAAGGAACACGAAATGTCAGTGATGCAAGGGGAAGTCTCAGCATAGCATAATTCTCAAATCTCTGAATATGAGAAATTATGTGCATGCTCCTCAGAGGCCTAAAATGTAGCATTAAGACTACTGACCATACCCTGTTTCCATGAAAATAAGACCTCCCCCAAAACTAAGCCCTAGCAGGATATCTATGCATTTGTTAAATATAAGCCCTACCCTGATAATTAGACCTAGTGATGGGTGTGGCTATGGTTGTGTTCAGGGCTGACATTCAAGCATATTATACTTAATAAAATAAGACATCCCCTGAAAATAAGCCCTAGTGTGTCTTCTTGAGAAAAAAATAAACATAAGACAGTGTCTTATTTCCGAGGAAACATGGTATTAACTGATGCAGTCAGTGGAATGTTGCATCTGACAGGTAAATTTAAAAAACAACATTCGTATACTATTTCATATTTAGTACTTTAGTCATCTGATCACAGTGAAATTGACCATGTAAATACCCTGGTTAAGAATGCTGGTGGGTTCAGCGTATTCTGTGCACCTGTCAGCACAAGCCAAGAATGCCTCTTATCAGCTTCAGCTGATTCACCTTATCTAGAGAAAGCTCACCTTGGTTTGTTTGTCCCCCCCCCCCTCTAATAGCACTAGCCTTGCTGCACTCAAGTTTGGTCACTGTGCTTTGTATCAGGCTGCTAATGATAGTTGAGAGGTTGCGATGAGTAGGGAATATGGCTGCATGAATGGTTGTGTGACCATAATGGCAGAGCTGCTGGATAGTCCAGCGGCTTAGGTCTCTGGCTGCAGAGCCAGCAGGTGGGAATTCAGTTTCCTGGTGTGCAGGGCCGTCTTAAGTATATGTGGAGCCGTGGTTCGAGGCGGGGATCGGGGCCGGTCTCATCGCCGCCGCCGCCACGCAGCCCCGGGCGATGGAGGCGCGGAGCCCAGGAGGCGGCCGCCCGGGCGGCGCAACCGAGCTGCCTTGACGCGCCCGGGCGTGCCTCTCTCGGGCTTCCCGGCGCGGAGATCGCGGGGGCGGCCCCACCTCTTCCTCCCCTCCCACCGGCGGCGCTTCGCAGGGCAGGCTCGGCTCGGCTCGGCTCCCTCCCGGCTTGGCGGGGCCGCCCTGCTGCGCCTCCGCGCACCTTCGACGACCCAGCGCAAGAGCCGGAGGCCGGCGCGCCTTGGAGAGACGCCGGCGAGCCGAAGGGCGATCCCCCGCCCCTCTCCGCTCCCTGGATCGCCCGCCCAGCTGCGCTCCTTCGCCTCCCCTCCCCTGGCCTCGTTTGCTTGGCTGCTTCTGCCCACGATCCCCTCCCAGAGTTTTGGGGTTTGGGGTTCAGGCGCCCTTGGGGTTCAAGCGCCCTGGTTCCTTGAACCACAAGCCCCTATGGGAAAGTCGCCCCTGCTGGTGTGCCTCCTTAAGAGGGGCTGGACGGAATGACCCATAGGGTTCCTTCCAGCTCTGTAATTCATAGGTTTTAACACCCATCCTAGGGTAGCAAAATTGGCTGCCCCTTAAGGCACTAAATATGTACTAAAGTACTAAATATGACTAAAATACTAAGTATGAAATAGTATACTAATGGTTGCTTTTTAAAAAAAAAAATTACCTGTCAGATGCAACATTCCACTGACTGCATCTGTTAATATGGTCAGTAGTCTTAATGCTACATTTTAGGCCTCCGGTGAGTATGCACAGAAATTCTCATATTCAGAGATTTGAGAATTATGCTATGCTGAGACTTCTCCTTGCATCACTGACATTTCGTTTTCCTTGACAAATGAGATACCAGGGCATTTCCAGAAAGAAGTGAACCCATATGATTTCTAATTGATAGTTCTTGGGGAAAGCAGTCCTCTTGGTCTCACTTCCACCCCGGGCTAGTAACTTATACTTCATAATGGAGGTAAACAGGTAATTTATTGATGATCCTGTTTGACCAGCTATATTGTCACCTTCCAGCCCTGATTAGAATGACAAGGGAGGAGGTCATGGGCTGGAGAAAAGGAGTACAGCTCAGGAAGAGACCTGTGTTCTGGCCTTGGAAGCTTGCAAAGTCACAATTTGAACCACAGCCTGAAAGTCGTTGACCCCTAAGCTTTTGAACACGTGCTTTTATTTTTATGTACTTCTGCAAAGGCTCAGAACCCAAATGGAACTCGGAAAAGACCTTGTATCCCAATTGTCTATACCAATTGTCTGTCTTTGAATACACGGCAGGGTGCAATGTCTGTGGACTCTATTACGGATCTCGACGACAGCCAGTCTCGACTGCTGGAAGCTCTACAACTGTCACTGCCAGCTGAAGCTCAGAGCAAAAAAGAAAAATCCAGGGACAAGAAGCTAAGTCTCAACCCAATCTACAGGCAAGTTCCTCGGCTTGTAGATAGCTGCTGCCAGCATTTAGAGAAACGTGGTAAGTGTGCTTTGGCAAATAGGGTACGTTTTGGCAATGATGAAGGATGTGGGGGACATATATAGGTACAGTAGCTCCAATTTATTCATTCATAGTCAAATGAATGAGTATTCCCATTTACATCTGATTTTCCTTCCCTGCGGTAGATGCTCACTCTTCAGGTCTCAAGCTGTTATTGTTGTTGTTTTCCTCCAGATACCTGAAGGAAAAGTCCATCACAGGTTACAAACTATGATGGAGATGTGTGATCTTAAGGCTTAAAACTAGGGTACTTCAAGGGCCAGATGCAGGGGGTGGTATCAGGAGACAAATATCTAGTCTCATGCGCTCCCAGACACATTTGGTGAGGCCACTGTGAGATACAGGAAGCTGGACTAGATGGGCCTTTGGCCTGATCCAGCATGGCTCTTGTTACGTTATTATGTTCATATGTTGTTGTTGTTGTTTTCTATGAAGAACTGGCCTCTTGTACAGTAAACTTACTTCAGATCTTGAGTGTAAAAAGATCAGCACCTTACAATTTTTAATGTTCAGGCAAAAATGTTGGGAGAGGGGGTTTCAATGAAAAAAATACTCTTAAAAGAGAAGGTTAGGTACCCCCGACGTTCTGATCAGGTTTATAATGTTATACATTTATGTTCTTTGGGGCAGGCTAGTGATTGATGGAAACAGCTATTAAGAGGTAATTGTGGTTTAGCCTGGTCATATATTTAAGAGAGTTGTGGAGTAAATGAGTGAGAGCTTGAAGTTGATTGAATATAGGCTTTCGTGAGCACTGGTACATGAATTGTTCAGGCCTACACTCTCCTCCACTTCCCTGGGAGTGCACAGTAGGATGATGTAATAAGTAGCTGGTAGAACAAGACATTCATCTTTTCCCAAGATCTTTCTCTGCACCCTCGCCCCCAAACACATCTTAATTGTTTTATGGTCAACTCTCTTTATATAAGTGAGCTGGTCAGGCAGAATATGGCCAAAAATGATCTTACACTTCCCTCTAGTGTCACCCTTGAACAGCTGCCACAAGAGTTGCAGGGGGGAAAAAACATTCATGGGTGCCTAAACGTTTCATTGAAAGGAGTAATAAACAACACTTAACTTGTTCTGAATTGTAGACAAATACTAGTTTTATGCTACCCACAGCTTGGAGATTGTTCTGTTGTGGGGGGAGGGCAGGCAGAGATGGTTGATTGGAGATGTGCTGTACGTGTAAGACGTCTGTGGAGACATGAAAAAATATCACATTGTCACAGAGATTTTAATAATATGCAGATGCATGTTTCACTGAAATGATCAATGATGAGAGGTTTTGTATGTTTTCAGGTCTCCAGACAGTAGGGATATTTCGAGTTGGGAGTTCAAAAAAAAGAGTAAGACAGGTGAGCGTAATTCGTAGCCCACGAATGGCAATGATGTATTACAGGCAGAGATTCGTTATGGATATCATGGGAGTGGGGAGTCCTTGTTTTAACTATAATCATCTGATTAAAAGAATAGTAAGAAAGCTGATAGCATGGCTCTTCAGGAAATAATTTAATGGGGGATGAAACTCATTCTTAAAAGTGGGCATGCATTTTGAAATTATAGTTTTCAGCTATGTGCCTTCTCCCCTTCTTTCCTTCACAGCATTTTTGATGGTGAAAACTACCCGTATATACTCAAGTATAAGTTGACCTGAGTATAAGTCGAAACTCGTAATTTAACCCCCCAAAACTGCGGAAACGCATTGACTCGAGTATAAGCCTAGGGTGGGAAATGCAGCAGGGCCTGGCAGCTCCTCCTTTGTGAGCTGGGGAAGTCATTTTAAACATCGCGTGCCGCTCCCCTGTGATGCAGAGGGGGGTCAGGAGAAGTGGCACGCAATGTTTAAAATGACTTTTAGCCACAGATGACTTGCCTCAGTAGCTAAAAGTATTGACCTGAATATAAGCCGAGGGCCCTTTTTTTCAGCCCAAAATTAGGGCTGAAAAACTAGGCTTATATTTGAGTATATAAAGTATTTCCTCGGCTTATTTCCAGGTCTCTTGTTGCCAATTACCAGTTTCATTGACTGCATTAAGACACCTTCTGGTCGTTATCATTATATTCAACATGAGAGATAAACATAAATATTGCTTGCCTCCTTTTCCCCAGTAGAAGCTTGTCCCCTTTTCGTTTCAGCAAAGCTTTTTTATCTACCTTTTATCAAAACCAAGCTCTCTCTCTCCCCCCCCTCCATACTTTTTGTGTGTCCCATTTGCCTAAGTTCACTTACTTCAATTCCTGTTTCTGTTAAGTGTGTAGTTAGATTCCTTTTAATAGTATGCCTTGCAAAGAGAGAGCTCCCGCACAGATCCGCTGGAAAAAATGCATTAGGCATTCCAACAACAATTATGTGTTGTCAAGTCTGACTTATTTATTTAACCACCCTCCCCTCCCCATATGACCAATCTTTCAAGACTTTTCTAGATATGAATTGCTCAGAAATCATCCAAAATTCCTTTTGGTGGCACATTTTTTTCAAATCTTAAAAGCTTAAGAGGCAGTTGGCTTATGGCTTATTTTCACTTTCATCCTAGTGTCAGACGTGTTGGAGCAAACAAAATATTTCTCTAGTTGACCTCACTGTGGTTAAATGCAAATCACAGAATGGAAAACAGACATCTCATTTAACCCTATTTCTTCTTTCTTTGACTTAAGGACATTTTCTTAAAAATGCAGAACAAAACACATCAGTACGTCTGTCCAGGACATTCAAGTTACAAATTTACATTTCCTTAGCCAGAATCATACTGGTGCTCCATAACTTCCAGCAAATACTGGATGGAGTGCAAGGGGTGCCTTGTTTACATGCCTGGTGGTGCACCCAGTTGCGCGAGCATCATGCAGCCTGGAACCTTGCCAGTTAGCTGGAATTAGCTGTAACATTTTGCAAATACCATCAATACTTCACACCTAGAAATCCCTGAAAGGGCTGCTGTAAATAGGAATGGATTTGATAGCAAATAATATAACATGAGTATGCAATATGTGGGTCTTTCTGCTAGCCACCAGAAAGACCCACATATTGCATACTCATGTTATATTATTTGCTATCAAATCCATTCCTATTTACAGCAGCCCTTTCAGGGATTTCTAGGTGTGAAGTATTGATGGTGAAGCACTCGGGTAGTACTCTGGAATCTTGCAATTTACATAAGATCTCACAGATGGCAGGATGTATAACCTTCTCATCCCGACACACTAACTTTGCCTCACCAAAGTTAATTAATAAATCCAACCAGTCTCTTCCTTGCCCCAGTGTTTATTTCTTTTTCAGTTAGATGGAGGACACTGTAGAGTTTCCAGTAGGTAATCAGGGTGACATTTGTCAGATATCAGCCTTCACAGTAAATAAATAAAAATAAATAGTATTAGGATACTGTATACTGAAAGGGTGCTGTGCCTGTTTATGCTTAACAGATAGTATGTTGGGCTGAGTAAGCATTGCAGCCTAAGTGGAAAAGCACTGGGATAACACTTCCACACTATAGTTTATATTCTGGGGAACAGATGATAATAATAAAGCACCAAGATGCCATTCTATAATTATGTGTAAGTTTTGACATGATCTTTCTTTTCTCTTGTAATTTCCCAGTTACGCGAGGAGTTTGACCGTGGTGTAGATGTAGTATTGGATGAAGAACACAGTATTCATGATGTAGCAGCTTTATTAAAGGAATTTCTTCGTGATATGCCTGATCCACTCCTGACAAGAGAGCTTTACACTCCTTTTATCAACACTCTCTGTAAGCTGTGCAACCTTGTTGTTTGTTTGTTTTATTTAAAACATTTATATGCCTCCAAGGTGGATCCAAGGTGGCTTATAGTATTAAAAGAATCAAATAAAATGAAATAGTAACTTATTACAATATTTTACAAGCATTAAACAAGTACACTACCATGTTAACCTTATATTAACAGAGGAAGTGAGCAGTGTTGGTTCCTATCTGTTCACAGAATTCAGCATGATTTCATGACCTGAGTTAAGGTTTCTGCATCTCACTTGATTTGGGAACAGCAAAAACAGTCCTCTACAAACTTATTTGCCTCTTATTCATGGAGAGCTTCTGTATCTTGCAAGCTCTGTTCTGACTATAAAACTGAACTTTGTTCTTAACAATGTTGTCATGTTTCATACTTTTGCCATTTTTAAAAAAATGTAAGAACATAGCTGTCTTTTTGGACCAGATCAAAGACCTATCTACTCTAGTCTTCTTACACCAGCCAATAAGAGATTTATGGGAGATGCAGAAAAAGGACATGAATGCGCAATACCACCCTCTTAACAGTGTTCCTTAGCAATGGGTGTGCAAAAACAAAGAACTTTCTCTTCAGGCAGGCTTTTCCTTAGTGACTAACACTCTGAGGATGCCATTTTAATGGATTGATGGGCTTACTGTTTTTAAATGTGTTTTGATTGGCATTCCCTGATTCTCTACAATCCCTCCACATTTGGTAGAGATTAGATTTTTGATGTCGGAGTTATGCGCCACCAAAGAGGGGGTGCCAGGAAATTTCTTCCCAGGTAACTTAAGACTCCAAACTTGCACAGAATTTTCCTCTGACCCTCCTCTACAATCCTTCCAAGTTTGGTGAATATCGGGTTTCCTCAAGACAGCTGCCAAAGGTCAATTTCCTAGGAGGTCCTAGGAGGTAAGTTTATAATTCAGATGTCTGAAACCCAGTCTTCGCCAAATATAGAGAAGAGTTGAGAGAAGACAATTTTGGTGTCTACCTGGGAGACACTTTGGGGGGTGCAATTGGGGGCTGCATAATTTGGAGAATTAGAACCCAGTCTTCCCCAAACATGCAGTGCTGATAGAAAAGAATCAGGGAGAGCTTTCCTAATGTCTCTAGTTGCCTATAGGGTGTTTTATAGGCCTTTAAAGTAAAAGAATTGACATGCTTACCTGTATTTATCAGGGTGGAAATGTAAATTTGAAATTCAACATTTGTCAATCTTGACAAACAATTTTGTCATGACTCGTGCCCATCTCTAATACACCCATATATAAAAATGGAAAGATGCTTCCTTTGCAGCAGTCAAGTTTGCATACTAAAGTTTGTATGTATTATACTAACCATGTTCGCATGTAAATTGGCTGCAGTGTGTTTAACAATAGAAAAATATAGTACCAAAATGCAAGATTTCAGGGTCTTTGAATTATGTAGTGGTTTCATTCTGGAAGACATCGAGATCTGATCCTGTTCAACTTGCCCAGTTCTGTTACAGAAACTTGGCAACATCATGTTTTAAGACTTATGAAACATATACACATCTCCCTTGGATTGCATGGATCTGAGAAGCAGTTTTGTTTATATGGATTTTTAAACCAATAAACAAACAAACAGTTTTCTGCTGTTCATTTCCAGGAAGTGGCCTGATAAAGGTGGGTTTTGGGCTTATTAAGGTAGTGTGGCAATCTGCAGTCTGATGGTTATTGCCTAGCCATACACACCCTTCCTGTCATGTCCGCTCTATGTGGCAGCCGGGGAGGGTGCTGGGGCATGCTAGAAGGCCAATAAAAGTAAGGGGAGATGTTTGGCTTATGTATCATGGGTGTGTGTGTGTCTTGAGCCCTTCATCCCAGCATCGTTGAAGGGAGAAATGTATGCACTTCGGTACATCCTTTGAAAAAAATATCATGGAATACTTTCCCTCCTTCTCTTTTAGTATTAGAATCCCATGAGCAACTAAGCACTCTGCAACTTCTCATTTATCTTCTACCTCCATGTAACTGTGACACCTTACATCGACTCCTCCAGTTCCTTGCCACTGTCGCTAGCCATGCAGAAGACCGGATAGATGAAAACAGCCAAGAAGTAAGCTCATTCATTTCTCTGTGGCTGCCCTAGATGGAAAAAAATAAATATGCTTTAGAAAAGAAAGAAAAAATGAACATCTATGATCTGTACAAATTTACTATTCCAATATAGAATGAACAAATTCCAAAAATAAAAATTAATGGGTTATATCTCCAAAATCCAATTTTACTCCTAACTATGTGAATCAGATATACAGTGGTGCCTCTGATAACAAATTTAATACGTTCTCTGAGGGGTTATCCAAAATGGGGTTTCCCATTGAAATGAATGGGAAAGTGATTAATCTGTTCTGGAGGTCTGAAAAAAAAAGTAAAAAAGCTGGGTGCACGTTATAAAGTACACTTTAAAGGCTTGCAGTGCTGGAATACCCCCCCACCATACACACACACAGTGCATGCAGACATGGACAAAGGAATCCAGCAAGACTACCCCAGCCTTTTCACGCCCAAAATGCAATGGAAAGCAGTTCAAAGATCAGTAAAACCAAAGCTCAACCCCCCCCCCAAAAAAACCCACCACCCAGTCTTTCCCACCAAACACACAGAAAAAAAGCCAAGATGATTCTCTGCAAACCCCTCCTCAGCTCACCCCTCCATTTTGTAATGGAAAGCCATGGAAACAGACAGGGAAAAGGAGGTAAACCTCAGCTCCCTACCTTTTCAAGTTCAAAAGGTCCAAATCCCTCAGCAAAAAAAAAAAAAAAAAAGTCTGAAATGGCTCCCAAGCACCATGAAAAATGCTCTAACTCCTCCCAACCCTCCACAAACTTTTTTTGGGGGGTGCAATACATCCTGGGTATACTTTTTTTTGCAAGGCATGATGAAACATTTGTTATCCGAGGCAACCCATAGGAAACATTCATTATCCAAGGCAGCCCTATACCTGGAAATTTGCATTTGCTACCCATTATTGTAAATGGAACTTGTTAGTCAACACTTAACGTAAGTCTCAGTGCTTTGAAATGATCTATTCTAACTGAGACGGAAGTTAGATCTAGTCTGATATACAGTGGTACCTTGTATAAAGGAATTAATTCGTTCCAAATGAAATTATGTTAAACAAATTTCCCTTTATACAAATTCCCATAGGAATACATTGAAAATGGAGTAATCCCATTTTTATGTTGTACGGATTTTCCCCGTAGGCGATTATGTTAAGCAAATTTCCCCTATCTCCGGAATTTTTTATGTTGTACAGATTTTATGTTATACAAGCTGTTTGTTATACAAGGGTCCACTGTACTTAATTAGCTTATTTCCCTAAGTGATAATACATTTAACTGTAGTATTAATAAAGGTAGCTGATTTATCTTTGCAGTCTTTTCTGAAGCTTTGTAAAGTTTTGCTTTCATGGTGGGTAATAGAAAAATGTATTATTTTCTTACAGAATAATGTAATTGTGTGTGTGTGTGTGTGTGTGTGTGTGTGTGTGTGTGTGTGTGTGT
>JAHTLZ010003307.1:2134209-2158429 GCA_023846285.1 Phrynocephalus versicolor
TGTGTGTGTGTGTGTGTGTGTGTGTGTGTGTGTGTGTGTGTGTGTGTGTGTGTGTGTGTGTGTGTGTGTGTGTGTGTGTGTGTGTCGTTACAGTCGTGACCAACTCTTCGTCACTCCATGTCCATGGAGTTTTCTTGGCAGGAATACTGGAGTGGTTTGCCAGTTCCTACTCCAGGCGCCTACAACACCTGGTATTCCCTGGTGGTTTCCCACCCAAGTACTAACCAGGGCTGACCCTGCTTAGTTTCCGAAATCAGGCGAGATCGGATGTGCTCAGGGCATCTAGGCAGCTAAAAAAAAAAAGGTATTTTAAGACTCATTAAATAGCAGACACAGCATAACACAATATAGTCAAAAGCAAGATAGGAGTCACAGACCCCAAAGTCAAGCACACAGGTTTCCAAACTGAACTATCTAGCTTGCAGGAGTGGTTTAAAAGGGGTAGACGAAGGGAGGCTGAAGAGATGGTGCTGAAAAGATTCCAAGGGTAGTGCCATTTAAGCATCTCTGTTCAGCTCTAATAAAAAAGACAAGGCTTTTGCCCATTTGATGACATAGATTCACTTGTAATCCATCAGTTTGGTCTGTTTGATTTAAACATTTGATCTCTATGTGTGTCATGACTCTGAATCAGAAGAGAGCAGAACATGATGGAGGGATGGATGCCCTACTGTACATCATGGCTCCTGGTGATGCAAAACAATTGAGTAGATGGGAGAACTGGGCAAGAGAGTAGACTGCCTTTTCAGACAATGCTAGGGAAGTATCTAATGCTTGGGGCCTCAACAGCATCTTTGTATGGCTCTTGGTGCATTTATTGAAAAGGAAATAATTGGAGAGCAGGAAGAACTATGCTAGGTGTGATTAGGCCAGTATTCTGTGCTTATAGTAGCTGCCTAGATTCTTCAGAGAAGCCCACAAACAGGACACAAGCATAATACTTTCCTTCCAAAGTTCCCTAGCAACTGGCCTGGGAAGGTACATCGCTGCTATGCCTAGTAAGGCTTTTCCCTATTTCACTGTGTAGCAGAATTATAGGCTGTGAAAGTGCTTCCTGCAGGCATGACAACATCTCACAGATACTTCATTTGGACCACAGCAATGTAAAACCATGTAATATGCTTATCACAGTATGGAGGTATGTGTTGCCTGGCCTCTGTACCATGATTCGGGAAGATAAAACCCGGCACAAATATATGTGCAGGCATGCAATTCTTTCTCTCATTCAGAATTTCTTAAAATCATTCAGATAATAAAAGTATGCCTAATGTTAGGGGCACAAGCTGCAAGTGAAATCAAAGGGATCTGTCATTGCACAAAATAGCTTAAACAGATGAGTGTATAAATTCTTGGAAAAGTCAGCATTGTGTTCCCTTCCTTCTTTTAAAAAACAGAAACAATGTCTAAGCGATCCACCATCAGTCTCTGTACCTCAAAGGGGAGGTGTAGGCATGTGTTTCTTCAAACAATATTTGAGACACTTTCTGCTACAATTTTTTTTCATTTGATGCTTAGTCCACTCGGGGTCCAGTTTTCCAGAACTGTTTGGATAACAGAGGAAAGATAAATTAATCCAGCAAGTTCTTCCCCCAGAGAGAAATATGGACATCAGTTCTCTTGCAGTTATTATACACCCATTGTATATTCAAGAGTTGTCTATATGAAATAAAATCTGCTTTTCATAATAAATAAAACAGTATACAGATAAGGAATTTAGACTGGAGGCATATGCTCTGCCATATTTTTTATAATGAGGATGACTGATGGCATTTTAGACCAATGTGAGGAAGAAATGACCTAGATATACTGAGAGTTACAGTCCATGATTATCCAAAGGCGTACGTCTTTCTCATCCCATTTTAGTCTAAATGAAATACCCAACAATAACCTTTGATGTTTAGTCAGCAATGCTTGCATAGTCTCGGAAAGCATTCTCACCACAAACTATTTCCACAATTTCAGCTTGCTGGAACCACAGCAATGAGCTGCAGGAAAAGACAGTAAGAAAGTGAAGCAGGAAAGACAAGAAAGAGACTACCATTGATATACAGTAGGAACCCAGTATCCGCTGGGGATTGGTTCTAAGTCTTCCCGTGGATAATAAAAACCATGGATAAGAGAGAATGCCAAAATGTCCCCAAACTGCTGTTTTGTAATAGTAACTTGCTTTACAGCTGCTGTTTGTGACGATAGCTTGCTTTACAGCTGCTGTTTTATGACAGAAGCTTGCTTTGCAGCTGCTCTTTGTAACAGTATCTTGCTTTGTGGCTGCTGAATTATTTATTTATTTATTTATTTCCTCTGCTAGCCATGGATAACTGAATCAGTGGATAATGAATCAGTGGATACGGGGGTCATACTGTATTACTCACAGCAAACTACAGTATTCATAAGTGTTAATTATGAGCAGCTGGCTGTTTAGAATAATTGATCTGCTGTTCTTATAGTATCTTTCTTTTAAGAATTAGCTTTTACTAAATAGCAGAATGTTTCTTGATTCTGCACTTAAACCTTTGATTCATGTCTAGGTCCCTCCTGACCTTCAAAATGAAGTTCTTATTAGTCTGCTTGAGACTGACCCGGATGTTGTAGACTATTTGCTGAGAAGGAAAGCTTCCCAGTCATCGTGAGTAATCTTCTTCTTCTTCTTCTTCTTCTTCTTCTTCTTCTTCTTCTTCTTCTTCTTCTTCTTCTTCTTCTTCTTCTTCTTCTTCTTCTTCTTCTTCTTCTTCTTGGTTTGTTTGTTTTCCCACACAGTTATTCAGAAACGTCTGGTTTTAAATTTCCATTACATTACAGGAAGAACATTGTACTATGAACAACTATGGTGTCAAATAACCAATCTGTTTTATAACCTATGTGGCTGGTGGCAGCCCCAGCACCTTCAGAACCACAAAATTTCTTTACATTTATTTTTTCCGCACAGTATTACCCATATGGTTGCACAACAGAGAATATGCGATCATAATTTAATTTTATTAACTAAGCATCTTTAGCAAGATATGTTTTTATGGAAAACAAGAAATGCTTCTGCAATCTGGTTTTATCCTAGACTGTTGTTAGGGAGTCTAGAACGTGCATTAATGTTAAAGGAGAGTTCTGTTTTTTCTGTATTGCACAACTTTGTCCAAGAGGAGGAAAACTGTACTGAATATATAGATAATTCCCTCTCAAAGCAGAGCAGGGAGAAGCAATGGCCCATTGCATTTCAAACCAACACAGAGAATAAGCCTAGCTGACAGAACATTAGACACCTATGAAACATTATACACCCAATAGAAACATTATGCTTGTTTCTATTGAGTGCCAGTGCAGCAGGTGTTAAACTGTCAGTAACTCTGTCAAGAATTTTAAGAATGTTTAAATATTTCTTTTTCACAGCCATTCATATAGATCATCAGATAATTTGTAACATGCTGCTGGCTTTCATGAGAATGTGTTGTTTGTCAATGCTGTTTGAAGAACACATTTGTGCATCCCTTGGACACCCTCAGTCCCCCATGCTGCCTTGTAGGTAGCACACCCTTTTTATTTAATGGAGTAGACATAGGATTGCTGTACTCTCTTACAGGAGGCATTAATAACTCTGCTATCTATTACAAAAAATGGTGAATTATTATTTACCTTGCTAGTAAAAGTTGCT
This sequence comes from Phrynocephalus versicolor, assembly GCA_023846285.1. Classification (NCBI taxonomy): domain Eukaryota; kingdom Metazoa; phylum Chordata; class Lepidosauria; order Squamata; family Agamidae; genus Phrynocephalus; species Phrynocephalus versicolor. The sequence goes on from JAHTLZ010003307.1 coordinate 2,137,853, forward strand.
GTTTTACACTTGAATTGCAAATCCAATTGAGTTGCTGTTTCACACTTGAATTGCAAATCAGACCAAGCATAACTTATTTATATGTTTTGGTGCTAGCATGTTTCCAACTGTACAGACCAAGTCATGGGAAAGAAAGGGGCCAAAGGATTAAAAGGGCAGTAGTTAAGCTTGTAAGAAATGTGATGACCAACTGGATTACAGTTTGGAGAGGTGGCTAAAGTTTAAATGGTGTCTCTCCTCCCCCATCCCCCTCCATTTCCTGATGAGAAGCTGGAATCAGGAATTAAGTGAGACAAGGTTGTGGTCATCTTTATAACAGACCACCCAAATTTATAGCCACAAGGCTCTTGGGATTATCCTGACTACACCTGGTTATGAATTGTAAATATGGATTATTAACATGGAAAATTTTGAAACTCTACAGTGATGAGAACATGTCCTACAGTTGAAGCAATTGTTTCCAGGGCAAAATGTGTGAGAACTTCTTGAATAAATCCTTCTCATGATGAGTGTCCTGAGACGACGACTTCCAAAATGTGCATAGCGACTGCCTTTTTGCCCTTTTGTTTGGATGCCATACAAATGCTCTCTTGCCTATACTTATAGCTAACAGCTTCACAATCTCTCTTTTCCTCTTCAATGGAGTACAAAAGCAAAGCTTGCTTGATTTAGTCCAGCTCTGTCAAGATTGAAAATGCACAGCACAGCCAGGTATTAATAGAACACTGCTTGCTACTTTCACTACTGTGGTGACTTACCGATTTTCTGGATTCTCCAAATCTCTTTCCATTGTGCCTGGACTTCCGGGGATGAAAATTTGAATCTCTAGCAGAAAAATGTAAAAACTGAGCTATCAGTTCTTGCTTTCTTGTTATATCCTGGAGGTCACCTAAAGTTCTTCTCAGGGAATTTCTTATGAGAGGAAATTAGAATGTTCAAAGTTTATTCAAGGTAAGGCACATAATTTGCAATTTTAGTCGTGCAGTACTGTGTCTTCATAAAGTCTTCATTTCCAGCTTCATTTCTATCCTCCATTTGTTTTGTTTGCTTTTTTTAGCACACTGACAAAACTAATCTCATGGTAGAGGAAATAGTCTGTGTAACACAAGTAGCAAATTCTGCTTTCCATTATGATTTCCCTCAATACACTCTGAAAGCATTTTTATTGCAAAATTTATAGAGCTGTAGTTATTGTCTTGGGTATATTGTGCCACTGTTGTTTCATATGTGTTCTGTAGAAAACAATCCCATCATTGTTTGTTTTATAAAGAAAACCTTCCTTTTCAGCATCTGTGACCTTATTCTGTCTATGTGTTGTTGACTTTTGATGTGTAAACTTTATTAATTCCCGCTTGTGTGTCACATTTTACTAGAAGCCCTGAAATGTTCCAGTCAGGAGGCTCTTTCGCCATGGAAGGCAGACATTCTTCTATAGACTCAAACAGAGCCTCAAGCGGTGACATCTCCCCTTACGACAACAACTCCCCAGTGCTTTCTGAACGATCTCTTATGGCCATGCAAGACGACAAGTCCCTCAGTCCTGAAAAGTCATTTCAAGTACCGGAACAGTGCATGTTGGTCAGCAATTTCCAGCCAAAGTCAAGAGAAAATTCCCCGGGATCATGGCTTGACAAGGGTATGAAAGTGCACAGCTTTTATAGCAGGCATGTCCAAACTTCGGCCCTCCAGATGTTTTGGACCATAACTCCCAGAATGCCAAGCCTGTATTTTCAACGGCAAAGGACTGTGGAAGTTGCGGTCCAAAACATCTGGAGGGCCAAAGTTTGGACAAGCCTGTTTTATAGCTTTCCCGCAAGGCGCAAGCACTGTTCTTTAAAAGGGAATGTAGTGTCATCTAGAGCTTACTCTTGCAGAGTAATGCATATCTATATTTCTCCTTATCCTTTAGACACTTCCGAAGACTATTTCAATATCTGGGGAACCTGGCATTCAACTCTGAAAAGTGGCTCCAAAGATATAGGAATGTCAGGTATAGATCTTGTTGCTTTATCAGAATACTTAAGTATGTTTCATAATATTTACTTTAAAGCTCTACGTTTTTGTGGTCTGCCAGCATACGGCAGTTGCTGAATTCACAAGATCACAAGTCTACTTTTCCTGTGCAGCTTGTCAGTGTGAAGAGTTGGATATACTCTTTGCAAACAATTGGTTTTTTTTCAAGTGTTGATCTATTGTTCTAGCAGGTTGCTACGGACTCAGATCATGAGAGAGGCCACAGCATGGAAACCGGGCCCCCTGCAGTGTTAGTAGACTGATCTACTCTATGGGACACAATTGACTCTTAGCTCGTGGTAGAGGAATAACCTTTGTCAGACCTTTAATCTGATTTTAATGGCAAGCAAGAGAGAACACAAAAGAGGATTCCAAGGCTGTTCTTGGAAGGGTTTGTTATTGTTAATTAATAATTAAAAAGGCTCATTGGCCTCAAGAGGACATGAATTTTTTCTCATTGGTCCCTAGAGGAGAAGTAAAAGTAAGGAAAAGCAAAATAGCTGATTTTTGATAAGGAAGAGGGTATAATGAGGAGCTACTAAACGTCTGCATTAAAGGTTATTGATGAACTAGATAGGGTGGCACAGAAGTGATGCTAAATTGTAGGTTGGTGCTGGTTAACTAAAGCTTAGCTGTCCTTGTAAAATCTGATTCTCCCACTACCACCACTCCGCTTCCAAAGGGTAATACTGTAAAATATATTTTGCCCAAATCCAAACTAGTGAATACTGAAAATGTGGGTTGCCCCCAAACAAGAACAGAATCAGATTCCAGACCAGATTTTGCAGTGCTGGTTTGTGGACCAACAATGTTTCATACAATGTATAGATTGTTTGGCTCAGCTATAACAGCAAACTGTGGTTCAAATATGCCGAGAAACAGTTTTCAACTGAATTACAATGGAGAGTAGAAATCAAATTATGAGGACAGGGGGGGGGGGAGCATGCAAATAGAGAAGTCACTCATAGAGCCCTTTAGAGTTGCTTTTGAACTAAAGAACATATGTAATTTTAGATCATGAGGTGAAAATGTGTTTAATAACTGTTATTATTTAATAACTGCTATTACTCATAAAATGCAAGGATTATGAATTAATTGCCTCCTGTTAGGTTTGCAACAGCAGTTTATTTTCAAGAATTTTGTTTGTCCTCTTTGAGGCTCTTTTTAACAATTACATCTGAGAGTTTTTGATAGCTAGATTCTTGACTGACAAGTCCAGACAGACTGAGGATTCTTCCGATCAGATTGTCAAGGCCAGTCCAAACCACAGCACATCACTGGCGGGGATGGGGTGGGGAGGATGAGGAAAACTTGTTCCACTGAAGCATAGCATTGGCTATCCTAAACTTTCTGATAGACAATTTCTTTAGATGACCCTGAATCTGGGAATTAGGAAAGAGAGGAATTTCTTTCCATCTGTACTCTTCGGGCCAAACATTCCTTAATTTTAGAGGGTCTGTGCAGTATTTTGTTTTCGGATACTTCGAACAGAAGCAGAAGGACATTTCCCTTGGAAAGCTAAATCACCCTTCCCCACCCTGGTGGCCTCACGCTTTGTGACAAGCCAAAATGCCTAGAGGCTGATGTAGGCTGACCTAGATAGTCAGAATATTTGGAATGCTGTATAAGAATTCAAAATGCTGTCCAAATCAAGGTAGTTTTTTTCAGAGTTTTCAGGGCTGGCCCTTCTATTAAGTACAATTAAAAAAAAGCCACCTGAGGCAACAGATTTGAGGTGTTGTGAAAGAAGCAGAAGATCATTATTCAATTACCATAGTTTGCTAGAGTATTTTTACTGACAAGGGAGGGGGAGTGATTCTGGCATTTTCATGCGTCAGAATAACTTAGCTGTTTAGACACTGTGACTACTTAATGTCAGTACAGATTTTAATTGCTCTCTTGCCTCAAGCAGCTAAATGGCATTGACCAGCTGTGGGTATTCTGGTCTAGAGTAACAGGCACAGAATCATAGTGGGAAATAACTGCTCAACATATCTGAAGATTCTCAGTCATCCCGGTGAGTTTATTTGGAAGCTGAGTCAGGGCAACTGGACTTCTTTTCTGGAGAGATTGGAACATTTCGCTGCTGATCCAAGCAGACTGACAATGCTGTTTGGATGAGCAGCAAAACGTTTCAGTCTCTCAAGAAAAGAAGTCCAGTTGCCATGACTCAACTTCCATATAACTGCTTGGCATAGGTTGCAGGATGAGTGCCGGGATTTTGCTGGTGATTATTGTTGCTGATGAAATGGACATGCTTGACTCATATTATCATTTTGTGTGGTCCTGTAGGGTCCCATGGAGACATCTATGAGAGCAGCTCGCTGCGGTCAGGGCAGTGTTCTCTTTCCCAAGGGAACCTATCCCTGCCTTCTCCACCGTGGCCGGGGAGCCACCCAGAACTGGATAATGGAAAACAAATCATCCGAAGGAGCCAGACCACAGCTGCCCTTCCGGAGTGTCGGTCTCATCCCCCGCTTTCCCGGGTTTGCAGCACCCCACAAATGGAAGCTGGAAGAAGGAATGCCAGCCAGTCGAACTCGGAGCAGCATTTGTCTGTGAGGAGCCCTGAACATCTTTTGGAGTGTGACTCAGACCCTGCTTGTTTGCACAGTGCAGGAAAACCCTTGCCCTCAAGGCCAGCTGAAATGGTTCGAAAAGACCGGCCACCGCCCCCTTATCCTGATAAACCAAAGCAAAGTTCCAACTCCTCCTTCCAGCCCATGGTCTCATCGGCAGAAAGTCCACTGTGGAGGCCGAGGAGGCCAGAACCCCGTTCTGGGGCTGCAGGTGCAAGAGTAATGACTCAGGTGCCTGAACAGTCCGCCCTGGGTGAGGAGCAGCAGGACGAACCGGAGCAGAAAGGCACCTTTCCAGGCACCGGGCAGAACAGTACACATTTGTCTGAGCCAGACTGGTACGACTGGCAAAGAGAACGGTGGCAAATCTGGGATATTTTATCACCCGATAACCCAGATTCTCTCCCTGAGACATTAGTATGAATGGAGATCCCAGCATTGTGGCCAGGCTTTTCCTAACTAAGCAAAGGATGGTCGTGGCAGAAGAGACTCCAGATTTGTTTTTATACGAAACCACTGTCTTTTTAAAACAAGGACAGCAACGACAACAACTATGTTCACTTTAAAAAGAATTTTAATAGCACTGTAAAATGTTTGAATATCCCCCCCCCCCCCCCCGGTTTTGTAATCATTATAAGAAGGAGAAACGAGATGACAATTCCAGCCCTAACGACTCTGTAAAATAGAAGCTGCGTGTACGGTAAAAACTACAGGCTTGATGTTGCTAAGATGTATTTATGTATCTGCAGTTCAGATGACTGTATATTATGCAAAACGTTCTCCTTTTTTTTTTTTTGTACAATGGCATTGTGTTCAAAGGCAGGAGGTAAGCAACCTTGACTGCTTGGGGGTGTGGGGAGGGGCAAGAAATATTTTATTCATTGCACTTAGTACTTATTACCAAGAGATGCACTGAAGCTCTCTTGAAAGTGCACAAGCTGGTTTCTGTGCTTTTTAAATAACCTTTTTGTGAGAGACATATATTTTCACTGACTACAAAAAACACTAATGTGGAATGTTAACATTAAAAGCCATATATTTTATAGTGGGTAATTTAGAAGGGGGGAGTGTCTACCCTGTTATTTGCTTGCAGGGAAAAAAAATTAAAATTTGATGCAATATGGTAAAATGCATATATATTTTAATCTCTATTAGAAGACAATTTCAGTTACTCTTTCAGCAGCAGGGCTCTGCCTACATCAGTCAAAAAAAGAATCCAAATATCATTCTGTCCATTTTAGAACCATTGCAATTTTGTATGCGCAGTACATAATATATATTTATAAATCATGACTTCAAAGCCAACTGGAATTCGAATTGTTGATGAAAAGAAATGATTTCTTTCTTTTTAAAAAAAAAATGCAACAGTTTTAAATGCTAAAGAAAAGCCCCATCGTAAAGTTAGTGACAAGTATTTGTAGGATTCCACGTGGTGATTCCAGAGTAAATACAGTTGTTTTAGATGAAAATCGTGCCAAAACAGTAATCTGGTATTTGTTCATTGTTGGTGTTCTGCGCAGGTCCTTGCTACACTAAATAAATCTGTGGAGCCAGCAATGTATTGCCATTTTAAAGAATTCTTTCCCCACTTAACAAGGACAAGCTCTGCTTTTGATGTTCTTATAAATACACTTGCCTTAATTTTTAGTGAAGTTAAAAGACTTTATCCAGTGATGTCTTTAAGTTATATCTTGTGACACAAGGATGGAATAAAAGTCTACCAGAAAAAGAATATGTTTTCATGTGTTGATTTTGAAACTGTAGTGCAGAAAAAGGCCACGAGCATAGGGAGGTGAACATGACAGGCCATCAGAAAGGCCAGGGGGTCAGAGGAGAAGCTTCGCCATGCATGGGGCGTCTGGAGATGGATGCCCTATTGGCATGTTTTCAGTGCTCGTGTTGGAAGCCTTTGAAATAAGTTGGGGAAATTAGATTGTTTGCGCTTAACAGAGACTATTGTACACGACCCCTAAACTCCGCTGTAAATCGCTGCCAGCTCTGGAGCTTACAATTGTTTCCCCACCAGCTCCGGAGTTTGCAGGAAATTAAGTGCGACCACGCCCACCTAAGCGCGTCCCAGCGCACTTTTCATGTACCTGCTCTTGGAGGGTGAAAATTCCCAGATCCGGATATAATCTGGTAAGTGCCCAGCTCTCCTCACTTCTGTTTTTTTTTTTTTTTTGCCTCCCGCCCCTTTAAGAGAAGGAAGAGAAGGAATCAGGACGGCTTTGGAGGTGAGCCTGCATTTTTTCCTTTCTTTTTTTCTCCCTCCCATCACGCAGACAGGAGCAAGGAAGTGCGGAGGTGTGGGGACGCAGGAAGAGCAACGAACCCCCAAGATCTCTGGTCCGAATTTGAGTGGCCAGCGGATCTTAGGGGTCGTCTGAAAAGGCCCTATATCTGCAGTGAAGATAGTAGAAGCTTAGTGGAATTGAAGGAACCACCAGGATATGGTCATTTCTGGATTGAAACTCCACAGGAAAAGCATAATTTCACTTGGCATGTTAAAGATGGCACAGTTACCAACAAACCAGTTGTGCTTCATCAGCATAGCAGCAGAGGGGCCACATATTTCCACTCCCCACCCCCTGCTGGCTTCTCCACTCACCAGCAGGACTATGGTGGTGACCACCTCTGGCATTTTGTCCAGTCCTGGCAGAAACGTCTGCTTTCCTCCTCTGCCTCCCGCAGAGCTTCCCAGGAGGGGACAGGGCAGGGATTCCTGCAGCATAGTCTTTGTGTGTGTCTCCTGGAGGAGGAAAGCTGATGCTCCTGCCAGGAGGAGGGGCACAACAGCGCAGACCCCCCCCCACTGGTAAGTGGAGAGAACCCAACAGGTGGTGTGAAGGAAGGAAACCCACAGCTCCTGTGGTGCCATGGTGACAAAGCTCACCAACCCACCGTGAAGCGATTCATGTCCATCTCTAACCAAAACTCTTAGCATGAGACAATCTCATTTTTAAGCATTGCTCTGAGTGAGATGAAAGAGCATCAAACATGGTTTTGTACTGGTGGTGCTATCCTTCTCCACACTCAAGTACTCAAGGTCTGAAATTTTGTATGGATGAAATTTGCCTGTGCAACAGGGACGGGAGCAGCAGCAGATTGCCACCAATGAAAAATTTCCTTTTGCAGTTTCAGGATGCACACAGGGATTTCCCACAATGTGTGCAAGCTGTATGCACCCCAGATCTACAAAAGGAACACTTCAGTTGGTGCACACTGCGTGCAAGGATACGTCACTGCAAGCTGTCCATCTTGATGTGATTATTCATCTGATGGCTTCCAGATTATATTGGGAATTATTATACTTGTGTACAAGAGCACTGCCAAAGCAAAACACACCCATGCACACACACAGCTGCATTAAGTTTCTCCAGCAGTGTGACAGAGCAGATGTGCCTCTTTATGTAAACAGATACAGAAAATATATTGATTGCAATCATAAACACAGCATCAAAAAGATTTGTTGTCTGTCCGAATACATCAGGAGAGTGTGAGGGAGATGAAGATGGGCTACAACTGTAATACAGGGCATGTTTCACATCCAAGTTTAATTTTTAAAAAATTCTTCTTCCATAGAAACCAAGATCAGCTACAATGAAGAGAAGATTCAAATGAACCAAAAGAACGATGAAGGAATGAAATGAGAGGATTGTATCTGCATATATCTGTGTATAGGTAGGGGCAATTAAGTTTGGGGGGGGGAGTCTGAAAAACAGATTCCCAAATCTGTGGGCCTCAAGATTTGCCCCTTCCTCCTTTGTATCCAAAAGAGCTACTCAGTTTGATCTGTTACCTCAAGAACAAATAAATCACTTTGGTGCTTTGGAGAATGAGGCTATAATCCTATTGTGCATAACTCAAAGTCATGTCCTAAAATAGGACCCAAATAGTTCTATGATTTGCATGTAAAGGGGCTCCCCCCCCCCCGTTTGCAGAGGAGCTACAATTAGAGGAGGGGCAATTGGGGCTTTGTCCCAGGGCAGAACATGGCATTTGCTGCTGGAGGGATGGAAACTGGACTGTCCCAAACACATATAGTATGTTCAGCTTCCATCCTTTGACAGAAGGAAACACAGAACAAGAGGGTTCTCCAGCGGCAACAAATACAGGATCCTGGTGTTCCAACCTCTTCTTGTGTATTCCAGTCTCATGTGAGTCAAGCTTTCTATAAGGCACTGAAGCCCTGCATACCAAAATTGCCCATTACAGCTCTGCTTTCCAGATTTGTCCAGAGCCATTTTTATGCCTGCTTAGTCAGAAACCTACCATGTTCTGACACCCTTACAGAAAAACTAAGCATGTGCCAAGATTGCAGTTTTAGGCTCCAGTTTCCATGAGCCATGGTCAGAGTTGGTGAGCAACTGATTAATTGTATAATTTGTTGGAAAGGTTTTTGATAGACTTCTTAGTAACAATCTCCATGGCCATTTGAAGTGAATAGAAGTTGCCCTTTCACCTTAATATTTGCAATTTTTATCTTCTCTTTGTAAAATGTGTATTACTTCTTAGGCTATAGTGAATTAGCCTCTCCTGGCAAAGGAATGGCTTTTGTCAGCATGATGGAGAAGGGACTGATTTCACATTCTATTTGCATTACGCTGTGCTCCCTAAAATACTGTATATACTCGAATATAAGCCTAGTTTTTCAGCCCTAATTTGGGGCTGAAAAAGGGGGCCCTCGGCTTATATGCGGGTCAATACTTTTAGCCACTGAGGCAAGTGCTTGGGTTAGGGTTAGGGTTAGGGTTAGGTGGCTAAAAGTCATTTTAAACATTGCGTGCAGCTTGTCATGACCCCCTTCTGCATCACAGGGGAGTCTAGGGTGGGAAATGCAGCAGGGCCTGGCAATTGCTTGTGTCAGTGGCTAAAAGTCATTTTAAACATCACAAACCACTCCCCCAGCTTAAAAAGGAGGAGCTGCCAGGCCCTGCTGCATTTCCCACCCTAGGCTTATACTCGAATCAATACATTTCCCAAGTTTGGGGGGGGGGTTAAATTAGGGGCCTCGACTTATACTCAGATCAACTTATACACAGTACTTGCTTTCAGATACTTTCGCCAAGCCTCCAGAGCAGATTTTGATAAGACACCAGAATTGTTGGGGAGCAGAGAAAAGAGAAAGGGATGAATCTGCTTGTGGGATACTGGTTCTTACCTGTGGTGCTTTCATTCATTCATTCAATCAATCAATCAATCAATCAATCAATCAATCAATCAATCACTCCCCCACTCAGGCATTGCATTGCATTGCATTGAACTGCATTGCATCACTAAGCCACCTATTTGACCAATGGCCACTATGGACTGGTGTACAGCAATAAATCATATCAACCAATAAATAAGTAAACAAACTTTTTTATAAGGTGGTGATTACAGATGTTTGGCTTGCAAGTGGTTGAATATTTAAAGGATGGATAATGGCTAGTTAAGGCTACGTCATGTTCAATATTGTGTTTCATCCCTGCCCGCTCCATTGAGCATCTGCTCATCTCTTTCCCCCTCCCAATGTGGATACAGTGTTTGCCATTTGATCTTCCAAGCAGTGGTTCTCGCTATTGGCAGAGCATGCAGAAGGATGTCGTTATCATAGCCATGCATTCCAGTTTCAGTATGTTCATGTTGGAAGATACAATTAGCCAGTGCTCTCAGATTCAAGAAACCAAGAAGGAATAATGAGGTCCGGAGAATATCTCGTCATGCAATGAACATGTACACTACCCTGCCTGACGGGTTCATGAATGTAAAACATGCTTAATTTAGTAAGCAAGAGATGGGGAGGGTTTTTGTTTTTTTAAATTACAAATTCCTAAAAATGAAAAAATAATAATAAATTTCATTTTTCTTTTCCAATGGAAGGCCTTACTCACTCCCAAGCAGTAGAAAAATAATGTGGGTGAATACTATTAGTTGATGATCTGCATAATATTGTGGTAAAAGCTTTTCTCGTTCACAAATTTTTCAGAAAACATCTCCCATCTCCTATCTCTGGAGGTGGGTGGAGGTTGATGGATTTAATCATGTACTGTCAAGATTTGAGGTCAGTCTTGATCGTATAGAATGGGTAAGTTTTCATTTGTGGTTCTGTTCTTGTTTTTCTTTCAGATTCCACCCCCTTACTTCATGCACATCAACGCAGAGTGGCAAAGGCCCAAAATAGAGGCCATCTGTGAGGGCCTTAGGGTCCTCTGTCCAAGAGGGAGGAGACTCTTCTCTGAGATATGTTGCAAGGGATAACTGGAGAGTGTGTCCACATACGCTTCAGTTCACAGTGAAGAACCCTGTTTATTGTGTAATACTTAATACTTGAGCAATCAGTTTTAACTTCTGTCTGGACAGAGGATGGAATGCAGTTGGGCTGAAGCAGTGTAAGGCAGCCTTCTTCAACCTGGTGCCCTCCAGATGTCTTTGTCTGCACCCTCCAATGTTTCTGGATGTTGGTCATGCTAAACTGGTTAAGACAGCAATGGGGAATGTCTAGCCTCTTGACAGTGGAAAATCACAACTCCCATCAGCCATCAACATTGAACATCTTGGTTAGGGTTGCTGGGAGTCACAATCCAACATGTGGAAAATCATCCACTACTTGGCCCTTGGAGTGATGGAACTCGAAGACCATCTTAAGACAGGGATAAGGGGTGAGTTAGAAGAATGAGAAAGGGCTGACGTAAGGGGTGGATTATAGCTGTCACTATTAGGAAGATGTTGAGTAAACAGGATTGTTGCACATTAATGTTTACTTGGTCTTGAACATCTGGATCCCCACAATCAATACACACAACTGTTGAGGACAGCCATTGGGAAAGACTCCTTGTTCCTCAGGAAACATCTTTTCTTGCATTAAAAATTACATTAGCTCCACACAAGAAATCCATGTGATTTTAACAAACAAACAAAAATCCTCACTGAGTGGTAGAAAGAAGTCCAAAGGAAAAACAACCCCCTTGTCACCACCCTGCCGTGCTTGCACCCGCTAGGCACAACAGAAGCTGGGATAGCATCCCCCTCTTCTCACATTTGAGTGCCACTCACGTTGGTTTCCTCCATTTTCTACCACAGTGTCAGAATGGGAGAAATGTGGGTCCTGCGTTTTCGTCCTTAATGACATGGCTTCTCTGTGAGAGTACAAAAGCCCATGGAGTTTTCTGCAGTTGCTGGTGGGAGGCATGAAGCACGATTATGACGTCTGCTTCCCCACCCAACTCTTCTCCCTACCAAAGATCTGGCTTCCAGGGACCATATAAGATAATAGAATAAAACATATAAATGTTTGTGTTTTCTAAGAAATGGCGAGCATCTGAAATGTACAAGGTGGCGTTAACAACCCTAAACAATCTGGAATTTGAGTCGTGGCAACTGGACTTCTTTTTGTGAGCGATTGAAACATTCTACTGCTCATCCAAACAACTCCATCAGTCTGAGAAAAGCTAGTTGTGAGTCCTCCATTTTGTAGTTCACTTTGACCTCATGTCACCCTGGTCTGAAATAGGCTCATAAGATGAACAATGACCTGAATAGCCTCGTTAGGTAGGCAAAAGTCTCAATAGGCCTTTAGGTGAACAATGGCCTAAGGTGCTGAAACCTATAAAGTATGGGTCATTAGGAATGGCCTTGGTGGTGGAGGCATGAAGTATTTTTGATTTGTCTGGGTATTGTTGAAATCTCCGCCTGGTAAGTAGCAGGTAGACTGTGCAAGAGCCCCCCCCACCTCCGTTAAGAGAGAGGTTTTCAGTGCTCACATGAATGGCTTCCCTGACCCCTCTCTCAAACCACCTATCTTCTCTGTGTAATATGTGTACGTCATCATCTTTGAATGAGTGCCTTTGTCCTTCAAATGGAGGTGTACTACTGATTCTGGTCCTGAGCTATTACCTCTTCTGTGTTGGGCCATCCTTCTGTTTAATTGCTGATTAGCTTCTCCAATGTTGGGGTCTGTACACTCCACACTGCATTGGACCACATAAACTATATTTCTCCTTTTGTGTTTTGGTGCTGGGTCCTTTGGGTGGATGAATCTCTGCCTTAGTGTATTGGTGGGTTTGAAATAAACAGGGGTGTGGTGTTTGCCAAAAATCCTTTTCAGTTTAAAGTTAAATTTTTAAGTTTCGAACTCTCAAGAAAAGAACTCCATTTACCATGACTCAACTTCCAGATAAACTCACCTGGATGATCGAGAATCTTCACAGATGGCCCTAAACAATGGCATTTAGCATACCATTTGTTTTATATATGTATATAGTTTTTTCCCAGGGTAAATGACATAAAATGAACAAGTTAGGGAAATGGTATGATTGGACTGGTATGGTAAGGGAAGGGTAGGAATAAAAAAAGTAGGGGGATGCAGGTTTGGCAGGGGACATTACAATTCATCACTATCATATTTCAGATACATACAAATCAGCTTGGACTTATATGAGTACTATATGTAACAAAATAGATTCTGGCTGTCATCATATTTCGAAGTCATTTAGTTTGTCTTTTTTATAATTATTATTTTTTTGTAACCACGTATAAAACTTCTCCCAACGTTCCTGATGCCTCTGTTTCTGTGGCATCTCTAACCATTTGTCAGAATGAGCATACCATATCTTTGACGTCAGCTGGATGTCAGAGCACTCTTTGCCCTCTACTCTAAAAATGCTCTGAGTGCACAGGCAACTTCGTTGTATACATGATCTCTATCCTATTCTGTAATCAGAAGGATCCTTTCTACAAAAAGGGACTGTTAGAATTGAAACACGGTGTGCATCTCATGCTGGAAATATTTACCATAAGGCCACCAGAGGGCTGTCTAAGCTTGCAATATCATAAATGCCAGCGTCTCTATTTTCCAAACGAAGGGATAAGACCTGGAGGATGATATACTGCTTCAAGAGAAAATAAAGCATCTAGACAATTATTGCACCATTAGAAAACTATGGTACTTGACTGGCCTCACAGAGCCATTGTGCGAGATGAAATGATACGGATGTATACTCAAGGTTGCTTGCAGATTAGGTTTTCCTGGATTCAGTAATTCAAAATGACGTTGGGCATGTGTTGTTGGCCAGTGTGTTCCTAAAGCTTAAGTAGGAAGGAAGAGGGAAAGATTGTAGCTGTTATTAAAGGTGGGTTTCCAGGCTTCTGGCTGGTCTAGCCTGTAGGATGAAACATCCAGAAGCTGTGAATTTGAATCCTCGCTGGGAAAGGAGCCAGCCAGTATCACCCAGAGCATGTGTGGGTGATCCAGATATGGAGTCCCACCATCTGTGCAGCCTTGAGCAAGCTTGCAGTCCTGAGACTCTGCCAGGAAAAGGGACTGATAAATGATTGCTGAGTATTTTATGTCTAGAAAACCCTGGGAGGGTCATTGTAAGTCACAATAAACTTGATAGCATATAACTATTATTTTCTCATGGCTGTGAGGGTACAGGAGGATTATGTCAGTATGCATGGCCACCCTTGAAGTCACTGTGGAAAATTTAGCAGGTCCAAAATGTGCCTGTCAAATTTATCTCAGGTACCAGAAGATATGTACACATATCTCCAGTCTTGGTATGTCTCTACTGGCTTCCTGTTCTTTTTCATACCCAATTCAAGCTGCTGGTCATGGCCAGTATGGTCTTTAAAGGTTTAGGACCTCAATATCTGTTGGAACAGCTCTCCCACAAAACAGCTACCTGCCCCATTTCTCTTCACAATCCATTATGTTAACAATGGTGACACCTAAGGAGGCTGAAAGAGCCTAGAGAGGCTCATCAGGCACCACTATAAAATAATTTTATTAATTACAAAATTAACAAAAACAAGATGATAGAAAGCTGCCTGTGATTGTTGTTTTAGTACTAGAGCTTCATGTTTCTATAGGGTCATGCTAAGACTTTCAAGTTGTATACTTTGAAAGACAATACATACATATAAAGAAGAGGGGGAGTAATCCATATGTTTGAGACCCTATTGACAATTCAAGAAAGAGAGAGATATACACTTTTGTAAACTTATTATAGGACATTAAGACCCACCCACCACGCCAGGCATAAGAGCTGTTTTGATCACCTTATAAGCTTTGGAATTAGTTGTCTCTAACAGAACCCAGCTTGAAAACCTTTCCTAGTGACTTCCCCTCAGGGTGCTTAATTTTAGCAGCCTAAATTTGATGCTGTTGTTCAAAATTGACAGCCAGAAAACTTTTCCCAATCTACTGCCAAATGTTCAGAGATCTCTACTCCTAGAGTCTTCCTACTCCAGCTAAGGCCACTGAAAGGGAATGATGCATTTCCCATTTCCCATGCACTACAGCCATGTGGTAAGTGACGGTGCCACGCGATTCCACAAGGCCCTTCATTTATCTTTAACTTTTCACAAACCTGTCCATTTTCTGTGTATACTTGAGACTGTGACTATGAGTATCACGCATTTTCTGTACACGATTGGTCAAAAAGATTTACACTACAGTCTCTAAATTGAGGGGGGTGGGAAAGACAAGGTCAAGGTAATGGATGGGCCTCCACTCCCAAAGTTCTGCCAGATCATTCCAGTCAAGGCAGAAGGAAGAGAGCAGAGGAGTATTACCTTGTGTTAGGTCTCCAGTATTTTCAAGACCTCAATATGATGTAGCAGAAAGAAAATACAGCTGGTGTGGTTAAGAGATCAGGTCTCTCAGAGAAGTGAAAGGGCTTTGGACACAAGAGACCCAAGAACAAACCTGAAAGGGCAGCGCATTCATTTATTTAAATAATATTTATATTACTATTTTGATGACCCAGAACCAATAATATGCAGCTACTTACATGCACAAGCTTATTATCTCTCGTTCTGGCATTATTCTTGCCTCTCTCTCTCTCTCTCTCTCTCTCTCTCTCTCTCTCTCTCTCTCTCTCTCTCTCTCTCTCTCTCTGTGTGTGTGTGTGTGTGTGTGTGTTGTGTGGTTTTATATTGCTACTGGAGAGAGGAAATCTTGGACAGCTGTTGGAATTCACAGGGAAGACTTGTGGTTGGGGAGCAAGGCAACTGAGCAGATCCTCAATTTAGCCATACAGACGAATTGATTAGAGAAACGGAAACAGAGAGAGTAAGCAGATTTTGGCATGACAATGACACATTGCAATACAAAGGTCTCTGGAAAGCTTTCTGTGAGGGGAGGGGAGGCATTCTCCACCCCCCACCTCCATGTCTGTCAGTTACCTTGCTGCTCTAAAGCTATTCATGCCTGGAGGCAAAAGGAATGTCTTATGAACTGTTCCCCTGAAACGCTCCCAGCCAGAGGCTTATATATAGAATGCTTGGTCTGTAGAGTTTTCAATAGCAAAATAAAAGAGCTGAGATTCAGGGCAACAGCAAAGGGATATCTTATTCCTTTAAACTTTAAAGGCCCCTAGTAGTCTAGCTTCTTCCAGTCACCCTCCATGGCTTTCTCCTGATATCTACATATTAAGGGAGTTCCTTAGGGCAAACCTTACAGAAACTTTAGCAAGGAGGTGGGTTTAACCTGCAACCTTTTGTGGGCCCCACAAAAAAGTGGCTTCTGTTTTAAAATCTTGTTCACATTTTCTTTCGATTTGCTCTGAGAACAGATTCATTATAAATTTCCTTGTAACCACTAAAAGATATCTATAAAGGATAAGGACTCTAGTGTTGGGTAGACCAGAGAGCCAGTGGGGTGTATGTTGGGCCAGGACACATGAGACCTGGGTTCAAATCCACGCTCAGCCAAGGAGAATCCTTAGGATAAAGGAAAGGTAAACCACTCATAAGAACATAAGAACATAAGAAGAGCCATGCTGGATCAGGCCAAAGGCCCATCTAGTCCAGCTTCCTGTATCTCACAGCGGCCCCACCAGATGTGTTTGGGAGCGCATGAGACTAGATATCTGTCTCCTGATACCACTCTCCTGCATCTGGCCCTTGAAGTACCCTGGTTTAAAGCCTGGAGACTACACATCTCCATCATGGTTTGTAACCTGTGATGGACTTTTCCTCCAGGAATCTGTCCAATCCCCTTTTGAAGGCATCCAGATCAGATGCCATCACCACATTGTGTGGCAGGGAATTCCATAGACTTACAACGCGCTGGGTGAAAAAATATTTTCTTTTGTCAGTTTTTACTCTCCCAGCCCTCAATTTGAGTGTATGTCCCCTAGTTCTGGTATGTTGGGAGAGGGAGAAGAGCTTCCCTCTATCCACTTTACTCATACCCTGCATTATTTTGTATGTCTCAATCATATCCCCCCTCAAGCGCCTTTTTTTCCAGACTAAAGAGGCCCAAATGTTTTAGCCTTTCTTCATAAGGGAGGTGCCCCAGCCCAGTAATCATTTTAGTCGCCCTCTTCTGCACCTTTTCCAGTTCCACTATGTCTTTCTTGAGATGCGGTGACCAGAATTGTACACAATACTCCACGTGGGGCCTTACTATTGATTTGTATAATGGCATTATAATGTTGGCTGTTTTATTTTCAATCCCCTTTTTGATAATCCCTAGCATGGAATTGGCCTTCTTCACCGCTGCCGCACATTGGGGAGACACCTTCATGGAGCTGTCCACCAACACACCAAGATCTCTTTCCTGATCCGTCACGGATAACTCAGAGCCCATGAGTTGATAGATGAAGTTAAATGCTTAACTCTGTAGGAAACAACTTCCTGGGTTTCAAGGGTTAAGGCTGTTGAATTTTGTGTTGTTAAATTATCCATTCTCATATGCTGATGTAGCCACTAATTCTGAGATTAGATGCCTCTTATTCTTCTAAGCACATCTGATCTTGCCTGATTTCGGATGCTAAGCAGGGTCGGCCCTGGTTAGTACTTGGATGGGAGACCACCAGGGAATACCAGGCACTGTAGGCGCCTGGAGTAGGAACTGGAAAAACCACTCCTGTATTCCTGCCAAGAAAACTCCATGGACATGGGGCCACAAAGAGTCGGTCATGAGTGTAATGACACAATACACACACAGTCTGCTGTACCATCTTTGGCCACTCTGCCTCTGGATTCTGCTACCAATCCAGAGTCATAACAGCATCTTGCCTCCTAAGAGCAATGTTGTCATATATAATCAACCCCTTCCCGTATCACCATGTTGAGACTTGTAGTGAAGAGGGAGGCAGATGCCAGAGGTGGAGGTCAGACAGAATCACGGGGTGGGGGGGGGGGAATGATTATTTTTATTCCAATACAGAGCTTTGTAGATACCATGGACTATTAAAAAGACAAATACGTGGGTTCTAAATACAAAAAAGTCTGTACTCTCCTGGAATAAAAATATTTGGGTTACATCATAAGAACAAAATCTCAATGGGGAAAAAACCCAATAATAATGCTAGTCAAAGTTGAAGGCTGTAGGAAACAGGGAGAACAAATGAGATGGATTGACTTGATTAAGAAAGCCATGCCCTTGAGTTTGCAAGAGTGAGGAGGCTGTTGACAGCTGGATCTTTCGGAGGCCACTCATACCTATATGTTATTGGCTGTAAATCCAGGACTGATGTATAGCAACCCAATAGGGTTTTCAAGGTAAGTAAGGCATTTAAAGAGTGGCTTTACCAGTTCTACTCCCACTCTGAGCTTCCAAGGTCAAGCAAAGGATTCAGACTCAGTCCATGTATGTCACTCCATCCACTGGACCCAACAGGGTTGCCATAAATTGGAAGCAATTTGTTGACATAGAACACTGAGAGAGATTTTGTATTCTCTTCTTTTCCAGTTTTTTTTTAAAATAAATAATGTATTTGAGTGAAGTCTGGTTTTGTTTGAATGAAATTGCTGGTCACACACTGCACGTACAGTATTTGTCCATATTCTTTGCTCACAGTACATCACATATGAATCCAGAGTGTAACCCATACTTCAGCTCTCTTTCAAGACAGGGAAGGGAAGACTGGAAAGTGCTTTTGAGATATGTCTGTGATTTTGATGGTTTTGAGATGTGTCTGACAGAGCAGGGACCTTCCGGGCATTCTGCAATTGCATTTACAGATTCAGTTCATTCCCAATTCTGACCCTATGTTTCTCCATTGTTCTTCTAAGCCCCTTGTCAGGCCTTTCGAATAGAGGGCAACAAGACTCATGCAATATGGATAGCATAATTGTTTAGTACATATAGCATAATTCATGGCCCGTTTCTTCCTTGTGTTGTATATTGGAGGAATTTTGCTTAATTCCCTTTAGTTAACAGAGCATAAAGCCCCAAAACAAAAACAGCTGTAGCACAGGGGGAATCTGAAGGAGAATAGCAAAAAAATTCCAGGCTCCACTCTGCCTTTTTTGTTTTCAGGGTAAAACTAAGTATCTGCTTATAAAAATCACTGTGCTAGTAGCTGAAGTAGAAAAAAGGGGGGAAAGCTTAACTTACCATTGATCTTCAGTTACAGTCAGAAATGTAAAAGGATAAACACATGGAATCATCTGGAAGAGGGAGAAATCCAGGCATCCTTGTGGTTAAAAGTCAGAGAGGGAGAGAGGGAGAAAAAACAATAACTGGAAGCAAACAGGAAGTGGGGACAGGAACTTGCCTCAAGCTTGTGAAAAAGTGGCAAAAGACAGCCGTCTTCATTTGAACAAAGCCTTCCTCCTCCCACTGAAACCCAGTGCCAGGCTGCATGCAAGGTTGTAAGTTCTCCAACACTGTATAGAAAATAAAATGGCATTTGTTTATGAACACATGAGGAATTTGCATTTGATTCATATGAAGAACCATATCTCCCCATGTTTTGAGACTGGTGGAGGAAGTTCTCTCAGTCTTACCATCTTCACAGGCACATTATGTGAGGCTATGTGAAAGAACATTTTCAGTGGCTCCTTTCAGCTACAGATTTCTCTTCTGAGGGCAGCCACACTGACACTCTCCTTACAGTCCTCCTTGTGGCAAGCAAATATCTTTCTGTTCACAGAGGCCTTGGCAACTGCTGATGCTGCACTTTTAGCTTTGTCTTATGGGTGAAATCCTGTCACATAGGTACACTTGTGAAATTTGCACCAAGATGGGAGTCTTATCCAGGAAGCAGGTCTGTAACTGCATTTGCAGGGTAGGTTGTGTGGTCAGTTGCACCATTTGTTGCACGGTCTGTTGTGGCAGTTCACTGTATCATCAGGCATGCAGGTGGCATGGCCATAATTATGGGAGGTATGGGAGCACCTGCCCTTGGTGCCTTGTGGTGGGGAGATGAAATAATAAAATAGTATTTGTACTGTGCTCTGTATTGCTGGAGGGAAGGCACATAAACCATGTTTGCCCCTGGTGTCACACACCGTAGTTGTGACCCTGGCAGTCAATAAAGGTGTAGCTCCACATGAAATTCTGCAAGTGTACCTTTATATTGTGCCAAAGCCCTTGGTGGAGCCAAGTCCTTCAATATTTTGTAAGCCATCTTTGGTACCCATATAAGGAGGAAGCTGGGATTTTAAATATTGTATATACCATAATTCTATTGGTCCATTTATTTAGACATGGTAAGGATGTGGAGGGGCAGCCTCACAACTTCAAGTGTTCTGCAGAAGCTCTTTGCCTCTTCCACTCCAGGGAGGAATGAGCCCACTTCTTCTGAGTTAGAGGTGGAAGCAATCACACCAGCACTGTTGGACAGAACACAGAACTGCTAAGTCTCACCAGGATTTGTAACTAGACAGGACATCTCCCCTTTTGATTCAAAGAGGCTTTGGTTAAGCCATATCCCAGAGCTTTGAAGGCCCATGAGATCTTCATGTGGTTTGCTAGGTTATGAAGCCCATTCTGGTCCCATTGCTTGCTTTTCCCTTCATGTTTAGATAATGGCTCTTTGGCAGCCTTTGGAAAGTTGATATATTTCTGGGGAATCAAAGACCTGGGACAGGTGTATACTTCGCTTTGTGAATGGGTCAGACTGGGTGAGTTAGAGAGCAGGGGGGGTCCATGTGATTTGAGCATCCTCACTTATAGCTGCACAGGGAAGTGTACGTGACCCAGTCACTGCCACATGACAAGATGCAGAGAACCTCAGGCCAGCACCTGGTGGGACTTGCTTGCATTGTT
>JAHTLZ010003307.1:2158469-2169380 GCA_023846285.1 Phrynocephalus versicolor
TGCAGAGAACCTCAGGCCAGCACCTGGTGGGACTTGCTTGCATTGTTCGACACGTATCCTCCACAGGCTTTCATTCTTCCTGGCGTGATTAAGGTAGGAAAGAATTCTGTTGGGATGCCCGCCAATTCTTGTCAAAAGTGTTGTATCAAGACAGATCGTGTTGAGTCATACACTTCTATGAAATAAGATTCCAGCTTAAAGTTCGGGCTCTCCGGCTTGCATTCTAGAAGTAATTATTTGGTTTGTGGAGTGCAGGATATATATGTGCGTAGAAAGAGCTGAGAAAGTTAGATGTCAGCATGATGGCATACCATTCCCCAAGAAGTAAACATAGGCTTAGTTTTGTAACCAATGGTAACTTCCTCCTATGTAATTATTTACATATGCTGTAAGAAATACCTTGATTATAGGTCCAGAAGATTGTCACAACCCTGAACACTTTGCTTACAAGACATTGTTGATAAAACCTGGCTTGAAAATAAATGGGCTGGTTTCCAAGTCAGAATAGTTATTGAATACTAACTAATTAGTTTCCCACAGATGGGTGTAGAGGTCTTCGCTCCATTTGTCTATTGTTTAGATTTGGATTTTGGATTGACTCCTTTTAATCTGTTTTTAATTTATCTCCTATTTTGTAATTGAGTTCTATATTGTAACATTAGATATTCTACATGTTTATAGTAAAATCAACTGCTCATAAAAATAGTTAAGGTACTAACAGTCTGTTCACAGTTGACTGAGGTATTGGTTTTCTGCTACATGTTAGCAATAGCTTCTCTTTTTAAAAATAATAATACTAAAACTTAAACTGTTCTTGGTCCATATAATGAAAAGACAGGACTCATTGGGGGGAGGGGAACAATGTTGGGAAAATCTGAACGCCTCAGGAATGAAGAGGCCTGAATATGAGATGGATTTATTGCACAAAGGGGAAAACAACCTTGAATTTACAAAAGTTGAGCAAAGCTGTTAGCTATAGGACATTTTGGAGATCACTCATTTATATGATGGAAGCGGCCTGACAGCACACAGCAACAACAAACCTTTTTAATGTCCTGCTTCTATTCTATTCTATTCTATTCTATTCTATTCTATTCTATTCTATTCTATTCTATTCAGATATCCACATCCTTTCCTTTTGACATAAATTTATAAAATGAAAATAGATTAAGGCATCCATACAAATGTGGCAAGCAAAAACAATAACAGTCTGCAGCCAATGAACAATAGCCAATATAAATGAAAACTGCTCAGAGGTATGAAGGCTAAAATCAACACTTTTCAACCCCTAGGAAAACGGAAGCATAGTAGCCAGAATGTTAACGGAAAGCCTCCAGCCAGCTTCCCTGGCGGAAGGGTATTCCTAAGACAAGAAGCGACTCTTTAAGAGTCTCCGCATGTCCAGTAGGGAATTGTGGTAGAACCTGTGACTTGGGACTCTTTGCTGCTCATCATCTTACACCGCATAAGGGAGAAGGAAATTCCAGACAGTTTTCCCCCAAAACCTGCAGAAGCACATTTTAGGGGGACTGGGAAGCCCAGCGGATGGTAGGGAGAAGGGGAAATAGGAAATTTGACTCCATGAACGTGAACTCAGTTCCATTCACAGGAGGACAGCTAGGATCCAGGCCAGTGTCTTCTGCGGAGCTGTTCACACAGAGAACCTTAAAGCCCTCAAAGAAGTCAGATGCCTCCAGTTGGCTGCAGCAGTGCTTGGTCTCATTTCTCAGTTTCAATACTAGATGTGAGCCAACAAAAGTGTGTGTGTGGGGGGGGGAGAAGCACAGTTGTGAAGTAGCTGCCCTCTCCATGACTGTCTGAATGATACTCCTTCAAAGTTATCCCTCAGTGGTTGTGCTTTGTAGCCTAAATCTGCAGATTTACTATTAATAATCACGTGTGTCTGATGTGTATTGAGGTTACGTGAGTGTAGTCAGTACAAGGGAGGCATCGGGAAGAATAATAGAATAATAGAATCAAAGGAGTAGGTTGTCGCGGGTGCACATGCTGCGGGTGGCCACGCCCAGGGAGGCTCGGAGATCATCCACCCGTACCCGAGCCTTCTCTGTGGCTGGCCCCACTATGTAGAACCATCTCCCCAGCGAAGTGCGCCTAGCAGAGTCCCTGCCAGCCTTTCAGAAGGCATTAAAAACTCCTTTTCCGAGAGGCGTTTGGTGACTAAAAGTGGTTCCCCCCCCGCCGCCATCTGCTATTTCTCAGCTGTTTAGTTTTGTTACCAGGTTCAATTGTTTTATTTAACTGTTTGTTTTTGATATACTGTCTTTTGTTGTAAACCGCCCGGAGTTCCTTCGGGATAATAAATAAATAAATAAATAAATAAATAAATAAATAAATAAATAAATAAATAAATAAATAAATAAATAAGAGTATCATTCAGACAAGGAAGAGGCAAAATAGTAGTAGCTGCAAAGTAGCATTAAAGTACACACACACTGTTTCAAACATGACACGGCCACTCTTAGCCTATCCATAAAAATGCATTACTTGTAGTGGGTGCCACCGCCTCCTTTATTTTTGAGGTACCACTTTTAAATTTAGTTTTGGCACATCATTGGAATGCAGAGCAGCATCCTACTGTGTTTGTTAGACATCCAGCAGTCTCTCTCTCACACGCACCATGAGCTAAACAGCAGGAGTTGGGAAAATCACCTGTGTTCTATTAGCTGCAGGAGAAGCTGATAAACTGGAGGGAGGTTTTGGGTTGCATTTAAAGGAGAAGGAGCTGCACATGCTCCTTTGCAGCTGTGCTGGAATACAGGTTGAATTTGAAACAGTGTGACTATTTGCAGCTGTCCATTTCAGTAAGCCCTCAGCGAAAAATGGCCTTTAACCCATTCTTAACCAAGCAAGAGGGTAAGCTAACTTGTATGCCCTTCAAGCATATATCCTTCTTTGGAAGATAGTCCCATTCACACTTCTTACACGAAGCAGAAAGCTAATTTTAAAGAAATACATTGAGATAAATAAGTTAAAAGGATTCTTAACTCTAACTAAAGTGGAGATGCAAGGAGACATGGTGGCCCTCTCATCTCCTACAAAAAAGGCAAAATGTTTTCTCCATTCTCTCTCTTGTTGAGAATGTCAACAAGGAAAAAGTGTGAAGGAAAGGAAATAACACTACCACCAATAGGGTTAAAAAGTTAGCACAAGTCTTGGAAATGCAGGAACCTCTCTGTGTGCCTCTCTCATCCATGCATGTTGACATGCATTCTCTTGTAGGTTGAGTTGCATCCACTCACCTCTAACAGAATGTGTAAATCCTCTACCTCACCCTACCCCACTTGCTCTGAGTCAAAGCTGAGGACTTGGCTTTCTTAGAAATTAACTTTTAAAGTCTTGGGCAGCTGGGGAAAGACATCATCCTTTTATTTTATAATCTGTTCGCTCTGATGCAGAAAGGCAATGTGATTGTCATAGCAACAAGAAAAAGTCGAGGTGGAGTGTTTATTGTGTAACATGAACTGGGAGTTACAGTGCTAGAATAAAACACTGGTGCCCATTGGCCCTGCACCATTTAAATGGAAATTGTGCTTTCACCTAAAAATAGATGGTGGTATTTTCCCCTCAGAGTTCTGTTCTCTCTCTCAGCCCACATCACGCACTTGTATGTTTCAAATTCTTCTGGTCCTTGGGCTGTAGCTTTCTTTTCTCTGTGGCATAAACACAAAAACATAGCCTCCTTTAAAAAGATGCAAGACTGTATTGCTTGCTGAAACCCCCTTTTCAGGAAGAAGGTTTTTCAAAAGGAGATTGTGAATATTGTGGATGCTGTCACCATTTCCTGCCTCTTCTTCATCTTTCTTGGGCAGTTATTTCCATCATGATGACAAAAGAGCATAATTTTCACCTTGTTCAGTAGAAAAAGCAACTATGATAGTTATATTCCAGTGGCTGGTCTGTCTGTGTGTGGCTCGCTCTTTGCTGTCATTCAAATGAGAGTCACCAGTGAAATGTCTCGGGCTCCCCTTTTGCATCTGCTGTTTCCATTCTTTTTCCTCCCGGCACTGTGCTTCTCTTGACACCTGAATAAACACTTGCAAATATTTATTGTTTTCTACTTCACTACTGTGTATTGAGAGCCTTCCCACAACTCCCCATTGTAAAACAGAGAGCACCCTCCTCCTTTTTAATATAAACATACAACTAATGTGCCCCTTGTTGCTACAGACATCTGTTATATGCATAGGAGGCATTGTGTTGCTCACCAATTTGTCTTCACATCTGTACATGTTTGCACAATGATCTGACATTTGCAGTGACTTCTTGGGACATTCGGAAGCAGGGTCTTTCTAAGTGCTGCATGTTGTGATTTAAGTGCCCAAATGTTCTCCACTTTTTCTCTGAATGACTTGGATTTGCTCCTTTCCATGGTTCTAGCTAGTTCATTTTATGGAAATGGTAGAAAGTGCAGATCTTTTAATATTTCTGGGCATGAATTAGATTGGAGTGACTACTTTGCAAGTTATGGTTTTAGTGAAGTGACTCTATAATGACATGAACCATGAGGTTTCCCTGTTGCAACAGTCTGTGTCCAAGGCCTCAGTCATAAGGTACAGTAGGACCCCTGTATCCAATGATTCATTAACCACTGATTCAGTTATCCACCGTTGGCAAAGGAAAACAATTAAATAAATAATCCAGCAGACAAAAAGCAAGCTGCTGTCATTCACAGCAGCTGTAAAGCAAGTTACTATCACAAAATAGCAGCCATAAAGCAAGCTACTGTCACAAAACAGCAGTTTTATGTTGTTGTTTTTTTGTTGTTCTCTCTTATCCATAGTTTTCATTATCCACGGGAAGGCCTGGAACCAATCCCTAATGGATATCAGGGTCCTAGTGTATTCACTTACATTTCAGTAGCTAAGTGATGTTTATAAAGGCGTAAACAGGAAACAACTACAACAATACATGCAAGGAAACCTGGCAATTCTAAAAGAAATAATGAACCACTTCAAAAGTTTGCATTCTCAATTGTTCCTCTGCAGGCTCATAAATGTGTGTTTCCTGCTGCACTTGAAACACATACAGAATGGGGCCTGTTTGTTTCTTTCTCTGCTGACTAAGTAATGGTATTTGAAAAGCTACACATTTTCAAATAGAAGTGGAATGCTCTTGTCGTCCACATAGAAGACCTCTCTCGTACACCCATTAGGTCACCCTACTTTTTTTTTAATTGCATGCTTTCGCACATATTTTTTTAAAAAATTCCCTTCGTCATTCATGGATTTTTGACAGAAATATGTGATAGGAAAAATACAAGAACATTAAAATGTTATTTAAAATGTTGTAGTAATAATTAAGAAGCCTTTTAAAATCGTGGCCCGGAAAAGTGCACTGAATGGAAAAAGCTGGGAGTTGGAATTCATAATGTATTGTATAGCCCACATATAATGTCCTGGAAGATATTCCAAAGGTGAGGGCAACTTTATAGTTCCTAGCAGGCTCGTATAAACCCATATAACTACTTGTCCCTAGAAAGCCAAACTTTTGCATCACAACATTTTGACTAATTCAGGACAACAAGTGTATAAAAACAGAGATTTCTGTCATGTGTAGCAGAACATCTCCCACGACACACAGACACCTGGGTCTTGCAAGCAGGGGGAAATCTATGCTGGGAAAATATTATCTGAGAAATATTTACTGCAAACTGACTTACTAAATTTGTGCTTATGCTTTGCTAAAAACAAATGTTATTTAATAACATTTAGCATTGCAAAAGAGATATTAAAGTAACTGCATGAGAGTGTTATCTACATGATAGTTCTGTTAAAGAAACAGCTTTTACAAAGGAAAAGCAAGTTTTCTTATATCTTTTTGAAATACTATATTCAAGTTTATGATGCAGGATCAGAAATTTATCTTGCAGAAAAACCAAGAATTTATATAGAACTATCATTCGATCTATCATATCATATCATTCTATCATATCAAATTTCTCGTACTTAAATGTACTAGAAATTTTGTATTAGAAGACTGCATATATACATATATATAATTCTACATACAGTATTCCTGGTCTAGTTTACTTTTTTGCCTTTTATAACATTACTTGCTTGCTAATAAATTTGTTAAAGTAGAAAGGGATTCAGGGGTTTGAATTTTTAATACAAAACAATTAAGGGTATCTAGGAGTGAAGAACTAAATTAAGTATAGTAAGGTGCAATAGATTTGTGTCAGGAGGGACCTTACAGGGCATATCAGGGAGTCGGGGACCTTACAGAGGGCATTCAGATTTTCCCACTGGGGTCAGGAGCTAAGGACGTTCATATTTTCTGAGACTAATCATCTCAGAAACACATCTTTTACCACATGTTAACTCCAACTGCTAGAGGGAAGACCTGCTCTCAAAGTGAAGGATGGCAATAAATATTAGGGCAAAATAATGAGCCAGGAGAAATGATCTAACTGGAGATAGATCTTTTATGTTATCTATTCCGTTTCCTCCAAGCCAAACT
The DNA here is from genome assembly GCA_023846285.1 of Phrynocephalus versicolor. NCBI lineage: Eukaryota > Metazoa > Chordata > Lepidosauria > Squamata > Agamidae > Phrynocephalus > Phrynocephalus versicolor. Next base: position 2,164,950 of record JAHTLZ010003307.1, read on the forward strand.
TGGAGTATTTAATGCACAGGATCAAGCTGCAAGCATAACTTTGAATCCTGTTCAAGGTATGTCCACACGGCATTTCTAAATTTTAATCAGAACAGAACACATTTCCAAGTGCATTTAGCAGTCCCAGCTGGTGGTCAAAAAAGACCCAGTTCTGGACTACTGGATAAATCACATCACATACAGAAACTATTCTAGTTTATTCTCACTTTCACAACCAAGGTTGAATTCAGACTTCATCATCTTTCGTGGCTATGGCTCCATGAATCAGTCACTATTACCATTTAGGTACTTTCCAAATGACAGCTCAGGCCTGATCGGACCATCTTGTGGTTGCAAGCACCTGGGTTTCAGGGACTGATTGATATGATTCCAGAGTTGTAACCCAAGATAGATGTGTGACACAGATGTAGGAACAATGAGTTTTATGGTAGCTGTCTTGTGAGACCTTGGGAAAAAACCCACAGCAACCCCACAGGTTTATCCAGTCTGCTCCTAAACCACCAAGGATAAGTCTACTGTCTTTCTCAGGAGTGATGATCCATTTTGAGAGGCTCAGAATAAACATTAACAGGAGGAGGTCAGAATAAACATTAACAGGAGCCTTCATTTCCTCCTTCATTTTCTTCTGCAGCTATTGTAGTAATTAAAGGATGCTCTTCAAGCCGAAGCACTGTGACCTAGAACATGTTGTCAGAGAACATCAGGATGGGAAAATAAGGTGGCATCATACTCAGTTTTCATGCTGTTTTGACAATCACCATGCAAACAATTATCTAGAAGGTACCATTATGTGGCTTTTGTGTTTGTGCCAACGATTATAGTTTGCTTGGTTTGCAAATTAATTGCCTTAAAGTCACTGACTCACTGTACAGTGTTACCATTCCACAGTCACTGTTCCTTTTTCTGTTTCCACCCCTTCCCTTAAAAAAAAGAGAGAGATAGAGATGCAAGAATAATGCCAGAAAATTGGATAGGGATTTATTTAGGTATAAGGATCTAGGGATATAATTTTCCATTGGCCCATACAAACCACCAACCAAACTGAACCTCCTGACTTGAAAACATCCCATCCTACTAATGTGTGATTTCCTTGTGGGAAACCCCAAGCACTTGGAATTTACCAAGCTCTGTGCTCTGTACTCTTTTATGTTCTGCATTAAAACTCGACTGTCTCCATTCCCTGTCAAGGAACACAAGAACCCAATCTGTAGATTTCCATGCTCTATGTGGAGTCCATCCTGAAAATATATGGAACTGGGTCTAAACTAGGGGGCCCATATCTCCGTAAATCCATGACGCTTAAATTCTTCAGACTATTTTGGTGGTGAATAGATGCCACAGAATGCATCCAATGAAGAGTCTGCAGAAGGGGTGGAGTGAAGAGAGGTGGGAACAGGCAGGTATCCAAAAAATGAAGTGTGCAGGATGGGTGTTTTTGAATTTGATTCACCACATAGCTTTTGAAACATCAAATTATTCCCTGAGATATCTTCAGATAGACTTTCAAGAAGCTGCCAAAAATGATTATGTGGTGGCATTATAAAAACCATGTGCTATGTTATGTACTAGAACCAGAATCCAAAAGAGACTATGTTGCTGCACGTGTTTTGGGGTTTTGTGTTTTTCATAACTGCCTTGCTAAACCACAAATTGCTCTTTGATCTCATGCATTAGGAGAGAGGCACTTGGCAATAAGATGGATGCAAGTACTCTGCAAAGGAGCAACGGTTGCTGGTGCACACGCATGATTTCCCAACAAGACCTAGTTTGTGCCACTCCTTGCTATGTTTAGACATAGGCAATCCTGCTTGATTCTAGGGAGGGCAGAAAGTGGGCTTCTGTTTTTGTTGGGATGTTGTGAACAATTATTGGCTGCATGCATGTGTGGACAAGCTTTTTGGGATCCTAATCCAGGGACACGTTAAGGACAGTGTGTGTTTCCAGCATTCCTAAGGAGGAGAAGCAGACTTACAAATGAACCCCATGCTTATCTCCCAGTAGCCAATCACAAAAAACCCTCCAAAACAAGTTAAGGCACAGCAAGCAGAGGGAGGCACACCTCTGTTAGGCTAAACAGGTATAGTTTACTACTTCTAACCTGGAGGAGGCTTTTAATGACATAATAACTGCATCAACTGATTTGGGCCTTCAAAATGTGATGAACTAATTTCATGGCTGCTTCTCTAGGTGCCCAGTGTGGTCCTGTGAAACGGCCTGGACTCAGAATGGGTTGAATTTAGCTTAAAATAGTTGCCAGCACTCAACAGCCCAGACTCGTTTAGTCGTATAGGTCCTGCATTGCATCCTAAACTATTTCACACGTCCTATTTATGCCGCTTGTATTCATTCAGTATTCCTATCCAAAATTAATATTGTAGGACTGTTTTCAATGACATCAATTCTTTGGCGCTTCTTTTACAAAGAGTAAAAGAGTGGATCCAAAGGGGTGAATATGTTCCATTATGCATAAGACAATAAGTAGCATTCTGAACCCAGAGAATCCAGTTTCTGCATTAAGAAAAGTTGGATTTTGTGACCTGTATGATTTGAATAGAATTGCGTAATTTATTATTTGGATTAATTCCTCAGAGATATTTTTCAGGATTTTGCACTACTTTTTCCTGGTTTTTCAAAGCTAGCTGATCATGTCAGCCAAATATGCTGACTAGAAACCTCAAACTCTAGCCGCTGGAAGTTATATTCAGCCATCCCTCTGATTTTGACTGTTTCCCCAGCAGGGAACGCCCACAAGCATGTATTTCACGTCATGGTAGCTGGAAAGATACTTTCCATTTATCCAATCTGCACCTTGCCCTAATTTGAACCACTGAAGGAATGGTACTTGTTTACCTCTCCTATGAATGCTGCTACTTCAACGGATTGCGTCTAGTTAGAATTAAAAGTTTCTTCTGGCACTTTCTGCATGAATACTGACTTTTAGCCAGACTGTATTTTAGCAAGGCTGATACAAATCAAATAAGCCAAATAAATACATTTTCTTTCTTTCTTTCTTTCTTTCTTTCTTCCTTCCTTCCTTCCTTCCTTCCTTCCTTCCTTCCTTCCTTCCTTCCTTCCTTCCTTCCTTTCTTTCTTTCTTTCTTTCTGTCAGAGTGCTGCACAGTTTAATATTATGAGTGTATATGAAACATAGGCAAAATTATGAACAAATTAAAATGTTAAGATATTTGGATTATTTTTGACCAGAAGTGGGCTACCTCAATAGTATTATCTCAGTCATTGGCTAGATCTTCTTTTGTAAACATGGTGGGGCATGAATTGCCTGCACATAAATGTTTCATTCCACAGTTACAGAAAATCTGTCCTATAAGCAAACAGCCTCCTTTTACTTGATTGTTCTTTGATTTCCTCGCTTTGTTTCAAAGTCTATTAAGTGACTTCCAGACAGTTCAGCATCAAAGGTCGCATAAAGATTCAGGAGGACCAGCAGGATCACACTCCCCCTGTCTGCCTCCTTCAGGAGATCATTTTGAAGATTGACCAATGCCATTTTAGTTTCACATTGCAGACTAAACCCCAATAGAAGGATATGCTGTACGTCTAGAATATTCACCTGGCCTTTACTTTGTGACGTTTTCTTCTGTTTGGCCTGCTGCATCTGCTATTTTCAATTTTCTACAGGAATAAACGTATCTCCCCTTTCAGCTCCACCAGAACATTCAAAGCCGGAATAGGTAAGCAGGTAATAAAAAGAGTACAAATAATGGAATTCAGCTTCAGGCTTGAAGTTCCTGCTTCCCTGCTGCTTTTCTGTATCTATAACCTTAACTATATATATTCTCTCTCTCTCTCTCTCTCTCTCTCTTATGCAAAATGTTGACTATTATGAATTTTTGCTCAACGGTTCCCCATTTCCAGAAAGCTAATTTCCCATCAACATCAAAGGGATAATGATTGATTTGTTTCCCTTATATGTAGGAATGGAAATCATTAGTTTATTAAAAATGGTTGCCAACGTGAATCCCCATTAGGCTGTTTTTAAAGAAAAACACTTAAGTTTGGCAAATCTCTTTGCATCTTTGAACTATATTAGATTTGCCCCAGTGCCTCTTCCAATAAATAATGTGGGTAATGGAAAACCTGCTTTTAAAAATTAACCATGGCTTAAAGGCTTCAGAATGAATACAAATGAAAATAAACTATGTTTTTAAGGTTTGCTTCCTCTCCAGACACACGATTTCGGTAATATTAATCTCACTACATATAGTCTTCTCATTATTACTAGACGTCAATAGCATTCTGCAATGCAATACAAAATGAATACGTATCTGCCCCTATCACTTGAGCTTAGTACTCCACATCATAAAAGTCCAATTAGAAATAGATATTCATTCTCCAGAGGCAACAATTCTACTTCTTCATTGGGCTTTATATTTCACCTTTCCTCACAAGGAAATGGATACAGTTTTTTTT
>JAHTLZ010003307.1:2169390-2219627 GCA_023846285.1 Phrynocephalus versicolor
ATTATTATTATTATTATTATTATTATTATTATTATTATTATTATTATCAGCATCAGCATCAGCATCAGCATCAGCATCATCACACAGCAGACAAGATAACTAGGCTGGATTTTGTATTACAAATCACTCGTCGAACGCTTCCCAAGCTTTTAGGACTATGTGATGTATCGGTGAATTATACAAGCAGATCCCAGTAAGGTGGCCTTCTGCAGCTGACTGGTGGTGACTCCAATTTCTTCTAAATACTTGCTTAGCTCTTTAGGTACCACACCCAGCGTGCCGATTACCACTGGGACCATCTGTACCGGTTTATGCCAGAGTCTCTGAAGTTCAATTTTCAGATCCTGATATCGGGTAATCTTTTCAAGTTGTTTCTCAGTGACTCTACTACTATCACCTGGTATAGCAATATCAATGATCCACACTTTTCCCCTCCACAATCGCAATATTTATTTATTTTAGAGTATTTTTACCCCACCTTTCTCCTTGGAAAAGGACCCATATCTGGACTATTATGCTCCAAAACCCTGTCTGCCTGTATTCAGAAGTCCCAAAGTAATTTTGCATGCTCATTTTCAATCACTTTTCCAGGCTTATGATCCCACCACTACTTTGCTACGAGCAGATGATAGTTGTGACACAAATTCCAGTGGACCATTTGATCAACTACATTATGATGCTGCTTGTAATCAGTCTGAGCAAGTTTCTTGCAACTTCTTCTTCTTCGTCTTCTTCTTTATTAGATTTCTATACCACACCATCTGGCATCATGGCCACTCTGGGCAGTTTACAAAATACATCATAACAAAACAAAACAATATACAATGTAAAATAACATACCAAATAACATATCAAATAAAAAAATACACATGACTGAATATATAGTAAAATCGTAAACACATATTCAAAAAGAAAGAAAGGCAAAGACAACATAAGAATAAAAGAACAAATCATGAAAAGGGCAAATTAGACCTAAAACTAGAGTCATTCAATTCTGTCACTGCACACTACATACTGTGACAGGATTGGGAAAATGAACTTTAAATACTAGAGCTGAATTTCACTACACACAATCAATCCAGAGGCGGTATAGTCTACACAGGCCTATTCCTAGTAACATTACAAGAAACATATTTTTAAAAGCCAGCAACCATAATGTAAATTCAAAACTACTGTATGTTCAAAGTCCATGATTCAAATATTTTAAAAACCCAGTTATGACTAATATGAAAGTCATGCTGTAATGTTCCAAAATGTTTGTGCTTATTGTTTTTTCCCCATAAACAAAAATTCTAGTGTTGCCTGTTGTATGTCCTTCTGAGTGAAACAAAAATGCTTTGAAATGTTATTTCAAAATTCAAAGTTGATTCGTAGGTGGGAAAACTCTCACACAACCCAAAACACATCACCAGCCTTCAGGACTGGGGAGACTTCATGCTTACTGAGTCTGTTTTTGGCAAACTGTAGGTTACAGAGAACAAAGTGTTGAAAGCAGTCATTCTTTAAATGCTGAGAAATATATGATTATAATAAGAAATAATCACACCTCCAAAACAGTTTCCGCTGTCTTGCGATTCCTCACTGATTTGTAAGCCTAGGTTCTGTTTGCAAGAATGATTGCTCACTCATAAAGGAGAGCTGGAATCATGTCTCTGAAATCTGAACACACAGTTTGGTTCTGGGATTCATCAGCTGGAGCCTGATGTCAATTGGAGACATGAACATAAAATTAAGAAATAATGAGCCTAGAAGTGTCGAGAGCTCAGAGCAATTGCACTATAAAAAATAAAGTTCTCTTCCAATTAACCTGCATTCCCCTTTCCCCCAATAATACTAAATGCAGGTCAGAAATTAATCTTAATACTAGAGTAGTTGTTTAAATCCTTATAATACTGCTGGCTGGATGCCGCTGAAATAGGGGAGAATTGGAAAAAGAGGGAAGCTCTCAAGGAGTTTTCCTTTGATGAAGGAGATAGATCTTTGAAGTCATTGAGGTTAATAATAAACAAATAAACAAGTTCCTAAGAACATAAAAAGATCCAGTCTGGATCAGGCCAAAGGTCCATCTAGTTCAGCTTCCCCTGCATCTGGCCCTTGAAGTACCATGGTTTTAATCCTGGAGATTACACATCTCCACCATGGTTTGTAACCTGTGATGGACTTTTCCTCCAGGAATCTGTCAAATCCCCTTTTGAAGTCATCCAGGCCAGATGCCATCACCACATCTTGTGGCAGGGATTTCCACAGTCTGTCTCTTCTCACTCTCCCAACACTCAATTTGAGTGGATGTCCCCTAGTTATGGTATTTTGTGAGAGGGAGAAGAGCATCCCTCTATCCACTTTACACATGCCCTGCATTATTTTGTATGTCTCAATCATATCTCACCTCAGGCACCTTTTTTTCCAGACTAAAGAGACCCAAATGGAGGTCTCCCAGCCCAGTATTCATTTTAGTTATAATGTTGGCTGTTTTATTTCCAATCCCCTTTTGATAATCCCTAGCATGGAATTGGCCTTCTTCACCGCTGCCACACCCTGGGTAGACACCTTCATGGAGCTGTCCACCAGCACAACAAGATCTCTTTCCTGATCCGTCATGGATAGTTCAGAGCTCATGGGTTGATAGATAAAGTTTCGATTATTATTATTTTTTGCCCCAAACAAGAAGTCCAGGGGCTGCCAGAGAACAAGAGTGACCATACCACTCACCTGCTTGATTTTTCTCTCATTTTCTTCACAGAATATGATTCTTATTTAAGGAACCCAGATGTCAGCTTCCGTACAGGCTAACATAAGAGAAGCGGCATCATACCAGTATGATTTTCCTTGCTAGGGCAGGATGGACTTGCCATTAACTATAACTTACTAAAAGACTTGTATGGGCTTGCACACACGCTCGGGCATGTGATGTTGCGTAAGGCACTCCTTGTCCAATTCCACAACAAAGATCAACATGTTGATCATAGGGGACTTTATACTGGAGATAGTGCTCAGGTTTCGCTCAGACCCCAGAGCCCTAATGTTCATCTGTGTAATTTTACTCTTTCCGAAATGTAAGAAGAGACAGATTATCTTCAGCAATCTTTCTTGATACTCTTTGGCACTTCGGGATTTTGTACAATTGGCTAAGTAAGAGCGAAGCCCAGCGATTAGCCTGAGTTTTTCAGCATGCCTTGATGGATTTTGGATCCCTGCCCGCAAGCACTTAGAGGACAAACAGAAATATAGACCAAGATACTCAGGGGAGTGCTTTCAGAAGACAGGAAGAAAGATGTAGCTGTTTCCGAGGGCCTGTTCTTAACTACAGTCAGAGTTATTTTCAAATGCTAAGCATAAGTGAGAGCAATAGCCAGGGCCTGGTCTACAACATCAGTCTTCTTCTTTATATGACCAAGGTGATGTTCAGTATATATGTGAAGGGCAGCAAGGGGTCATGTGACCTGATTCAAAGAAGATAAAACAGCAGTTTTTTGGTCTTAGAACCCCACAACCACATCTGAAACCGTGGCTCAAGCCACGAAGCTTCTTCTGTCCAGCTTATGTCTTTTATTGGCAGGCAATGTGGATTCTATCTTACAGATTCCATGTTACAGCTGGTTTTGCCCCCTAAGAAAACAAACATTGCATCAAACCCTAGGAAGATGTTTGAATAAGGGTTAACTTGCACACAGATTGTCTCTATTTGGGTTAACTATGCTTTCATTAGTGATTCAGTATGATATGTTTGGACACCAACGAAGGGAAATCAGCAATATCAAAGAAACGTTGACTTATCAAAACATTATGGGAAAATGCCACATCAGAAAGTATGTAAAGATGCAGTGTCAAGATCATGTTTCTGAAAATGGAAATCTGAAAAGTGATATTCATTTGGAATAGCCAACACAAACAAGGCATATTCTAAGAATGTTCTTGAGATTACATATGGATTTTCTAGAATGTGTTGCTTGGAGGAAAAGAACTTAATTTTTAAAATGTACAATAATGAATATTTATATTAATATCCCAGAAAGTGACCCAGGCGTTCTTTTTGCTTTAAAAAAAAACTTGCAGATGCTGAGGGATTTTACAGCTCTTTTGGCACTGATCCAGAACTAGGTAATGGACAGTCATGGCCTGTATTATATGCTTTCTCTGTTTTTGTACCAATATTATTTGGTGCCATTACAGACAATCAGGCACTGCTACCTTCCCAAGTAAAATCAACACACTTAATTCACTAAATGTCCAAAGAACAGCGGTGCACCAGAACCTCTGGTTCTTAGGTCAAATTCACCTGTTTTATAAGCAGAACAACTCCTGCCATATTTGACCAAATAGTGGCAGCCTAAATGCAGCAACCACAATTTTGGCAGTTGGAGGCAGATGGACATTGCAGCCACATCAGTGCTGCAAAATGAACTTCATTGCAGTTACACACTTACTTCTTACCTTCTCTATTTCTCATAATTATGCTACCAGTATCCCTTTCTCAAATCTAAGTTCAAATGTTTATTAAGCACTTCTTTATGGAATTGATTTTTCTGCAGGTCCACCATACACACATCTCAAAATAACAGTGCTATTTTCTCCTTTAAGCCTGCTGAAGCAGATATTTTTGCATCTCACTCAGGGATATGCAGTCATTTACTAGGTGTCTCAATGGCTGCTATCTCACCTGGGGGAAGATCCGGATACTGTGAAAATCTGGCTTTTCTTCTTGACTGAAGATGTGGGATCTCTGTTCCCACATATAAGGATTTTTTTTTAAGTGCCAAACCAGTTCCAGGGCCAGCAGGTGGGGCTAGGAAAAAAAACAATGGTGCTGACAGCCAAAGGCCAGCTGCTCAATGCTGGGGGGAGGGGAGGGAAAATTAATATATATATATAGACCGAGGTGATGTTCTTTGGGAGCTCTCCGTCTGCTTACAGAGGCCCTCTCCCCAGCCTGGAGGGTGTTTCTCTCCAGCTGGCGGATAGGGTTTGGAATCTGGGCGTGGTTCTGGATCCGGCACTTTCTCTGGACACCCAGGTGGCTGCCGTGACCCGGACTGTGTTTTATCATCTACGCCACATTGCCCAGATCCGTCCCTACCTAGACGGTGACTCTCTGAGAACAGTGGTTCAAGCACTGGTGATCTCGAGGTTGGACTATTGTAACACCCTCTACATGGGGTTGCCCTTGACTCTCCTCCGGCGGCTCCAGCGGGTGCAAAATGTGGCGGCCAGACTGGTGGTGGGTGCGCGTCGCTATGACCGCATCACCCTGGTTCTGGCCCGACTGCATTGGCTACCCGTTGCGTCCCGGATCAGATTCAAGGTCCTGGTTTTAGTTTATAAAACCCTCCATGGCTTGGGCCCGGACTACCTGGCAGAGCGGATCGCCCAGCGATCAACCTTGGCCCGACAAGTCCGGCAGTCGCGAGTGCACTCACTTCGGGTTGCCACTCCCCGAGAGGCCAGATGAACTTCCACCCGAAATCGGGCCTTCTCGGTGGATGCTCCATCACTGTGGAACAGCCTCCCCAGTGAAGTGCGCTCTGCAGAGTTCCTGCTGGCCTTCCGCAGAGCGGTGAAAACCATCTTATTCCGCGAGGCCTTTGGTGACCTAGCTTAATAGGTTTTCAGTTCAGGTTTTTTATTTTATTTTATTTTATTTCCCCGCCACCTGTTGTCCATTCGCTCAATTGCTAGACGCCTATGAGTGACGTATGCTATTACAAGGGTGCCTATACTGTCTATATGGTTTTATCGTATGTTTTAACCTGTCTGCCATGTTTTCTATTATGACTTATGCTGAATTGATCAGCTTTGTAAGCTGCCCAGAGTTCCCTTGGGAAGATGGGCAGGATATAAATTTAATAATAAATAAATAAATAAATAAATATTTAAAAAGTGCTGACCAGCCCCAGGATGAGCTGGTTGGTGCTGGGGGAGGGGAGGGAACAGCGCTGATAGCCCAAAGGCTAGCTACTCAACACTGGGGGTGGGGAGGGGAAATTTTATAAAAAAACATTAAAGTGCTGACAGCCTTAAGGCCAGCTGCTCAGTGCTGGGGGGGGAGAAGAATTTTTTTACAAAAATTAAAAAGCGCCAACCAGCCCCAGGATGAGCTCGGCCCCGCGGGGGGGGGGGGGGAGAAAACCAGATTATATGTGAGTTCCTACAGACTTCTGGTTCACATTTTTTTACCAGAACAAAAAAATCCCAACTTCTGCAGTAGGTCTTGGAAAACTCGCTAAAGGGGGCATAACTGTGTTTTTTTTTTAAAAAAGCCCAGTGGCAGAGCCCAATGTCAGTTTTGGAAATACCTGAAAGTTGGTGGCAGAACCTGCCTGTTTTACCAGTGCCGTTTCATAAGGGCAAGATAGTACTGTGTGCCATAAATATAACAAAATAGTGTAGTACCATTAAGACTAACAGGGTTTCTTCATTGTGACCTCCAGTGTTAGTCTCACTGGAGGTGTTTATCACTAGTTACAAAGTGCCTCCTGAATCTCCTGTTCAACATTTCAAAAAAAAAAAAAAAAAAAAAAAAAAGGCTTCCCGTTCTGCTGGGATCAATTCAGAAGCAGTCCAAACCTCAGCATGTAAATCAAACATTCCTACGGACTTTTGGGAATGAAGAAAGGGTCACCACTTTCTCTAGTTCTCAGAACTGGATGAATTGTGCAGTTACACAAATCCTGTATGTGAGGATTCTGCCCTCTACATTTCAGAAAATAGAAAGATGCATTATATACCTTTACCTTTTGATTATTATTTTTAACTGGTTATCTTGTAATTAGACATGGGCACAATATGAGCTTTGGCAGTTCAGCCCGGTTCAGTGTGGTGCCAGTTTAGGTATTCTGTGGTTGCTGCATGCTTCCCTCCCCTGCTTCCTCACTATGAGCCCCCCCCCCATGGGCAGAACCATACTTCCCTCCTTCACAATCTCTGGTGATCTCCCAGTCACCAGTGGCAGCATGAGGTTCCTCGCCTTGCCTCCTCATCTGAGGAGGTGGTGGAGGGAAGTGTGTGGTACCTACAGAATACCTGTGCAGGTGCTGCACAAAACCAGCCCAAACTGCTGAAGCATGGTTTGTGCCAATCTCTAGTTGTAACAGTTTTCTTTATTTTTTATAATTCCTTATAAGCTAATTTCTTAAACAAAGAACACCATATAGATTGCATCTGACAATCTGACAAGAGAGCTGACTTCCAAATAAAATGCTTTTCTGTGACATCTGAGAGGTTCTATGGTTGAGGTGCAGTTCTCAGTTCTCTGCTTTGCTAAACTGGCACCCAGTCATTACCTTTTGCCCACATTTAAAGGGATGAATTAATTATTTCTGCTATTCCATATTCTGTGATCCACTTCACAGTAAATTTCATTCTACTTCTTGACAAATATTATAATATAGAATTTGTGGGGTTCACCAGTCTTGGTGTTTTCTTCTTTTTTTTACCAGACCCTCTTCAGTATTTTACCCATGGAGCCAAGGTGCAGTTCATTGCTATAATGAAACCAGACATCTATCGGATATGAAATATTAAGATTTGGTACAGCTGGTTATACCTCCCCCCTGTGACTCAGTCACTCTGCAAAACTCCTTAATTTCCCATTAAACACAAAAATGGGTTTCCTCTTTTTAGCCCATTCTCTCTCCATTAGCAAAGCAAATCAGAGTCAATTATTTCTGTATTAGGTTACTCTATGGAAAGTATATCTCTCAACAGCAGGAAAGTCTGATGGCTTCTAAGACTCACAAGGGCATAATGAAAGCTGCCAACAAAAATGTAAAGTAATACAAACCCATATGAACCATGAAAATATAATCTTGGAACTTAAACAGTAACCTTTAAACCTTAGCGTAAGAACAGCAAAAACACCAACCAAGAATTTAAAGTCTGTACTTATACACATTTTGAGGCATCCATGGTCTCAGACCTTAATTTTATTTATTTATTTATTTATTGGAAAAAAAGTCTAGGCATTAGCCCGGAAATCTAAAAATAAATGGAAACACTATCATTTGTCTACTAGTTTACTGTAATCAGTTTACTGTGCTTGTGAATGTACCGGTAAATATTACCATTTTAAAAAATTAACCATTATTCTGAATAAAAGGCTTCAAGACCTATAGATTTCCCAAGATATGTTCATTATAAGGCTGAATAACTTTTTTTTTTTTTGCCCGGGGGGGGAGCAAGGCACGTTTTTCGTCCATTTGTGTACCTTCTTTCAAACTTAGCTGGAATCACTAACCTACTTCTCTAAACAAAAATAGTTCAAAGCAGGGACATTCTGAAGGACAGAGAGAAAATTATTTCCTTATTCAAGTTTGAAATGAGAGACAGACTAACCCATTCAGAACAGCAGGAGATGAGGCTGGAGGGGCAGATCAGCAGGAGATGAAGGAGCAGTGGCTTTGGTGGTTTTGAAACCATCCATGTTATAACAGAAATAAGTATGCATGTAATTTAAAGCATTTCCTGCTGTACTGGCAAAGGGAAGAAATGATGCTTTTATGTTCACGTAGTTTGTCCTCAGATCCTCTCAACATATTCTGATGGGCCAATGTGACAGTGGCATGGGCGACAGTATCTCTTAGGCAAAGGTCATGCTTTGGTAAGAAAGATTCAACCTAGAAAAACTCTAGTTGTTGTGAGAATGTAACGTAGAGGGGGGAAGGGGTTAAGATAATGTGAGGAAAACAAACCTTCCCCACCCATGTGCTGTCAAGTTAATTCTTAGGTAGGGTGACCCTTTTCAGGGTTTTCTGGGTGGGCAGTACAATACTCTGGAGTGGTTTGCCCTTCCTTTAATCTGGGGGCATCCTGGGAACACGCAACTTGCCCAAGGCTGATTTTTCTCTCTGTAGGCACAGTGGGGAACTGAACTCCCAACTTGTGGCTCAGCAGCCAGGGGCCTATTTCACTATCTGTCCAGCTAGTCCTGCCTATTCCAGATGGGCAGTTCTTAAGACTCTGGAACTCCCTCCCACTAGAGGCCAGGACTGCCCCATTTCTGCTATCTTTCCAGAAACAGGAAAAGACCTTTGTCTTCAGGCTATCTTCTAATGCTGTAAGATACCTCTTAATTCCCTGTTCTTAAACTTGAATATGTCTTAATTGTACTGGACTGCATATTGCCCCTCATAATTGTAAGCTGCCTTGAGTCCTTTTACAAGGAGAAAGGAGAGGTAAAAATACTCATAAATAACATAAAATAATTTTTAAAAAGAATTTAGAACTGAGGGAATGTATCCACCAATCTGATAAGAAAGATTCCTCCTCTTTCTACCAAGTCAAAATAAGCAGTGCACAACTTGTGATCCTGTGAATAAAGATGTTTAGGATTGCTCTGGTGCAGAACTAATAATTTATCAAACAGTACCATATTTATGATTTGTATTACATACAGCAGAGATAATTTGATTTGTTCATATTAAGGTGCTTCATAGAGTTTGACTTTATAGTTTTTGGGTGTCTTCTGTATTATTTCAACATTTTGGCAGTTTCAAAAAGAAGAATTGAGTATAAATACTCAATGCATATATGTGTGCATACACAACCAAACCTTGTTGGGATAGTGAAAGAAATTTTCAATGTATATGTCCAGAGGCTATGAAAGCAAATTTTAACACAGATTTCCTTATTTGTAAAAGAAGTACTCCAGAGTCATTGAAATGCTCTGACCTTGACTCAATTACACTTTCTCTTAAGCTGACCTATCTGACAGAATGGTTGTGAGGATGATAGCAGGGAGAAAGAAATGAATCGACTTTGTCTTGACATCATTAAAGCAAAGGCAGAGATAGATGAAGCTGATAACTAACAAGAAACAGCATATAAAAGGACGGTTTTAAAGAAGGACCCATGAATCTCCAGAATGTTAACCATTTTACTGAGCTTCTCTTAAAGCTGTTTTGTTCTAACTATACTATAATGCAGGGCTGTTCAACGTTGAACAGGCCAAGGTCTACTTTTTCCAGCCCAAATTGCCTGAGGGCTACTATACTAAAACCTCTACTTATGCATTTTATCTGTTCTGAGCACATGCTCATAAGTAAAAACTTTTGTAAGTAGAGCAGTGGTTTCCCATAGGAAACTAATTGAAAACTAATTAATCTGTCCTGGAGGGAACAGATTTCAGTGCACCATGGCTCTTGAACTCCCCCTCTCAGCTGAGACAGTGGGCTGGCAGACCCAGAACTTTGCTGGGGCATTGGTGGTCTTTGGAATGGGGGAGGGAGGGGTGGAGAACTTATCCCTCACTTTTTTATTGATGGCTGGTGGGTTACTTTTGAACCCTTCATGGGCTACCAGTAGCCCACGGTCTACCTGTTGTGCAGGCCTGCTATAATGTTACTCATAGAAAACTAAAGACTTTGAAGCAAAATTAAAATTATTTGTTTTAAAAAAATCCCAATATTGTTGATGTGCAACCTTTACTAAGAACTCTGTTATCTGAGAAAATACTTAAACTCATGTCAAATTAAACATGAGTTTTATCTGAGCTTCAGCTAGGCATGTATAAAATTGTAGACTTTCTCAGCAGACATCTAAAAAATCAAGAGCAGTTTGAATATATTAAAAGACAGTACAAACGTTTACATTTTATTTGATTTTAATTGTGAGGGTTCATATTTGGAAATGGAGATGACTTATGTTGAAGAAATTACTGATCTTTCATTTCCCAAGGAATGTTTGGACAAACTCATTTTTCTCATAAAATAGCAGTACTTCACTGTGTTGGACATGCTGCTTCAACTCAAGCAACTGATGATGTTGTCACTGCTTGTCCCCAGGAAGGTCTTGTATTCTGTCAGTGCAGTGGTACAATGAACACTTGACATATCCTACTGCTCTAGGCAAAAGAGAAAAAGAAAAGAAAAAAAAAGAAAAACTATTTAAAATGACATGCAGGCCTAAAACAAGTCATCCACGAATTAGAATTCCTGTTGTCTCTTTTGAAGATCTTTTTGTAAGAATCCTGAATATGTACTCCTCTGAAATGCTAGAATTCATTATTCTGAATTGTGAGAGTGAAGCTCAGAGGAATAACTCGGGAGTTGTAACAACTGAAGAAGGAAACAACTGAAGAACAAAATGAGTAAATAATTGTTTTTGTTTTTAAAGTTAAAGAAAAGCACAAGCCTCAAGTAAATAGTATTTACTATTTTTTTTCTTGTAACTTAAACAAACTACATTGTTATTTTGAAAACTTTAAAGCAGGCGTCTGTCTTCATTTATTTATTAGTTCAGACATAAATATTTTGGGAAATGGTGGCAGCAGAAAGAAACCAGGTCACATCCAGGTGTTAATGGGTGGCAGGGGTTTGGAGAACCAGGTTCGCCACACATGGCTACAGGGATGGGCACCTTATGAATAATGAAACACTCTTCCATCATTTTGTAAGCTTACAAATCATTTTGTAGAGTTACAAATGCCAGGCAGCATTGTGTAACGAAACGAAACAGAGTGGTTTTTTTTCCCATTTTAAATTAACTGTTTTGTTACTATGTAAAATGGCACCCCTGGGTCCAAACTTGGTGCCTCTAGGACCCAGGGGAGCCATTTTTAGAGTTATGAAATGGTTTGTGTTTCATTTTGTAATTATTATTTTTTAAATCATTTGACAGAAAATGAAATGAAATGGGGGCAAAAACACAATGCAATGAAATGCGAATTTTTCATTTCATGTCCATCCCTACATAGTTATCTTATAACAACCCAGACATGGGTTTAACCCATTAATAAACACATTTTCCTCCATCTTAGAGGTAGTGACTTAGAGATTCATCATGAAAATGCTAAGATTTTTGGAGGAGGAACCCAGTGTAGGTATTCATTAGATGATAAGGGTCAAAATATTGTAATCACTTGGGATGATATTCATCAATCAGTCTCATGGTTTACTGATTGCTCCAAAGAAATTCAGAAAGCTTGAGAGTACAGGTCTGCCCTAATCTGTTATATTCATGCAAAGAATACTTGGTGTATCCCAGCAGCTAGTATGGTTTTCAGAATGAGCATTCCACCCCACCCATGCTGGGCTGAATCATGTATGGAACAGTTATTTGAACCAAAGAGATAACTATATAATTTGCCAGAAGAAAGCTACAAAAATGCTAGGATAAAATGCATGCCTGTAAGAGATTTGTTCATCAGGCTGCCTTCTTTTAATTTACTTGCAGACACATTCGTTTCTGCCACCATTGGGATACCTCACAGCAAAACCCTTTTGCAAATGTGAACATTTGCCTTCTCTCCTTGGGAACCTCCAAGGCAAACCCTTTCCAACCATCAGCCATCTAGACATGGCTGAATGTCACATGGCTTTCACCGCCACCCATTTTAACATTGTGCCTTCCAAGATTTCTGGGGGGCATTATGTTTGCAACCCTTCTTCCGAAAGATTTTGCATATGTAATAATGAGGCGGGGGATCGGTGGGATCGGTGGAGGGTTTCCTTCTGTTCCACTGTCTAGATCAGTAGTGGCACACCTTTGGCACTCTAGATGTTTTGGAGCACAACACCTAGAATTCCGAGCCTGTATTGCCAATGACAAAGGACTGTGGGAGTTGTGGTCCAAAATATCTGGAGTGCCGAAGGTTCACCACCACTTGTCTAGATGGAAGAGCTTGTCAGTCATTGATTACCCCATTACTGAACACTCTAACTGGCCAGTCTGCCCAGCTGTATTCTCTATCTGCACCAAAATGCCTTGAAGTACAGCAGTAAGAAGACAAATGACTGGTGCTGGTGAGACAGTTATCTCTTTTGTTGGATTAAGAAAGTTTAATTTATAAAACACAGTGCAAATCTGTTTTCCTGTTCAGTTCAATAGACTATGACTTTCACACTACATTTACAAGAAGAAATGAAATGAATCTATGGACTGTGTCTCATTTTATATCAAACTATGAATATGGTGAGAAGGATGTGGAACCACCCCTGGCCTTTTCCTGCTGTGAAGTCTGGTGCTAGCAAATGCGGCAAATGAACCACTGACCCTGATGATGCTGTCAAAATGGGTGTATTGATTTGTTTATCAATGAAGGTTTAGGTGAATGAGATGAGCAATGTTTGCCTTGGGCAGTAAAGGAAAATCAATGCTGACCTCTTGGCACCCTTTTCTGTCCTAAATGTTGAAACAAACAAACAAACAAATATCACCTATTCATGAGGTTATATTAAAAAGGATGGACCGTATATACTCGAGTTATAAGCTGAGCTTTTTCAGCCCCTATTTTTGGCTGAAAAGAATTAATGTATTTGTGTGTGTGTCATAATTAACTGTGTTAGAAGATGAATTAGTGGGTGTATATAGAGATGGATATTGGATTTACAGAATGTATAAGTAAGGAGATGCTATTGTACTAAATTCTTAACTTGCCTTGTAAATAAATATTTGTATAATTAATATATTAAAATAAAGAAGAAGAAAAATTGGCTTATACTCGAGTCAATACATTTCCCAGTTTTTGGATAAAATTAGGTGCTTGGAGGGCTTGGGGAGGGCATGTCCTGATTGGGTGAACGATAGCGGTGCCTCCACTTCCCATATGATTCCAATGAGAGGGTTTAGGGGCACCCCCTTTGGAGCTTCAAGGGGGGGTGTCTTGTAGATTGTGTTATCAATCCATATTTCCTCTGACGTGCTCAAAGAAGCTCACATCACCAAGTGCTTCTCTGATGGCTTTACTATTGTGATGTTTTCTGCACAAGATTGGTTCTTGTATTGTTCTCCTTTTGTGTCTTCTTTTTCTTTTGTCTGACATTGTCCTTTCCCCCCAGTTTCTTTTCCACAGATAAATAAAATCCATCAGTATTTTTTTTAAAAAATCACATTTATATGTCTGGTATAATAAGGTTCTTTGTTACAGTGTTTAGTATGTTGATATTGTAATTGCTGTACTCCAAACAGCTGAGTCTTCCCTTGAACCAGTTTTCTGAGAAAATAAGGCCTTCCCATAATTGCTCCATATGTTTAGGAAAAGAAGCTCATGAGATTTGTGCTGAATGCAGTATGTTGGGTAAATAATTACACCTACGTATAAAAAGTAAAATCTACCTTAAGATCACGTACCTTTGTTTGAATGTCACATTAAAAAGTTGAAAACATTTTAACTGAAAGAGCTCTTTTCTGCCTCTGCTGAATGTTTAAATGAGATTTTTTAAAACATAAGTTTAGTGCTGCTGCTGGGTTTTTATGAAAATCACGAACTGCTTCTTTCTGCACACTGTTACTAAATAGTGCCAGATTAGCAGAACACCCCTGCAGGATTTCATTATGCCTAGACATGTATGTGAATGCCACAGACTGTTTTAGCTGGAAGACTTGTCAGGTGAAGGACAAGTATAGGTTAAATACAGAGGCAGAGAAGAAATAGCCTCAGGTCTAGAGGTGAGGTAAACCCAAAAAGGAATTGTCAGCTATATAGCTCTAAAGGTCTCTCATCAAAATTATGAAGAAATAGAAAACATGCCCCTAGCAAAAGAGTCATCTCACATAATAGTTCTCTTTTAGGAAGGCCAGATAAATAAATGAATCACCTTCTTTTGTTTTTAAATGAAAAGAATGGTCTGGAGAGCTAGGAAAGTAAACATTCTAGAATGGTCTGCCAATTCTTCCTGTTTAGCAAATTCCAGGTCTGTGGTTTTGGGGTTAGACAGGTGAGCAGAGATCAAGATCAAGGCAGAACAAGGCACATGACTAACAAGGGGTCAGATAACCGGTCAGCCAGACGTGAAATTCAGTAAAACACAGAAACCATGGTACTTCTGGTGTAGGTTCAGTTCAAGTTTAGGATCAGGTTCTTCCTACAGTGTTGTTACCTGAATCTCCTGGCTAGTTCCAAAACAGTCTAAGCAGACTAAGGAGAGGTCATCTTTGTCACACTCTTCTGAAGTGCCCTCTGTTTATCTGAAGTACTGTATCCACTGCACTTTAAGAAGGATGCCAACACACTGGGGCAACAAGGATAATCGGAGGACTAGACACCAAGCTCCATGAGGAAAGACCAGATGAACTGGGCAAGTTTCCCCTTGAGAAAAGAAGACTGAGGTGAGATATGATAACAGCTTTCAAATAATTGAAATGTAGTCATACTATCTCACCTGGGTTTTGATCCTGATCTTCTGAAGGTCCGGCTTTTCCTCTTTTTCCCATCACATGATTGAATAAGTGGGACAGGAGTTCCCACGTCCAAATCTGTTTTTTTAAATTTTAAAGTGCAGTTCAGTCCCCTTGGCCAGCAGGTGGCGCTAGCATTTTAAAAAACGGACCACTTGGCTGGGGGAAATCAATGCTTAGAACACCCAATTGAACTCCAATGTGCAGGGAAATTAAAAAAAAAACATAGCCCATTGGCCCCAGGAACAGCCGGTCGGTGCTATGAAAAAAAGAAAGAAAAAGAAACCCGGATCATCTGCGTGTTCCCACGGCGTCTGCCTCCTTAAAAGCTGGATTTTCAAAGCGAGGAAAAAAATTACCTACCTTTTGGATGAGTCACAGAAACCTCGCTTAAGGGAGCATTACCAGGTTTTCTTTTTTCTTTTTTTTTCAAAAAGCCCAGTGGCTGTGGGGACAGCATTTTTAGACACAATTTATCTAGTAATTTAAACTGCTTTTAAAGGGGCATGGGACCGACCCCATAGTGAGCTCAAACTACAGGAAGCCAGATTTAGTCTGAACATCAAAAAAGACTTCTTAACTGTTAGAGAAGTATGAACATTATCTCCAGTGGTGATGAGTGCTGGTACTATAGATCAGTTTTGTTTATACAGAATATTAGACTCATAACAGACTCTGGACTGGACTCAAGCTGAGATGGGGGAAACAAACTTGCTCTTTGCACCCACGTAAGACATTGAGCTCAGAGAACAGCAAGTGACAATAGCAAGGTTTTTCTCTGTTATGTATAATTGCAGATTTGAAAACCCTGCTGAGAAGTAGAACATTATGGCAGACCTATTACAACTAATATTACTGATAAAATAACTGAAATTGCTCAGTATTTGCAGTTAAAAATCTCCTGAACCTCTCACCTAGATCAATGTGCTTAAATTGTCCCTAATACTTCATTTACACCACACCCAGTATCAAAATAAAAGCAGAAGTGTCATGCATGGTTTGGTATGAATGCAGATCATTTGTTCATTTACTCAGTATATGAATCAATGTTATTCGTGAAGCAGGACCGAATTTTAAGTCGGAAACTTCAAAGCTTTGAATTTGTTTTTTTCAGTCTGTTTAGTCATATACCAATATGCATTGCAATATTTCATTACAGGAGTCTACAGGAACACACACATACACTGTTCAAGATTTCCAAATTATTTCAGAAGACTTCAAGAAAAATATTTTGACATTAAAAGAGAGGATATCACAATGGCTGAAATCCTGTTGTGTAGTTACGTCTATGTAACTTGAAGTTGCACAAGCTCTTGTGGAATCTCCACCAAGGTGGAAGCCATATCCAGGAAACAGTTTTGTAGATGCATCCACATGGTCAGTCACATGGTTTACTGCACAATCATAAATGCAGACTGCCTAGGAGTAACTCCCTATTAACTTCTGCAGGTGTGACTTTATACTATGCCAAGTGAAAGAGAATTTAGATCAGTAACTCATAGGATGAAATCTTGTTGCACAGCTGCACATAAGGTGTAACTTTTGGAACTGAGTATCTGGCAGAGCGGATCTCCCAGAGGTCAGTGTCAGCCGATTCCACCAGACCATCCTTGGTGCTTCTGCTCCACGTGGCCACCCCCTGGGAGGCCCATAAGGTTGTCACCCTTAATCGGGCCTTCTCAGTGGTTGGTCCCACAATGTGGAACAAACTGCCATGCGAAATACACTAAATGGAGTCCCTGACAGCTTTTTAAAAAGCTTTAAAGACCTGGCTTTTCAGGGAAGCTTTTGGTGATCAATGATGTCATGTTTGTTCCCCACTGTCTTCTCTCTCTCTCTCTCTCTCTCTCTTTTGCATCCCTTAGTTTCCTATTGCCGGGTTCTGAATCCCATAGTATGTTTAGTTTATGTTTCTGTATTTGCTGCTTATGGTTTTGTTTGCTTTTAATTACTGATTCATTTGCTTTCTTGTAAACTGCCCAGAGTCCCTATTTGGGAAATCGGGTGGTCTAGAAATGCAATAGATAAATAAATAAATAAATAAATAAATAAATAAATAAATAAATAAATAAATAAATAAACCGAGGTGCTGCAAGTCTCTCAACATATGACAGATTTTGTCTATGGCAATGTTTTAAGTTGTATGAATTCACTTCACAAAGTTCTGCCTTTTGCACAATCCCACAATAGCATTTCAGCCTGTTTTCCTTTTATACGCTGGATGGGATTATTTTTCCTTCTCATCTGAAAATTAGATGGCTTAATAAAGGTGTTATTCACAGTACTAATCATCTAAGTTTCAAATGGCACTAGATACTTGAAATTCCATTGCACATAACTCACTCTTCTAGAGGGGAGATGCTGCATGAAATGACTTGTTTCCTCCAGCTTAATCTTCCCCAAATGGCAGGACCTCATTTGTCTTTACTGTTGTGTGTCACTGAAAAGAAATGTGAACCTAAAGGATGTGTGCAGTTGGCAGCGATGTTCAGGTAATTGCTCTATGTCATGGACATGTTCCAGTCTTCTTCTGTCATTACTTTGCCTGCACCCTGTAATTGTACACAGAATGCCATAAATGTAAAGAATTTCTGCTAGACATGGGTCGGATTTTCCAAGGCATTTGCTCTTTGACCCCTTTAAAGAGATGATTGAAAGGGCTTTGTGGCTTTCATTTTATTTTTAACTCCATAGTAAAATCTCATCCCGGTGTTTGAAAAACCAGCTCACACATCCAATTGCACTCTGTGTTAAATCTTGATACAGCACGACACTAAACTGTCACAGTAACTAATGCACTGATTGCAGGGAGTAAAAGGGATTTAAATCTGATTTAAATGAAGTAAGTATGGAATAATATATAAATGCTTCATGTTTTTTCTTAATATTATTTTGATTTCCAGGGTTTTTTTCTCAATCAAAACACAGTTTAAAAGTATAATACTTATATTCAGCAAGGAGTAAAGTCATCTAATATTATTATAAATCTACAAAATGCAATAAAAAGGGGATAAATGATAAAAGCTAGAGATGCATTAATAAAATTAAATATAGTTGAAAATAAATTGGATATGTAGCTAATGAAGGGAAGCAAATCTAAATTGGGAGCATTCAGTTTTAATAGACAAGGAGAGAAAAATTCAGAAATCTCTGGAGGAGGCTGGTTAGCAATCTATATCTTCTTTTTCCTTTAGGGTGGTTTTGGTAAATCCCTGCCTATTAAATCAAGTTTTAGTCAAAACTAGAAAGAGGATCAGGCTTTAGAATACTATTCCTTCCCTAGTTGTGCAGTTTGTTTCTCTGCTGCCATACCAGCTCAAAATAAATCTTAAATCATAATGCTATTCCTACTTAATACACAAACATTACCTTCCCCAATTTCTGTAGAAATCAATGCAATACATGATTTTCCCTGCTATCATAGCGGCAGAAAATGACGTGTTTCCTCTTTGTTTCTGTTCTGGATGTTTCTGGGTTTGTTTTCTTTTGTTTTTAGTTTTTTTTGTTTACAGTTTCGGTGTCAAGTCCAGAGTCCTCTGGCCCTGTGATAATTTCATTATTACTTTTCATTAAGAACTATAGGAACCCTCAGCCTGCTTATCAAACTTCACCCTATAAGGCTATATCACGTCCACTTTGTACTGCAACAAAATAAAATGTGTAATATATCTTGTTGTGGTCACATGATTTTGTTGCTGTTCGTGCATTTTCAAGGATGCACTTTATTGTTACGAAACTTCTGTGACCTCACGGATGGGTTCCAAACAGTTATGTTATGGAATATATGTTACCCCATGGGCGTGTGTACCAGTTTAAAAAACGCAATGGAAACGCAACAAGGATTCTACCACCCTGAGGCCAGGTACAAGGAAGATGTGCTGAGTTGCGCTATAGGGGGCATGGTCACACGATGGCCATGAAGAACAATTTTAAGTACCACAACTCAGCGCACTTTCTAGAGCAACAAAATGGACGTGAAATACCGTCCTAACTTACTCTTGCTTCAAAGGGTTTCACCTACTACTCAGGATTACAAGTTATACCTGTAAAACCTGTTATATGGTCAAAAACATTTTGTATGAAAAAGCTGTATTGCAAAATGAACTTTAAAAATTCAAAATGTAGCACAATTTGTTTTGTGAATGCTGCTAACTAAAATTGTGCTCCTCTTCTTTGCTCCTGTGCAAAGTCAGTACATCTAGCTGTGGTTGTCCATTTTTTCATCAGGATATTTGGATGTGTACTGAGAATGTTTGTGAATATTCCTTATGTATTCACTGCAACCATCCCTGACTGCCTATTAATACAATCTGCGGTATAATCTTACTCATCATATTTATTTTGAAGTTTGTCTTATTGAATGGGCTTCCTCTCAGGTGGATGCCCAAAAGGTTGCAGCCATGCCTGAAAATATTGATCAATATATCAATCATTCTGCCGGTATATTCTTACTGTTAGCAGTGGATCCTTTAGCTATAACTTAGACCTTGACTTACAATGATCAAGAAGCAGAGGAGGGGCCAAAGCTCTATGACAGAGAAGACATCTCAGCTAGATACATGTTGTTGTAGATAAAACCACCCTAGAAAGCCACCTGTAGCACTAAGATAGATGGATCCATGATTTGACTTCGTATGAGGTAACTTCCTGTGCTTCTAAAAGATATACCAAGCAAGAAGTGAAACAATGCATGTGGATTAAAAGAATTTTTAAAAAGAACACACTGGAAGCGCCACACACAAACCGCCTGAAGAAGAGTGCTTTTAGCAACAGGTCAGCAGTGAAGTACTTTGACACATCCCCTCTCTTTCCGAGCTGTCAGACTCCTAAGACACCTCCCTTCTTCAAAGCCGAGCCTTAGTTTGAAGATGGGCCAGAAATATCTGCCTCAGTGGAATCTGTGGGCCAGCTGGCCAGAGCCTCTGTTATTTTGTGCTGTTTTTAAGTTAAAATGGAGGTCACACTAGTTGGCCTTGTATGCTTATATGCTGCTCCATGATGAATATGATTGGGAGATCTACAGCAAGCCAGAGAACTAACTCCTTGGGGGTGGGGGTGGGGGAGAGAATTGAAATATTGAGTACATCTTAATATGTACCAAATGTAGTCTGCATTGTTTTGAATTCTGTTTGGTCCCCTTAAATTCTCAAGAAAATTCTAGCTGCACAGTGATCTTAAAGCTGTGGTTGGAATCCTATTATGTAGTAACACCAATGACATACCTTTTAGATGTCAATTGCCATAAGTTAAGAAATTTCCATACACTTTTATCTGTTACATACTGAGTCATGCAACTTGGTGCGCAATGGATAACACTTCTGGAGATTTTTTAACTTACAGCAATTCAAGTCTAAAACTGATACCATTGACCTAACCACACAACAGGATTTCCACCAATGGTTCTAAAAATATCCACCATAATGTTCTCTTTTTTTATTTCTCTGACATTTTCATGCCTGATCACCTCTCCTTTATCATCACCTATCTCTCATTCAACAAACACAAAAATATGTGTATAGACTACTTAATCTTAAAAAAAGACACAATAACCTTCTGAAAATATATTTTAGATTAATTTCATGATATGAAATTTTACAATAAAAATTGTCTAGGCCAACAACATTTTTATTATGAAAATCTGACATTCTCATGTCCCTCTTGCAATTTCATCATGCCCCATGAAGATGTGTGACCTCAGTTTGATAACCAATGACCAAACAGCTAGAACCTTAAAAGAAAATCAATACATTTGCAAGCTTATAAACATTAGAAGGCCTCTGAAATTTGGAAGTTAAGTTACTTGGGTTATTTTTGCAAGTGTGTTAAAAATTATTTTTCTTTTTCCTTATTGAGATAAACCATGTGCGTTTTAATGCCTGCAGCATTTGTCTAAAATATCTTTATGACTGTGCTGCATAATGGAAAGATTATATTTTATCAGAAAGGATTTCCTGTGGGGTAGAGTAATCCTCTCTTAGACTTTGATTATACAGAAACCATATACAGTGTTAGAACTCACATATAGAGATGGGCACGACTTAGCGCAATTTTCGTTTTCGTTTTTTCATTTTTGTTACGTAACGAAACGAAAACGAAAAACGGTTCAAAAATGGACCGAAAACGGAAACGAAATGACTAATTTTGAGCCAGTTTTCGTTTTTCGTTACTGGAAAAGCACTCAATGGAGCTAAATGGGGAGAAACGAAAAAATTTTCATTTTCGTTTTCGGTTTTTGTTTTTGTTACGTAACGAAACGAAAACGAAAAATTTTGAAAATTAGCTCACGAAAACGGAAACGAAACGAAACGGACCCTAGCCCAAAAACGAAAACAAAAACGAAAAATTTTTTCTGAGTCGTGCCCATCTCTACTCACATAATTTATCTGCTCAGGGTCTGACCTGTATTGGAAAAGCTACTTTCTTGAATTCTCTCTCTCTCTCTCTCTCTCTCTCTCTCTCTCTCACACACACACACACACACACACACACACACACACACACATATACACCACCACCACCACCACCACCACCACCACGCCCAGAATTTCTCAGCCAGGATGTCCATGCAAGCACAGAAGTTCTTGGACTTCTAAGCTAAAAAAGGAACTTTTCCAGGTAGTGGGACCTAACCACTCATATATCCAGAGAGGTTAATTTTTTGGGTAATCAGACATCTGGAAAACTGCAGCTGTCCACAGGTACATTGTAACCACATTCACTAATTATGCCCACATCCATGTAGGTGGTAAATGTGCAGTAGGAATGGAGATGCAGATGTAAGCTTATCTCCAACTAGACATCTTTCGGGTTGATACCAAGTCCTACAGTAAAGGCTGTGAGTGTGCTCCCCTGAACAAACCTCCACGCACTTGTGTGACTTGGAGCAAGGTGGCTCCCAATTCTGTGAGTACTGTAAGGATGTTTGGCACAACTTGCTTTTAGCTTCTACTGTAGACCTTTGCATTAAACATAAAGGTCTCAAGGACTTGTGGGTGGGGGAGGACTTGGGCTGGGGTTTACTGATGCACCCCAATCCTGCCCACTTATATACAAGGATAGGGACTTGAGTCATGAGACTCACTGACAAGTTGGACTTAAGTCATACCAGTGATTCAACTTGGAATCAACTCATAGTTTGTTTGGTTGTTTTTCCTCTCCAGTGACTCGGGCTTGACTTGTGACTTGGAACCTACCCATCCTTCCCTTTGTTTTAGGGAAAATGTATTTAATATAGACTTATACGTGGGCCTTGGAAGTTGGATACTAAGACTCAGTCTTGGATGTGGAACTTGGACCCAAGGACTCATCAACATCCCTGCTTATTGAGGCCAACATGGATGCCTGAATAGGGCTTTTGGAAGCAGTATTGTTTGTTCTGTTGCTCATCCACTTGACTGTAACACAGGAAAACTGTAATTTCAGGAGCAGGGTGGGGCTTGCTCAGAGGTTAACCCTATTCTTGATGAAGTGCCAAAATAATGGAGAGGAAGGTAACCTCTTAGACTTTTCAATATGATGGAGCAATATAATCTGGAAGCTGAAACTGCTGTGGGTTTACACTGGAATTATCTGGGATTTGAAATTGTAGACTTTTAAAAAATGTGTTCTTGGATTTAGCATTGTGACTTTGGAAAGCTCTGTTTTTCTTTCATGCTCTAGCTTGCTGGCAGAAGATTTCTGCTTTCCAAGGCACATGGAAGAGACATGACTTCCATGGTTTTTGAACAAGTAAAGAACTTGATTCTATTTAATACTGAAGCTAATTTATACAGATTCCTCTCAGAATTGCTTCTCTCTCCAAGAGGTCATTGTTAAAAACATTTTCCTACACAAAGGGTAAGGACTAGCTCATACATGCTGCACAGCTGAATTCCCTTAGACAAATGCCCTTGAGTTCTTGCTTGGCATTAACTTGATTGTTAAAGCTGATGCCTCAGGGGAGTGGTCCATATAAAAAAATCACAGCCGTTTGCTCTTACTGAGGTTCTTTCTAACCTTTCTCCGCACTTGGGTGGTGTCATGCTTCCCTTCACCTTCCTTCTCCAGAGGGAAGCATGACCCCACCCAAATGAGAAGAAAGGTTAGAAAGGAACCTCAGTAAAGGCAAATGGCTTCAATTTTTTACATGGACCACTCCCCTGAGACAACTGCTTGCTCATAGGGATGGGCAATTCAGGAGCTGTGCAGGAACAGGCATCATCCCACCTCCCTGCCTGATTGGTCAGCACCACGGAGCAGCAAAGATGATGTCACAGCCTGCTTCCTGGCTGAAATTTAACCCTGCATGAGCCCAGAGAATGGTAAGACATTGGCTGTGTGTGTATTGGAGACTTTGGAACACCACCTGGGCTCGGGCAGGTGGTTTCAGAACCGGTAAGAATTGCCCGTTCCTATTTGCTAAGCCTGAAGGTGGTAGAGAACAAGCAAAGGGAACTCCTATCAGAAAGAACAGAATAGTCATGAAGAAGAGGCTGAGGGACCCCTTTGCCAAGATGAGCTCAGCACATAGGCAAATGTCTTTTGAATCCTAAACTGGTTACATGAGAAAGTATCTCTTCATTTTATCTGGAAGTGACATTGTCCTTCCACTTGACACTAAAGCTATGGGTGAATAAGCCTAATTTTGTAGGTCAACCATAAGTTAAATATGGCATTGTTATCTTCTGCTTCAATAGGCTGTGAAAATTTATCTGGTGGAGTAATTAATTATTATTATATTTATATCACATAATATCCTTCAAGGAGCACAATACACATTCCACCTTTTCACTGTTACTTTTGCAGCAACTCTGTGAGGCTAAAGGATAGTGGCTAAACCAAGGTCATCCAACAAGCTTTATGTCTGAGTGGAAATTTGAATCCAGACCTCTCCAGTCTTTGTCCCACAATCCGATTATTATGTCATACCAGCTAATGAGGTACTTCTTTCAAATATTCTAAGTTGAAAACAGAAATACTGTGATAACTTTGAAACAAATGTGTGGAAAGACAGGCAAGACTTTTCAAATAGGGGTAATTTTTTAAAAATGAGAGTCGAGTGATGTCATGTATTTCACCATCTGTGTGACTGGAACATTTACTCATCATTCTCTAAGCCCTGAAGAAAGGTGTTCTAAGGGTGAACTAGGAGAATAATTGAATCTGAACCATTTCAGGGAGCTGAAATGGTAGTCATGGAATGTCCAAGGCAAGATGGCGACCCTGTATGAGTCTCACTTCGATGCAAGCCTGCTCAATGACAGGGATATCTGCTTGCCAGGCATAAAAATGCCTCATTCTGCTGAGAAAGCCCTTCCATTCTACAGCACCAATTTTCCAAATATTCTTCTCATCTCTAGTTCAAACTTGAACATAACTGCTGGGGATGTCAGGTGAGATTAGATTTGAGTAGGTAAATTGTACTCCAGAGGAGCTGGCAGTCCCTGCCTCGCGTACAGAACATAGCAATCCCTTTGCCATTACCATTTGCCTTTCAAACCTGAACCCCGAGCCCAGCAGAATATACTTGTACTCTTGATTAAAAATGCACCAGATCTTGGAATGGCTTTGTGGGTTAAAAAAAATAAATCATTGTTCACAATTTGATTCGTGCCTTCTCTTTTGTCTTGCTCCAGGCTCTTTCATTGGTGTTCCAAACCTGCAGTTATTGCATTCCGCTGTAAGGTTTGTCTCTATATTTGCTTTTGCTAATCCATCTGAAGAATGCTAGAGGGGAAAACTTCTAAATGAGAAATGACTTCTTTGCAAGGTTGTGGTGGTTGGTTTGAAAGAAAGAAAGAAAGAAAGAAAGAAAGAAAGAAAGAAAGAAAGAAAGAAAGAAGCCCCCGTTTTTGATATATATTGTGGTTAGGTTTAATTAAGAGCATGGGTTTTAAAGAAATACAGCATTCTAATTAAAACAGTTTTATTGTCTGTTTTATGCATATCTTCTGGGTGTTGATGTGCTGACTTTTTACACAGGAGATTAACATCACATTATTTGTTCAATGTTATTCAGTTTTAGCAGCCTGGTCGATCAATATCCAGCTGTCTGGAAAGGACAGTAGCTGAACCCAGAGGTCAAATCCAGCAAATCCGTGGGAGTGCTCAAATCTCTTCCTGTAATGGGTTGAAGAACCTCACCTTTTATGTTGGGTTGTAGGTTGTGACTAAAGTCTAGACAACATGTTCTTCTGTCACTGGCAAATGTTAAATGTGCCTGCTCTTTCATAGTTTTTCAAGTATATTAAATTAAACTTTTTTATGACTACAGTATAAATAATGAATAAATCACATAAGAACTCATACAACAGCCATATGAAAAAGAGGGAAAACAACACATGTGCCATATTAATTGCCTACCTGCTTGCACAGGTGTGCATATTTGTGCTTTGAGACTACCACCCCTAAATGTTTCAGGAACCTGCATCTGATTGTTATCCAGACACTTAGAGAAGCTACTAAATCTTTATTTCTCTATCAACGAGACATGGGCACGACTCGGCGAAATTTCCATTTCCGTTTCCGTTTGTCGTTTCCATTACGTAATGAAACGACAAACGAAAATTGAGCTGGAAATTGAACGAAACGAAACGACCCATGAAAATTGTGGTCGTTAGTTTCGTTTCCGTTACTGGCGGCGCGCAATGAAATGAGCTGTTTTTTAAATGTTAAAAAACGCCCTGGACATCCATAGAAATGCAGCAATAATTATTTATACTGTCTGATAATACCTACCAGGGGGGTGGGGGGTCCTTAAAACGTGCATTTATGTCTTTTCTCAGATCGCTGTATTTTTTTTCCTTTAAGGGGAGTTGGGGACATTGACCCAAAATGGCTCCCAGATGCCTAATATTGATTTCTTGGGTATTAAAACGCCCTGGACATCCATTAAAATGCAGCGATAATGCGAGAATTATTTGAAATTATTACCTACCAGGGGGTTGGGGTCCTTAAAACGTTTGGTTTTGTCTTCTCCCATCGCGATAAGGATGACAAAATGGATGTCGCCAGCCACTCCAGCCACAACATGGAGGCAAGCCATGTGATGGGATCATGTAAATTCTTGGAAAACTTCAACCAATAGCATGCCCAGGTTGCAGACTGGGCAGGTCTGGCAGCCACAGAGGGCATAAAAAGCTCTGGCAGCTCCCGGAAATTCTTTAAAATCGCGCAAAAAGCGGGTAGAAATGACAAACGAAAAAACAAAAAACGAAACGACAAATTTTTGAAAATTTTCGCGACAAACAGAAACGACCCGAAACGGACCCGTCCCGAAAAACGACAACTCGAAACATAATTTTTTCTGGTCGTGCCCATCTCTACTGTCAACATGTGTTCCACATAGAGGATAAACATGTCTAAAGAGCAGAAATCACGGGAAAAATTTGTTTTCTTGCCCACAAATGAACACCACCTCAGACATGTTGCTCTCCATGCAAGGAATGTAAGCTGGATGCATGCTGGTATGTAAGATATATGCATGCTTGGCCTGGAATAAGAGAGAGAGAGAGAGCTGAAGATGACCCAACAGAACAAAGGTCTGGTGGGACTTTAGGAACTTGACTATGAAACTCTAACTCTTCACTGAGATGAGCTCAACCTTTGAGCCTTGACCTTTTGAACTATGCTTAGCATCCTGGCAGATTTTATCTAGTGTTGGCAGTCAAAGGGAATTCAAAGAAGGAAGGTACTGAGAAGTGAGTCTTCCCAATGATAGGAGTATTGCATACTTGTCTGTCAGTGATAAAGGCACAGCAAACTGCAACTGATGGAAGCTATTAACCCAGGAAAGGACAGAAAAATGCCCAGTGAGTCTGCTCAGCTGACAAACTGCCCAGAAAGGATATAAAAAGAGAACCCAGGCAGTTGGTACTTTATACTCTGAGATTAAACTTTTGGGATCAATTGCCCTCTTCTTCAGATCCTGGACAATGCTGCTCAAGAGCTCTCCTCTTCTCTCTCATGGTGAGTATGAATGGGATGAATAAATGCTGAATGCATTGTGTGAGTGAAACCCCAATTGTTAGCTCTACAACCAATGGATAATCAAGTATATTCCTTTAGCACCTAGCATTGTGTCCTTTGCTGTCTATACAGTGGTATCTCTAGATACTATTGTCTCTAGTTGCGAAAAAATTGTGATACGAAGGGAAGTCTGTCTGGAGTGCAATGCACCCTATAACTGGAAGTCTTCTGAAAAACTTCCACAAAAACTCAAGATATGAAAAATTTGCAGAAGACTTCAATTCCCAGGGTGCATTGCCCACCATTCAGATCGAGATACGAACATCTCCAAGTTACAAAGTGTCTCGTGGGACAAATTAATTTTGTATCTAGAAGTGCCACTGTATTGCTTCTCTCCTTGGGATACAAAAGAACCAGTGATCACTTACATCCACATCAGTGACAGAAGGGACCAACTCATTATTACTATCTGTGTTGATAACAATGTGGTAGATAACAATAAAACAGGGATATAATGATGTTCCCTTTGACTTTTACTACAGTTAAAAGTACTGAACCCCAGTTATTTTCATGTGGCTACCTTATATATACGACAAGCACTAGTACAGGTCTGCTGTGTCTCAGCAAGAAATGTTAAACTCATTATATAATTACAAGTCACATATTATTTTTACTGTGAAGCACAGCTACTCACCATAACTCTATGGGTATATATATATATGTACGCACACCATAAAATTAAACACTTACATTTGTGGAGAAATGCCACAGACTTATAAAAATAACCATATTTTTGCATATGTTCCAGAAAGGTTTCACTGAATTTCTACAAACTTTTGCACACCTTAATGTTCTGGATATAAGCTCATAGAATAGTATATCAACTCATTTTGTTCGGCTATAATCTGCAAATACAGACACATATATTCTTCAAGAAGATATCTAAAGCTATTCTAAATAGAGAAGCTGTGCCCACTGGCTTAAATTCTCCTTTGGCTTAAATTCTTAAGCTACAGTGTTCTACATCCAGGGCAACACTTCCCATCTATTTCTCCTTGAAGGATCTCTCCAAACTGGGGGAATGGGCTGTGAAATGGCAAACACATTTCAATGTAGGAAAATGTAAAGTAATGCATAGTGGGGCAAAAAAAAAATAATCAAAACTTTATCAGCTCATGGGCTCTGAGCTATCTGTGATGGATCAGGAAAGAAATCTCGGTGTGTTGGTGGACAGCTCCATGAAGGTGTCTACCCAATGTATGGCAGCAGTGAAGAAGGCCAATTCCATGCTAGGGATTATCAAAAGGGGATTGAAAATAAAACAGCCAACATTATAATGCCATTATACAAAATGACAGTAAGGCCACACCTGGAGTATTGTGTGCAGTTCCGGTCACTGCATCTCAAAAAAGACATAGTGGAACTGGAAAAGGTGCAGAAGAGAGTGATTAAAATGATTATTGGGCTGGGGGACCTTCCTTATGAGGAAAGGCTAAAACATTTGGGGCTCTTTAGTCTGGGAAAAAGGTACCTGAGCGGGGATATGATTGAGATGTACAAAATAATGAAGGGCATGAGTAAAGTGGATACAGGGAGACTTCTCCCTCTCACAAAATACCAGAAGTAGGGGACATCTACTCAAATTGAGGGTTGGGAGACTGAGAACAGACAAAAGGAAATATTTTTTTACCCAGCGTATTGTTAGTCTGTGGAACGTCCTGCCACAGGATGTGGTGATGGCATCTGGCCTGTATGCCTTCAAAAGGGGAATGGACAGATTCCTGGAGGAAAAGTCCATCACAGGTTACAAACTATGATGGAGATGTATAATCTTAAGGCTTAAAACTAGGGTACTTGAAGGGCCAGATGCAGGGGGTGGTATCAGGAGACAGATATCTAGTCTCATGCGCTCCCAGACACATTTGGTGGGGCCACTGTGAGATACAGGAAGCTGGACTGGATGGACCTTTGGCCTGATCCAGCATGGCTCTTCTTATGTTCTTATGTTCTTATGATAACCTGCAGCAGTAGGTAATTATGGATCAGGAATTGGCAATGAGCGAGGTGACCAATTAATTCAATTATGTCAAGAAGAGGAACTCTACTTCTATTTCCAGATGTCACCATGCCATCTTAAGGTGGGGCAGCCAACAGCATCCATACCCAATCAAGCCAAGGTGCATGCTATATGAATCAAAACACGTTAGTTTGGTGCATGATGCATAAAAAAATCCTGCAAGTGCCTCCCACTACCCTGCGAGGACAACAAAAATCAGTAACAGTTTGTAGGTAAAATAATCCCTTTATAAATACAGTGTTTGTGTGACACTTTCTGCCTCATGAAGCTGCCTCATGGTGTCTAGTGGTAGGGCTGGCCCTGCACACACTCTTGGTAGGCTGAAATGTTTTTCACAACTTTTGCTAAACTAATTCCTGCTCCGTTCTCTGTGTGTATTTCATTACGTTATTTCAATTTACCCTTGCAATTAATCTAAACTAACAAAGAAATCTTATTTGTAGTTTTAAGTACAATGTTTAGCATGGCAAATATTGCTGAATTACAGGCACTCCACATATTGAAATAACACATCTGGGAATGACACTGATTATAAACTTGGGTTGTTGTTTTTTAATTTGACTGAGAGTCCCAGGTAATTACAGGTTTCTGACTAGCATAACTGCATGAAGGGTTTATGTTCACATGTCTGCTCGCCATCACAGTGTTAGAAGTACATCCTTGCCAAAAGGTGAATGAGGGCTCTTACAAAGGCTTCCATTCTTCTACTTGGGCCATACACAGCTTTTGTGAGGCAAATAACAGCTAAGCCAATATAGAAACAAATATTTTATTAGTTAAAGTGAAGATGGATTTGTAACAATAGATAGAGTCATTCAAATAAAATTCAGTTGTGGGAGTATTCAAAGACTGTTTTAAAGAAAAATATTATAAACATGTAAGAATAATATTGGACTACTTGGCACTTGCCCAGGGCTTAGACGACACCTTCTTCCTTTCTGTTATAAAAGTTTCCATTTGAAAGGTGTAATTAGACATACTCTGAGGTACATCAAGGCTGGTTGTCATGTTTGCCCTTTAGGCATAGTTAGCGTGTGCAAATCTTATGTCTTATTATACTCAGATTTTAAATAGTAAGCAAGTATTAATCTGAAAATCACAGAAATTCTCTCTCCATGTTACATTTGTAACATTTCCACCACTAAAATCAGCAATTATTTTAAAACATTTCAGCTGAAAATAATAAACCATGATAAAACTAAAACTAAAAATAGTTAGGATTGGATACAGACGACCTTAGAAGCAAATAGTTTACTGTTAAATAGTTATGTTATTTCCATTTTGCTATAGCTAAAATATAGCTGAGGTACACTGTAATTATAACATAGTGCAGGCTAATCGCATTCCTTTTGTGGTGTAACCAGGGCCGGCGCTTCCATTAAGGCAAACTAGGCAGTTGCTTATGGTGCCAAACTGGAGAGAGGGTGCTGGACAGCCTGCTGCCACCCCCCTGCCACTAGCCACCACCGTCTGTCCCCCCACCGCCCACCAGCCGCCTGTCGCTGTCCGCCCATCACTGCCCACCGCCCCCTGTGCCCGTCACCATCCCCTGGCCCCACTGCCCCACTGCCCCGCCCCCGTCCGCCACCACTCTGCCCACCCACCGCCGCATTGCCCCGCCCGCCCCTGCACCGCACCACACCGCCCCCTGCGCCCACCCACTGCCACCCTGCCCACCCACCCCCTGCCCCACCCCCTGCCCCACCCACCCACCGCCCACCCCACCCCTTGCCTAGGGCACAAAAAACCCTAGCACCGGCCCTGGGTGTGTGCTTAGATTTACATTTACTCCAGGTCACGGCCTTGTGGCTTTTTCATTTTTAAGTAACTAAAAGTAACAGTAGTTTAGATATGTTTGCATAGGAAGAAATTAAACATGTATCTGAAATGATCATTAACTACTGGGCAGTGGGAGGGTTGATACTGTAACTATAATTAATTAGTTTTCCAAAGTAACATTCCCAATTCTACATAAAAGCCGCTTGTTAGGAGATGCCTGTGGACACCTAAATAACTCTCCTGGGAGATGGGCCTAAGCAGGAAGGCTTCATGGCCTTCCATAGGCCTAGCTCCATCTCGTTTCCTATTCAAAAAGGTGGTTGCTGGAAGCTAGAGCTATGCTAGCCCACAAAAACGTCTACTATTAATACAGTATTATTCCTGCATTGAGCAGAGAGTTAGACTTGTTGGCTTTGTGGGCTCCTCCCTGCTTAGATTCTATGATAAGTACCCTTTATTGCAGGGCTGTCCAACTTTGAACAGGCCAAGGTCTACTTTTTCTGGACGAAAGTGCCTGACGGCTACTACACTAATACCTCTATTTAGAAATTTTATCCATTCTGAGCACATGCTCATGGCCCTTGAACTGCCCTCTCAGCTAAGACAGTGGGCTGGCAGACCCAGAACTTTGCTGGGGCAGTAGTGATCCTTGGGATGGGGGAGGGAGGGGTGGAGAACTTATCCCCTCACGTTTTTTATTGATACCTGGCGGGCTACTTTTGAACCCTTCACGGGCTACCAGTAGCCCACGGTCTACCTGTTGGACAGCCCTGCTTTATTGAAACAAAAGGGAAAGCCTTTGTAGATGGAAAATACATCAAAAGTTGCCAGCCCTGTTGCCGTTGGCAGTTACTAAATAGAAAAATCTGTTTACTGCTCAATTAAAAGACTGTAACTGTTTTGTAGAGAATATTTTGGAGTCCCTGTTCGGATATGTAGTCCCAGCTTTCCTAAATGGATACCTTCTAGATGTGGATTGGTCACAACAATGTGTACGAGTAATGGAAATTGTAGTGCAACTCATTTAAGTGACACTATACGGAGAAGATCTAAAGTAGCCCATGACAATGGTTCCTAATCTTAGGTAACCCAGGTACTCTTGGACTGCAATCCCCAGATGCCTTCACCACCAACTGTGCTGACAGAATGTCTGGGGGTTGTAGTCTAAGAACACCTGGATTGCCCAAGGTTGGAAACCCGCTGGTCTAGGAAATATTTATAAGAATATATTTTATTTTATGCTATTATGTAAAAAAAAATTAAATGACTTTTTTCCTTAGAAGGATCCAAGGCAGCCTACAGCATGGAAAGCACAATATTTAAAAGCTAAAAATAATAAATATACAAATGTTTTAAAAGAATTTTAAAAAGTACAGTATTACGGTATATTGAAATTAGAAAACAAAACCAATACTAAAAACACATCTAAAACAACAGGACAACAATCCAATTTTAAAAAATCCCTCTAGCCCAGGCATGTCCAATGTGCAGCCCGGGGCCCAAATGCGGCCCCTTTTCAAGTTTTGAGTGGCCTGGTGGGAGGGAGGGAGGGAGGGAGGGAGGGAGGAAAGAAGGGAGCGAGCAAGCGCAGTAGCAGCGGGCGATTATACGCTCACTCATGTTGCTCCAGCCTTGGAGAGACAGAGGGAGGGAGGTTGGAAGGGAGGCCACCTCCCTCCCTCCCTCCTCTTCCACTTCAGGTGACAGGCCCCACCAGAAGACAAAAAGGGTAACCCGACAGGACTGAGATCCCCTCCTCCTCCTTCCCCCCACCAGCAATCGGCGGTGGCCCCATCGGCATCTTTGGCTGTGCCTTGTGCTACAGCTTTGTCTCTCCCTGTGGCTGATTGGGGCAAGATCTGGGCTG
Source organism: Phrynocephalus versicolor (assembly GCA_023846285.1). Lineage (NCBI taxonomy): Eukaryota > Metazoa > Chordata > Lepidosauria > Squamata > Agamidae > Phrynocephalus > Phrynocephalus versicolor. The sequence continues at coordinate 2,202,168 of JAHTLZ010003307.1, forward strand.
AGGGAGTTTTTTCAGGGGGTGGGGTGGCTATTGTTCTTTTGTTGGTGCTAATGGTGGGGTTTGGGGGGGTCTGGAAATCACTCGTGGAGGAGGAAGAAGATGAGGGGGATTGGGGGTGTGCAAAAACTTTCTGGTTCCTCTTCCATGGGGCCGGTGGTGGGCATCTCTTTCGAGGAGACCAAGTAGATCAGGTGGGAGCTGCCACTCTGCCACAGCTACAGTCCCTGCTTCTGCTTCTGCTGCTAATGCTAATAATTCAAGGAATGTCAGGCTGAATGATCAGCCCCCACACATTTTCACTTCACCAACTCTGGCCCTTCTGGCAAAAAGGTTGGCCACCCCTGCTGTAGCCCCAATATAGCAATGCACCAGTCAACTTTCAGGCTGCACAAAGGTAAAATCGGTCAATTGAAAGTTCCAGGGATCCAGAACATATTTGATCGGTCAAAGATCTTCTGAGTACAAATATTTGCAAAGAAAATGCTGACTTATAAAACTGTCCTAACCTAAACAGCTTCGATCTAAGCTGTCTCAAGGACTCCCTTTATGAGCTTTCCTGGGTGTTAAGATCATCAGAAGAGGCCAAGGTCTCCTAACTATCACACCAGGTGCGCTTGGTGGGTACATGGAAAAGGCCCTGCTCTGTTGCTGCTTCCAGACATTGGAACTCCTTCCCAGAAGAAGCCAGGTTTACCCCCATCTTTGCTGTCCTTCCATAAGCAGGCAAAGACCTTTTTCTTTAGGCCAGCTTTCCATCAGTGAGTAGCTGTCTGAGTGAGGTTTTTAAATGAATTCCTCTACTTTATTGCTCTGAATGTGCATTGTTGTTTTTTTGTTTACCACTTTTAGTGTGGTATTGACTTGATAATTTTTAAGCATTTGTATACTGACTGTTCTTGGCTTTAAATATTGTCTTTAAAAATGGAAACCACTTTGGGCTCTTTTAAGGGAAAAGACAGGGTAAAAATATTTTAAAGAAAGAAAGAAAATCTAAAAACTGAAGGAGTTAAAGTGTTTAAAGTTCAGACTTTCCGTTTAAAGCTGTTAGTGGAAGGTTGCCACAGTGTGTAGAAATGTAGAGCTTTTTTTAAAGCCATTTTAAAATTTCGATACAGCCTTTCTTTCTTTCTTTTTAGAAGGATAAAATGCTTCATTGGCAGCAAACTTCTAACGTAACTGAGCTATGACTTAATACCCATAATCAGCAGCTTATTCAGCACTTGCCATATGTAACTGATATCATGAAAATAATCAATTTTTACATTTCTCCTATACTACATAAACATATAATGATTTTAAAATGGAAATGGAAACCCATATTGAGTCTACATAGTGAGCCAAGTTGCTTATACTTATTAAGAGGAATTTAATTATTAAAAGTAAAAAAAAAAAAAATCTCTTGTCAGCACATTGCATGACGTGATAAGTGCAATGCTTGTAATGCTTCCTGCTTTCTGTAAAGGAGCTTGTGAATGCTTCTAGTATTCATCTTTGTGGCTCTTCCAGGCTGTGTACAACTCTGGATGTCTATTTATGTAACAGCAAAATCCATCATAAGTGTTTGCCTCTATGTGTGTAGGGTGTGTGTACTCTCACTTTCCCACAGCAAGCCTTGCCCAAAGCATGACAGAACCCTGCACACATAGGTTCAGCCATGCCAGAGCCGGTTTTCAGGAAGCTCTTAGAGGTGCAGGAAAGGGGACGAGAAAGAGGTTGTGAGGCTTGCTGAACAGTTGTCATGCATTTTAGGATTTTGTTTTGTTCGAATACCATGGATGGCATGGTTCCTACAAATCCTAGATTCACCTGATATCATAGTGCTTTGTGAGAGAATTTTGTGTCTGTGAGGTGCTTAAATGACACCAAACAGGGAGGGAGGGAAAAACCTGAATTTATTTATTTGTTTATGTATTTATTTATTATGCCACACCCTATAGCCCCAAGGCAACTCTGGATGGTTTAAAACATAGGAAAATGAAAAAAATTATCTGTCTGATATGGTTATAGCCAATAAGCATTAGAGCTTTTTGGAAAAGCTAGTTTTGTTCAATGCGACCGAGTAGTGACAGCTGAACTAGAGAGTAGCTAGAAGGTTGTTGCTGTGGTGATTTATCCTTGAGGTTGCATAGAAAAGAAGTAAATGTAACACCTTTGGGGAGAAATTTGAATAAAAATTAAATAAATAATAAATAAGAAAACACCATGTTGTTCATATCTCAACAATGTACAGTATTTAAAAAGGCAAGATCTCAAGATTTTTTTTTCATAGAATAGTGGTAAATGTTTCCTCCCATTTATTATACACATATTTTCCTTTAAGTGGATTTTCCATTAAACAAACCGCTTGTTATATGAGGGTCCACTGTACACACATACAGTATGTGCAGTGGGACACAAGTGGCCCTATTCACATTTTGTAGCCCCTGGTCCACTATTCTGCTAGACTCAGAGAGGAGACAGCACCTGTGGTCTTGGAAAAGCTGCATAGGCCATGGGAACCCCTATAAAAACTGAATGGGTAAACCTGAATACTCTTGGCTAGAGAATAGAGATGGGCACAAAACGAACAATTTTTCGTTTCCATTTTTGTTTTTTCATTTTGTTACGTAACAAAACAACAAACGAATTTTGTCTCTAAAATGAAACAAAACGAACAGAAACACCAGAAATTTTGTCGTGCGTTTCGTTTCCGTTACTGCAATATGAGTGAATTGCTTAAAATCCTTTAAAAAAATCAAAAAAAACAAAATGGTAACGAAGCGAACAAAAACAAAAACGAATGTTTTGCAAAAATTCACGAAAATGGAAACAAACTGAAATGGACCCCCTAAACGACAAACGACAAACGAAATGCCATTTTTTTTGATTTGTGCCCATCTCTACTAGAGAATGAGATGGGCATGAATTGCTGGTTCGGTGGTTTGTGCCAGTTTGTTTAGTGGCTGAACAGGTGTTTGCAGCTTCAAAGCCCTGCCTCCTCTGTAGGATCACCCACTCAGAGGCGGAGCCAGAAGGAGGCAGGGCAGGGAAACTGGAGGAGATGGGGCTTTGAAACACCCAATACCTTTTTGGCCACTAAACAAAACAGCACAAAATGATGAATCAGTGCTTCATGCTCACCTCTACTATTTACCCTGACAGCCCTGGTTGACTTGAAGGCACATGCTTATTTTATATACAGTATTTATATGAAGGTGTGCCTGCACAACATACATAATCTTGTATATGCCTTCTATACAACAATATTTTATATCTTGCTTCAGAGCAGAATTGGTGCTCCCGAAGTCTTCCAGAAGTGCATACATATGTATGTATGTATGCATGCATGCATACATACATACATACATACATATCCCCCACACATTGTTAAACGGTTTTCTTTCATTAGTGCGGGATACATTCCTGCAACAGATGTGCAGTGAACATTCACAATTTTGTTTAAATGAAAAGACAGATGACATCCCCTTCCTAGGGGGGGGGAACCTTTAGTGGGCCTCTAATCTTAAAGCGTTTGAAATTTAAAAAAATAATGTTTAAAGAGAAATAAGCTTAAACAGATGCAACAAGGGGTTGGGGTTGCAGGTTAGATTAATATACATTTGGATTTGGCTTCAGTTGGTTCTTCCTGCCTCTGCTTCTGAAGCCTTAGAAAGGAAATCATCCTCTAGGGAAGATCAAGTTTAAAATATAAGGTTGGTTAGAAACTGAAAATAATAGTGCTATGTGAGACAGTACAGAAATACATCCTGATTTTATGGCTAGAAAATTTATTTTATACATAGGAGATGGATTAATTACGCACACAGGACATAGCCTTTGCTTTCTCTTTTTGCACAGTTCTTTGATGATTATACCCATATTAGTAAAAGACATTTCCTGAATACATCGAAAGTGAAATGAGTGAACCTTAAATGCTATATAACCATGTGAAAGATGGATGAGAGACAAGAATGAATAAATAGCAACATGGGAAGTGGGGCATGTACTAGGGCTGAACATGAATTTTGATTCAGGGTTGTGGTTAGCTGTTCTGCTGATGTACATATTTAACACAATGTCTCAATCCTTGCCTTTCTCAGGACACATCTACTTTGACTCTTTTGGTGTATGCTGGTGTGGTCTAAATAAGGCCACTTGAAGTCAGGGGAATGAGCACTATATACAGGGAAAATGTAATCATTATTTTTGCCTTTGCTGGGCCATCACTGATGCACTGAATCACTTAATTATCATTATTTCTTTCCCTTGTGTTTAGAGCTGAATGACAAACTGCCCACAGCTGTGTTTTTAATCAGCACTACACACAAAGGAAAGAAATATTTTTAAACGTTTAATCAGAGTAATTTAGCACTTCAGCAATGGTCTGGCAGATGCAAACAACAATTTCACTTTCCCTGCCCCTATGCAGAGGAGCAGGGGAAGTGCTCGATTTCTCAATGTATTAGGCCACTCACAATGCCAGATGGATTGGTACTGGAAGGAGCCCTTCCAGCTTTAACAACTGCAGGGCTTGTTTTTGGCCCATTCCCTAGGAATACCACATGATGGGAACAGACTCAACTAGAGTGCAACAACCCACATCAAAAAAAGGAAAAACACCTGTCAGGGGCTCAAAAAGGTGAGAGTTGTGCTGTCACAAATTGACCTGATCTAGCAATTATATTGTGTGTTTGCCAGAAAAAAAAGGGTGAACCAATCCACCACCAAACAACAGGGGTGGGGGGAATTACTATTTGAATGAGACCAGCCTTTTGTTATGGGGATGACAGATCTGATATACTCTAGGGCAGAGGTGTGTGTGTGTGTGTGTGTGTGTGTGTGTGAGAGAGAGAGAGAGAGAGAGAGAACAATCCAAATTATATGTTTGGGGAAATGTATATTTCTTTTTCTTACAGAGTTATACAAGAGCAATGTGTTTTCCTTTGTTAGGAATGTCTACAAGACGAAATACATGAAAGAGTGTAGCATTTCTATTTTAGTGATAATTCCAATGACTGACAAACTTTGTATCTTGTATTCTCGTATCGGTAGTGTTTCGTTATTTATAGGGACGAGTGGGACCAGTATCTCATCTAACCAGGGCCACAGAGATTGAAAAAGGGGGTGTGTTTGTATAGATGTATATGTTTGAATAAAAGGTGTGAGAGAAAGACGCGAGGAATCAGGGTGGCTCTGCCTCCTGCTTTCAACATTTTTCTCCCTATCCCACTTCACTCTCCCAGGAGGAATGTACCCTTGAGCATATAGTTTGCATGTCCATGGCATGATCAAATCTCAGAGAATGCATATGTTTCTTTATGTCTCTCAGGGAACGGATGGATCTCAGGCTTAGTGGCACTGGAAGACTCTTTGGTCTGAGGAAGTAGGCTTGTCGTGAAAAGCTCACATTAAAAGATCGCTGTTAGTCTTTAAGGTGCTGCAGTGTTTTTGCCTTCTTTATTTTTTATTTTTTCCTTTGTTTTTGCCTTGTTTGAAAGAGGTGTTTTTAAGGCAAAGGTGGGGAACCCTTGGCCCTCCAGTTGTTTTGGACCACAACTCCCACAGTCCTTTATTATTGGCAATCTAGGCTTGGAATTCAGGGAACTGCAGTTCAAAACATCTGGAGGGCTGAAGGTTCCCCACCCTTGCTTTACGGCTTGGCCACTCATCCCCATCGATTCCCAGTTGGTACCAGGGGCATGTTTGTCTTCCAGCTCTGGCCTGCTCTGCCTGTGGAATTGCAAGAACTCACCTCCCGGTCTCAAGTTTTAATTAGGAGGTTTCTGGGAATGAGAAGCTGCTGCCTTGGCAACCATATTGAGTGAATGGAAGAAAGTAGTTTTACAACAGTAGTTCCCAACCATGGACAACTTTGGTATTCTTTGGCTTCAGCTCCCAGAAATCCTGGCTAGCACAGCTGATGTTGAAGGCTTCTGGGAGTTCTAGTCCAAGAACATTTGGGGACACAAGGTTTGGAGCCATTGCTTTAAAGAATAAGGATCCAACTGTGTGGCAAATATGGAAAATACTGGGTTTGGGATAATGGAATGATATCATTGACTGATAAAATTCTGTTTACGCCCAAGGGTCTCTGCAGAATTGACACCTGATGATTTTGAAACTGTCAAAACCTTAGGGAATATATGGCAATGCCTTTCTGTTATGACTCACAATCTCTGCTCTAGACCAACTTTGGCTTGCTTGCTGATTCTATTGCTCTGGCATTTTTGTTTATGTGACTTGGGGGGGGGGGGAGATAAAGAACCTTTTAGTATACTGCCCCGATTTAAAAATTAAACTTTTTCATGTATGCAAATATGTAACATAAATACAAAAGGCATTCTGTCTTACAGGGTGTTGTTCATCATGCTTTCTTAATTAAGGAGCATCAAATTAAATGGTGTACCCTAGATACAGGACCCTTGGGGGCAACTAGATGCTCTATTTTGCAACATTCCTTTGAGACCTGTTAAAATTGTGCCAGGTTACAACACATAAAACTAACTCTGAATTCCCAAAGTACCTACACAGCGCCTTGAAGTTTAAGACTAAACAAATTAAGTCTTATTATTTTTTTGTGTTTTATTTTTTTCACTCCCTCTAGTGAAAACATCAGTTGTATCCATCCATCTACCGAAAATGTTACTCAACTGACTTCTTTTAGTTTTGAAAGAAAATACTGTAGTTTGTGACCTTGGTTTAACCTCCTTGTATCTCCCTTATTTTCCTGTCCTTTAAAAATACCTCCCATTGTGTCTGTCAGACATAATTTTTGCTAATATCCTAATCACAAAAAGTTTTTTAAAAATGTCTGTAAACATTTTAACAATTACCCCCCTACACATCTGCTCTACATACCAATGTGGGGTTTAGATATATATAGCCTCACATGCAAATGGCCCAGATTCAGAACCATAAATACAGAAGGATGGATCTAAGAAAAGATGTTCTTGAATCCACTGTTGTAGCACAGACTGTGATTAAAGGTATATGAAAGTCCCAGACCTGCAGAGTATGAAGAAGGACTTGTGCCATCTTGAACTGAATAATTGCTAATTGAATTCATGGTGCACAATTTCAAGCTGAAGCTATTATTGGAAAAAGTTTTCAAGAGATAAAAAGCACTTTTCATAGCATGTGAGAAATCATGGCAAGACATGGGAATTTGGCACAGGCCCACACGCCTGAGATTGCTTCTAAATTGGAAGTCATATTAGTAACAAAAATTGTATGCAGAATCTATGGAGGGAGACCTGTTGGTGATCCAATCTTCAGGTGTTTCCTACACTTACTGCATCATAAAAATTGCTCAAGCTTTTCAGTGTTACCCACACAATTTCCCTCCCTGGCTGTCACTTTCTCTCACCCCACCCTCCTCGAACCTATCACAGTATCATGAGGAGCAATACGAGAAGATCCTTCAGGCCTCCAGGCTTTGTAGATGCATGTGGTATGCACACAACAGCGTGGAAACTTTTCTTATTATTTCCTATACCGAAGAATGCAGGATAACACAGGAAAGATACATTTAATTCCTTGGACTCCTGAGACATAATTCTTCAAAAATGATCTAATTAAATGCATTACCATCAGTTGCTATATTTACTATATTATCGCAACACAGGAAGAAAAAGCTTGTGGAAAGACAGATTGTGTATTGCTAAGCGGATGTTACTGTGATGATTTAGGTGCCTGCGTCTCCCTTCTGGAAAGTACAGATGTTATTTTGATGTTGATACTGTTAAGATATTTTGTGTGGCAATTCATTTTTTTTTTGTATCTTTTTAATGAAAAAGTCATTGTTATAACCTGTTAAATAATACAGTGCAGCTAATATTACCATCACAGCATCAGCATGTACGAATGGAATTTTAAAATTAAATTTTCTCACAGGAGCCTCTGGTGAACTGCAGACCCATGAAAAAGTAATTTGGCAATCTGTGTGTGTTGTAGTGATGACAATGAGCGAAAAAAGCCAGATGAACATATGCCCTCTCTACGTGTAAACAGTTTTCATGGATTGGGTTCTTTATAGTTCTGCTTTTATTTCACTACAGGTGTAAAATAACACCAGGGAATATCAGGCCTTATTTTTCCCCCCGTTAGGTGCTCTCAGGGGCAAAACCCCCAATGAGGTGACAGGCTTCCCCAGAAAAAAAATAAGTTCTCTCCTTACCTTTCTGTTATCATGTTTGTTTGTCTTTTATGTGCAAACCCAATGGAGACTTCCGACACATGATATATATCATTTCTGCCGATTAAAGAATCCAGCCTATCTCAACATGAAATTTGGATTGCCAAAAATAAGAGTTTTGCTTATTTCCTACATGATATATATGTGCCCGGGTGATGCTGGAATAACAAGGCGGATGTGAGAAACAGACATGGGAGATGGTGCATGAATGTGAGCAATTTCATACCCTTTACCAAAAGCAAAAAGCAAAGTGTTCTGCTTATATACCGCCCCATACCACTTTAAGTAGTCTCTGGGTGGTTTACAATTTTAATTACAGTGTGCAGGCTACACATTGCCTCCCCCAGCAAGCTGGGTACTCATTTTAACGACCTCAGAAGGATGGAAGGCTGAGTGAACCTTGAGTCTGCCATCTGGGATTGAACCCCAGGTCGTGAGCACAGTTTTACCTGCAGTACAGGCATTTAACCACTGTGCCACGAGGCTCATGCCATGACACAATGCAATTAAATGCTCTTTTGTATGACCCCTGAAGGTTAACAGACACTTCCATAGAAGATGTGGGGAAATATTAGGTAGAACAGAACACAAGAAATGTTGTGGGGTTTATTCATAAGAGAATTCATCCATCATCCATCCGGTTCTTCATTCATATTCAAAGCTGCCATGTCTATACAGTCAACTTCAAATGAGGTTGCTTGTTTTCTGATGATCAGTCACCTGAAAAAAAGCAACCCAATTTTCAATTTTCAATCCTACAGTTGAAGGATAAACAGACCTTCTTTATCTCTTATGGAAGCTTCACTTTTAACGGTGAAGCTGTCATCACTTGCCATTTGGTCTTTATAGAGCCAGGCCCTTTAGACACCCAAGCCATTTAGGGTCTTGAAACCAGCACTTTGAATCAAGCCAGGAAATCAGACAACCAATGCAGGCCTTTCATTATCTAAGTAACAGGCAACTACTATTATGCTGTCTGGAATAGGACTTAAGCCTTTTTTGTGTGCCAGCACAGCAGTTTACCAGAGAGAAGGACTGCTATCCTGTACCCTGATGTACTTCAGAACTATCACCATGACTGCGCAGAGGGAGGTAGTGTTGTTAGTGGCAAAAGTTTATCAGGCTGCTATAAATGCAGTAGGAAAATATCCTTAAGAGCGAGGATGTATCATTTGAGAGAAACAATACAAAAAATTCTTGCCACAGCATGCCCAGTTACTGCAGTTGGAATTTTAAAAAAAACTGTGGACATGAAGAAAACTGACAGGGGGGGGGGAAATCAGTTCAGAGGAGACCTTTAGATATGCCGTGGATCTCCAGAAAGCCATTAAGAGTGGATGTTTGGTCAAATCTATTACTAAGCAACAGCTACTGGTGAGAAAAGTTGAAGACAGCAAGAAAACTGGAAGAGCAAATGAGAAGGAAGGAAGGAAGTCACAGCCTAGAGTTTACTAGGGCAAGCTCACACTGTAAGTCTTCTGTCCCTTCCCTAAATTTTTAGACTCTGTCGTCTTTCCTCAGATATTTTTGAGGACTGTGTCAATTGTTTTACACCTAAATAAGTGCTCTTTCTCTCTTTTTAATGTTGTAAGTCGCCTTTACGGGACCACGGTATTCAAAGTGAGGTAAGAAATATATTTAATAAATCAATATATTTATCAGTCTTTATATCACAGCTGGTTTGCTTCCTGGCTCAAGTACCAGCTTATCAGCATTCTGAAGCTCTGATTCGGGGTGGTGGGTATGAGACCATAAGTGGTAGTCACTTCTTTGGATATGGCTCCACTTGATTCCTGCTCTAGGTGTTTCATTAAAAGATCTGTTGAATATGGATAACCCTACTAGGCTCATGACGGAGCAGTCATTTGCCAACAGTCTGGTCTGGAAAAGAAATTACACATGCTCCATACTAGATGTAACTGCTTCTGCACTGTATCTCTGTCCATGAAAAGCAAAATATTTCAAAAATTACAAAAGAGTTCCTTTCTCTCAATGCTATGTGCTTTTAAAAGTGAATTTATATGTATGTGCACATATGCACATTCCACCTTCAACCCCAGAATTGTAGGTAAGTTTGTAAAAATGTTTCTCATCTTTCTTCAACTATAATTGTAAGCAAATTGACGTTGATATTGATGGGAAAATTACTTTGGTTGTTCTCTTTAAGTTAGCATAGTAAGAAACTTATTTCTGTGAAGATTCTCAGTCATCCAGGTAAGAAACATGGAGAAATCAGCGCAGGCTCACCACTGTACATCCCAAAACTAGCATTTTGTTCGTGTAAAATCATTCTGGAAGCATTTAAGTTTGAAAAGAAAATATCTTTACTTACAATTGCTGTCTATAGTTATAGTCAGAAGAATAAAAAGAAAAGGAGGTGAGATAAATTTAAAACCTATGCGAGACAGATATTTCAATGGTTAAAGATCAGGAGCCAGATAGACTAAAAAGAAACAAAGAGAAGCAAAGCAAACCAATAGGATGAAAAGAGAAAAGCCAGAGGTGGAAAAAGAATTTTAGCAATAGGTTAGTGAGAAAGGAGAGAGTATCTTTGTGGCCTAAAAGCCTCTCTCCTACTGATTGATATCAGTGTTACAAGAATGCAAGATTGTAAATGTCATATATCTTTTGAAGCAGTGATTCCAAACTTTTCAGCATCATGCTTCTTGTGATTTGTAAGAAATGTTCTCTCCTCAATTGTCTTTTATCATCTTTAACTCTTTACCTCTTGCTTTTAACAAAATGTCTAACATTATTACAGGCGAGTGTGTTCATTTATAATCTATAATTTAAAAGCACAAAATGCAATAGTTTTTTAAAATGTATTTTCAGTGATGTAGAGGTCTTATAATTGATGCCAAGTTGATTTTCTGATTGCATGAGTCATGGGCATCCTATCTCACACAGTTTTTGGACCTTCTGTACATACCTCAAGATTTATATACCATATTAACTTGATAAAGAATTCTGTAAGACTCAGAAGCTTGCTTTATTAACCTCTTAGTGCTGTAATAAAGTCATTGCCTAACCCAGAACATTTATTTGGATGCTTTCTTTATAAGTTCCAATATTGCATTCCTGCTTAGTGATGCAAATTGGAGGACCCTTGCCAGGAGAAAACACTTCTACCTTGAGGAACACCTTTGAATGCACCTTATTTTGCTGCACCATTAAAGGTACATTACAGTCTGAATTCACCTACAGTAATATTATCAGCCCATTAAGTCTGAGAGTGGAAGTGAAGAGGTCAGCAGTTTATCTCTTCTTATGGGTCTTCATTACCAACCAACTCTTCTTTCATCTTATTCCTATTCTCTCTACCACTTCAGATGAAATCATAGACAATTAGCTTAATGTGATTCTGTTTTAAAAATTATCACAAGACTATGAGAGGAGCAATTATTGATATTCAATATCAGTAGGAGAACTATGAATGAATGAACTGACAAATGTTTTTTGTCAATTGTTGTGCATCTAGGTCATGATAAAAATGGCATCCTATCCCATGTTGTACTTCTTTAAATATTGTCTTTTAATTATGGTTGCTTCCAAGACTCAACAAGGTTCTTAGCTGTAAATACAGTCTCAAATGATGTAGACCACTGTTGTATACTCAGTGTTTCAACTTTCGATATTGTCTTTCAATGCTGCAAACTGCCTTGGGTCAAGTTCAAGGAGAACGTGGTGGTGGTGGTGGTGGTGTTTTAAATAAATAAATAAATAAATAATAGAGATAATGGCCTCAAAAGCCTAGGTTCCGAGATGATGTGATCTATCTTCTTACTGCTTGTCACCCATAAGCAAATTACTGTACCTCATCCTTTATTTTATTTTATTTATTTATTTATTTATTTATTTATTTATTTTAATATTTATATACTGCCCATCTTCCAGAGGAACTCCGGGTGGTTTACAACAATGGCAATAATAACAAACTAAGTAAAAAGCAGAAGAAAAACAATACCAAAAGTCACAATGTACTCGTCACAGTAAAACTATATGAAAAAACAAATTCATTAACCAGAGAGCGGGGGGGGGGGGGGAAGAATTATTGGTCGTCAAATGCGTCACGGAAGAGCCAGGTCTTTAAGGCTTTTAAAAAGGCTGGCAGGGACTGTGCAAGGTGCAGCTCACTTGGGAGATGGTTCCAAAGCACAGGACCAGCCACAGAGAAAGCTCAGCTGTGTGTCACTGTTTTCCGAACCTCCCTGGGTGTGGCCACCTGAAGTGAGAGCACCCACGACATTCTGGTAGGTCGGCCCTCAGTTGTTATCTGAGAGATTCGCTCTGCCAGATATTCAGGTCCCAAGCCGTGGAGGGTTTTATAAATTAAAACCAGGACCTTGAATCTTGTTCGGGACCCAACGGGTAGCCAATGCAGGCGGGCCAGAACTGGGGTGATGTGGTCATATCGACGCACACCCACCACCAGTCTGGCCACCACCCGCTGAAGTCGCCAAACAAGAGTCAAGGACAGCCCACGTAGAGAGCGTTGCAATAGTCTATTCTCGAGATCACCAGCGCCTGCACCACAATTCTCGGGGAAGCCTCATCCAGATACGGACAAATCTGGGCAATCTGTCTGAGATGGAAAAAGGCGGTCCTGGAAACGGCAGCCACCTGGGCCTCCATAGAGAGAGCCAAGTCCAGGACCACGCCCAGATTCCAGACTCTGTCTGCGAGCAGGAGAGAAACACCCTCCAGACTGGGGAGAGGGCCCCAGTCTTCTCCAGGTTGAGTTTGAGCCTGTTGGTCCTGGTCCATTCCATGACCGCGTCCAGGCACAAGTCGAGGGTCTGTACAGCCTCAACTGCAGAGGTGGAAACAGAGAGATAGAGCTGTGTGTCATCAGCGTACTGATGACAGCAGACTCCAAATCTCCTAATGACCTCTGCCAACAGCCTCATATAGATGTTGAACAGCATGGGAGAGAGAGATGACCCCTGCAGAACCCCACGAGGGAGCATCCAAAGGGCTGACAACTCCTGCCCCCCAAGCTGCACCCGCTGGGGATGGTCCCCCAGGAAGGACTGGAGCCAACTGAGCACAGTGCCCCTGATCCCCATCCCGGAGAGCCGGTCCAGCAGGATACCGTGGTCGACGGTATCAAAGGCCGCTGACAAAATATAGGAGGACCAACAGGGTAGAACATCCCCTGTTGCCCCCCCCCGGAGGAGGTCATCTTGCAGTGCAACCAAGACTGTCTCAGTCCCCTGACACGGCCTGAACCCGGACTGGAATTGGTGAAGGACTTGTTCTTCCTCCAGGAACGACTGGAGCCGGACAGTGGCCACCGACTTGATAACCTTGCCCAAGTAGGGAACATTGGCAGTCAGACGATAATGAGCCAATTCATCCAATGCCAAGCCAGGTTTCTTTAGGGTGGGCTTCACCACTGTCTCCTTCAAGCAAGAGGGGAAAATCCCTTCCCTGAAGGAGGCAGTGGAGAGAATAGAAGCCCACTCAGGCATGCTCCTTCCAGCAGATTTTCTGAAAGTGAAATAATAATAATAATATATCCAAGTTACAGAAAGTATAAAATTGCAAAGTAGCAAACAGGTTCCCAGTTGACCCTGAGTATTCTGATGTACAATGTTGCTTCAAAACCTTAGTTCTTGTCTCGTCAAGGAAATGTTCCAACCAACTGAGGTCTTGTGGTTCCGAATGTCTTACAACTACACCATAATCAGCTCCTTAGTTTCAAAAATACAGGCTATATTCTTACCATGCCCCCTTCCGTCAAAAAAGAGCATGGGTCAGCAAATAGACGCCAGGAGTCTAAGTGCTTCTGGCACCCTCTGCACCCACACCTGTTTAGTAACTAGGAATGAAGCAGCTTCAACTTTCCATGCATTTGTCACATCAGATTAGGCTCTTGAACTCGTTTTAATGAGCATGTGCTTGCATTTATTAATAAGGTCACTTGGATCAGGAAGCAGAGATGAATCATCTAATAATTCACAGTCAGTTTTAAGGTGTCTTATGGAACAACGGAAAACAAGGAAAAGACACACTCATTGGATGGCCAACCTTAAATGACGTTTTTTGCTGATAGCATCACTGCTTAGGTCTAGCAATATTGTCACAGAGCTACAAATCACCCATTAAATAGGATCACATATAAACTAACTGTTGAACAGAGAGAAATGCAAACAGAGAGAATGTTGCTTTTCCAAGCTGAATCAGTGTCTGAATATCATCGTTGTGGTTTTTTAAACCAGGTAATGGAATGCCAGAAAAAAAAATCTACCAAATGAAATCTTACCAAAATGTGCACATGCACTGAAAGGAATTGAAAGAATGTGAAGAGATATTGAAGGGATGCTATTTTAGAAGCATGAGATACAGTGCATTCAGTGTGTAGCAGTGTTGAGTTAAGCTGAGTTGCAAATATTTTCCTCAAGACTAGGTTGAACACAAGTGGCTCTTTTGACAGTGTGAAACGGAATGTTTCCATAACTGCATCATATTATATGCATGTCTATTCAGAAGTAAGTCTCATGTCATCCAGTTGGATTTGCTCTCAGTCATGTTACAGTTTAGTTACCTTCCTTCATATAAAATATTTCCAGAAAAATGTATCCCTCTGAAAAAAAATTATAATAAATTAATTACTGCATATACTCGAATATAAGCCTAGTTTTTCAGCCCTAATTTTGGGCTAAAAAAAGAGGCCCTCAACTTATATTCAGGTCAACACGTTTAGCCACTGAGGCAGGTGCTTGGGTTGGTGGCTAAAAGTCATTTTAAACATTGAGTGCCGCTTCTCATGACCCTCCTCTGCATCACAGGGGAGCAGCGCGCGATGTTCAAAATGAAGCACTTGCATCAGTGGCTAAAAGTCATTTTAAACATCACACACCCCCAGCTCACAAATGAGGAGCTGCCAGGCCCTGCTGCATTTGCCACCCTAGACTTATACTCGAGTCAATACTTTTCCCCAGTTTTGGGGGTTAAATTGGGGGCCTCAACTTATACTCGGGTCGATTTATACTCGAGTATATATGGTAAAGGTTTGGAGAAAAGATACTACTTAAAATGATGCTTTCACACTATGAAGAAGGAGACTTGGCCTGAATATTATGAAGAATGGCTTAACAGTAAGAGCAGTTTGACAGCAAAACGGACTGACTTAGAGAAGCTCCTCTCCAGACACTTTCATTTGTCAGGAAACCATGAGGGCTCTGGGACAAGAGGAGGAAGTCATTTGTTACTGAAAATCACCACTACAAGTAAAGTTGTTCCAGTGGCTGTGATTTTCATAATCCCATGGTCCCCATGGCTTCCTGATGATCAAGGAGATTCTGCAGGAGGCTTTTGGAGAGGAGTCAGAAATGTATAATTCCCTGAAAAACGCGGGTAACATCATCAGTCTTACATGGTGGAAGAAATGAGAAAGAGATTTCAGCCTCTAAAATTCTGTAATATAGCAAAGTGTTCTGCTTACATACCGCCCCATACCACTACAAGTGGTCTCTGGGCGGTTTACAATTTTAATTACAATGTGCAGGCTACACATTGTCCCCCCAGCAAGCTGGGTACTCATTTTACCAACCTCGGAAGGATGGAAGGCTGAGTGAACCTTGAGCCTGCTACCGGGGATTGAACCCAGGTCGTGACCACAGTTTTACCTGTAGTACAGGCATTTAACCACTGCGCCACGAGGCTCCTGTAATATAAATGCTGCTCATTTATTTCTTCTCTCACTGTTTGAAGTATGGCGGAAGAGAGTACAAAGGGACTGCTCTCTTGCTCTCCCTCTCTCATTATGGTAGTAATAGAAAGAATAAAATGAAGACTAGATGAAACCAGGAACTGAGAGGCAGATCTGAGATGTGGTGGCATCATGTGGTGTGGTGGCTTCATGTCAAACCCTGTTATGTTGTAAATAATGTTAGAACACTGTACCTGAAAAATTTAGAACCAGGATATTGAAGAATTAGCCATAGTGCATTAACATGCAGTTATAAGATGGTGTTGGGAGATCATTTCCCCCAAGTTTCACCACCATCTGGCATTTGGTTAACTGGCTATTCAGAAGATAGTTATCTTTTTCAGTGGCATCCATATTGGAACATTCTACCCCAGGAAACTTGGCCAGGCTGTTCTCTGACAGTGGTCCACCATCAGATTCAAACATATTTCTTTCTTTGAATGCTGATCTCCCAAATTCTTATTTTTGCTTTCTTTATAGATCATTTGTTTTTGTATTGGTTGGGTTTATATTGTATGCCACAGACAAGTTTAATGCAAGAGATGGATGGGCATGATTCACAAAAATATTTGGTGAGTAGAAATAAAATATATAAATCAGAAAGTATTCAGACAGATATTCTGGCACAACAAATGAAAACATTTGCTCTAAAAAGATGGTGAATCAGTTTCTAATCTGTTTCAGCTCATATAACCAAAACTAAAACAAAACAAGTTTTGTGGCACCTTTAAGATTGAACAGATTTTAGCGTGATGGATAGCAACCCACTTCTTCAGCCACATTTTTCAAGCACTAAAATTGACATGAAACATTTGTTTTGTTTTTTTTAATATCAGAATTAACCTGATGGAATGATGATGGTTGTTCAACAAACATATATGGAGAAAAAGGAATGACTACATTATTCTGTGTACTTGTTCGATGTCTTCTTGTTGTCACAGATGCCCATTAAAGAACTCTTATGCTCACATTTGCCGAGCCTAAGCAGGGACTCAGTGCTGAACTCAGGTCAAAGAAAGGAACAGCAGAGAAAGATATTAAACCTACAAAAGCTGATCTCAACATCGAAGGGGATCACCTAGGTTAGGGTGAGTGAAGTCTGATGGCCTCCTTGCTCTTCCCAAAACTGGCCAAGACAAATATATTTTTCCTTTACCTAAAAGGTCACTCCACCCAGAGCTTTGCCAAGGCTTGGCTTTGCCTCTCTAAGATTCACTGTCATTTGTGAAGACTACCTGACCCCTATTGGTGTCACAAAAGGCCTCCAAGGGGGTCCAGAGTGTATCAATCTTGTAAGGTCTGCTTTAAAAGAAAGTACTGAAGAAATAATTAGAGCTGTGGAATGACTACATATCCTGTGTGGCTGGCCAGGTTTCAGCCAGGAAGGAGCTGGCTGCAGGCCTTTCAAAGTCACTGTTAGGCTTCACTTAGAAATCAAGCTCCAAACATCACACACACACACACACACACACACACACACACACACACACACACACACACACACACACACACACACACACACACACAGAGAGAGAGAGAGAGAGAGAGAGAGAGAGAGAGAGAGAGAGAGAGA
>JAHTLZ010003307.1:2225539-2237192 GCA_023846285.1 Phrynocephalus versicolor
TCTCTCTCTCTCTCTCTCTCTCTCTCTCTCTCTCTCTCTCTCTCTCTCTCTCTCTCTCTCTGGTCATAAAGCATTTCAGTGCGGTGGGGAATATACAGACATCTGTTTGATCCCCTTGGTAAATACATACTCTAAGCCCTGACTCTTAGCAGGAACGAAAACTCTGTTTTTCTCAGGTATGCTGGAGAAAACCATTAGCAACCTGCAATGCCCTAAGCACATCCGATCTCGCCTGATTCCGGAAGCCAAGCAGGGTCGACCCTGGTTAGTACTTGGATGGGAGACCACCAGGGAATACCAGGTGCTGTAGGCGCCTGGAGTGGGAACTGGCAAACTACTCCAGTATTCCTGTCAAGAAAACTCCATGGACATGGAGTCACGAAGAGTCGGTCACGACTATAATGACACAACACACACACACACACACAACCTGGTAAAAGTTGAGGAATGAACCTAGTTGATGTGTTTGTAGGATCAGCTTTTAAAGAACAAGGTTTGAAAAATGAATTTTACAGAGGGGCCAAACTGTGCACTGAAGACTTACTGTTTTAATCTGTGCAAAGTATCTGTCGAGTTTATTTCATCTTAAAACAAAATCAAGAAGGCAGCAAAATATTTCTTTAAAAGCATAAAAGCCTACTTGAAAGAAATGGAGGGAGCACAATCCTTTCCTCTTACACTAGATGTACTGGTACCAGATTTGAAAGGAAATCCAGAATGTTAGGTAGGTATGTACCAGATATTAAGATTTTATATAGAATAAAATTGTGTCTACTGTGTTTTGAGAAATGCATACTAATACCTTTCTCTCACTGCAGATATCTTAACGCCTGCCTGACCCCTTCTGATTTTCTTTCTATAATGCACACAGATAAAAGACTAGAGAAATAAAATGTATCAATTTGTCTTATATGTTATATTTATCTATAATGGAGACAGTTATTGAATTTCAACATAAAAACCTTCAAAAGCTTTTCCCAGGTGAATGCAACACATACCGTATGTGAGGTACTCAGATAGAATGTATGCAAAGGATCAATTGTCATTATAAATGACCAATTTTTTTTCAATAATAAGCCAATGTCCCTAACAGAAATAAACACCTTCAGTGTGGCTATTCAGAATATGCTGCTCTTATTGAGATTGAAGGATTCATAAATTATTCTAGGATTGCTTATGAATCAACTATGTAACAAAAACATATTTTAAAATCCTCTAATTCTGTCTGAACACTTTAGCATTCAAAGGAAATTTGTTATATTTGGGAAGAGATTCAGACACAAGATTCAGTTCAGTTATTCTTAGGGGGGGGGGTGTTGTGTTGTTACCGTCAAGACCGACTCTTCATGACTCCATGTCCATGGAGTTTTCTTGGCAGGAATACTGGAGTGGCTTGCCAGTTCCTACTTCAGGTGCCCACAGCACCTGGTATTCCCAGGGCGGACCCTGCTTAGCTTCCAAAATCAGGCGAGATCGGATAGGCTCAGGGCATCTAGGCAGCTCTTATTCTTAGGATAGACGACTCACTAAAACCACTTGGAGAAGATTATTAGCCAATATCCTGCTTTCTAGTGAACCAAAAGGCCACAAGTGTAGTACATTTACACAAGCATTGCTGTTGTGCAAGGGAGTGGGTATTCTTTGTAGAAATCAACAGCAATTTTTGTGCAACTGATACAATCCCACGTTACTGTAGCACTGGGACTTTCTGCTCCAGTGGATATACGCCTTCCTGACCACTGATTTCAATGCATCTATTATAAGTGTGACTAACCTTGGATCAGGTCTAATGTATGCCCTCTTTACCATTTCCGTGAATAACAATATGACCTGAGGTGATAGAATGTTGCAGATAATGGGGAATATTGGTCCTTGAGTTCACTCATACTTGTCTCCATGCTACGTGGCATGAGAAAAACAAGACACAGAAATGAATTACACACTTTGGGGTTTCAGTTGACCCTGCTAGAGATGGGCATGAAATGAACAATTTTTCTTTTCCATTTTCGTTTTTTTGTTTCGTTATGTAACGATACGACAAACGAAATTTTGTCTCTAAAATGAAATGAAACGAACAGAAACACCGGAATTTTGTTGTGTGTTTCGTTTCCGTTACTGCAATATGAGTGAATTGCTTAAAATCCTAAAAAAATCACAAAAAAATTGAAACAAATGGTAACGAAATGGTAACAAAACGAACAAAAACGAAAATGAATTTTTGCAAAAATTCGTGAAAAATGGAAATGAACCGAAATGGACCCCCTAAACGACAAACGACAAACGAAATGGCATTTTTTTGATTCGTGCCCATCTCTAGACCCTGCTTTCTCTTTTCCTGGATAGTCCTTCAAAACAGAGTGTGCCTTAAGTGGTAGACTGTTCAGGCAGTCATACAAGATGATTATTGCTGGCTAAGTAGGACCCATGGCCATGCTGTACACAATTCCAGATTAAATGCTAGGATGTTGCCTAATTAAATTGAAATGCAAGGACTGGAAGGCAGAATAAAACCACAAAGCAACACCCAGCATTTCATGAATGGATGGGTGAAAATTGCTGGTGGCTATGACACTATATATGATGGTAACTTGGGTTAAGAATGCCTCAGTTAAAAAAAACAAATTGGTTTAAGAAAAGAGATTATTGGAAATGGGGATGCCTCAGTTTAAGAATTTTTTTCCCCAGTGGAATGCCCCAGTTTGCTTCCCCCCCCCCCCCCCAGGCATTAAAAGTTGATGTGTGATGTTCAGAGGATGAAAAGAACAGGGATGCCTCAGTTTATGAAAATTTTAAAGGGAATGTCCTGGTTTGCCTTTTTTCTGACCTCTAGAACAGATTAATTGGTTTTCAATTCATTCCTATGGGAAACTGCATTTTAGTTTACAATGTTTTTTGCAATATGAAACAGCCCTGAGAATGAATTAATTAATTCAACCGAGATATAACTGTATTTCCATCAGAGGCAAGGTACAAACACAGGCAAAGATGTATGCACAGCTCTTGGACTACCCAAGCTCTTGGCATCTAGAGAGTTCCTTTTTTGCCCATAGAGCTCCCTTTCTCACCCTTTGGAAGTAGAACAGCTCAACACTAAAACAATTTGGAATGAACAACAGCGAGAGCTTGCAGTGGCCCACATTTATTTAGAAAAGACCAGTGAAATCCATTTATAGGCCTATTTCAGTTTAAAGGCTTTGGTAGGCAATATTATTAGACACCTGCAGGACTGAAACCACAGAGGGCAGTTTTATGAGGCAAAATAGAAAATAATATTAATGCCTTATATTAATATGGCACCTTTGGTCTGGAAACATTCCATTGTGCTTTGCATATTGTATTGAAACCACATTAAGAGGCACTCCAGGGAATGGCCCCTTCTCACTAGTTTCTTAAGAAAGCTATTCATTTTTGCATATAGGAAGCAGGCCTGATATGCTTGTCAACAGAATGTGCTTTGTATGACTTCCCCTGGGCTTCTAAACTGACAAGTTGTGTGAGATCCATCACATTATACTATTTGGGAGAAAATAAACACAACCTATAAGAACCAAAGCTTGGAAAAAGTTACTTTTGGATCTACAACTCACAGAATAACCAAAAATCTTCCTGTAGGATACTGGGAGACACATGATCAAAAGTTGTAGTGTTAGTAAATTTATTGACGCTCAAAGACCATAAAAGACAGGATCAAAAGTAATTTTTTAGAGCTCTGATAAAAAAAAATATGTTCATTTGCTACAGAACCATAGGCAGTTATTTTTCCTTGCAAATTCCAGCTCCATTTTTGCCATCTTCCTTTTTATTAGAAGCTTTCCTACCCCAAGTGCCAATTCTGTTTTTAAGCCTGGCTACACTGATATAATAGTTCCATAGAAAGACCTGCATTAATTATCAATATAATTTAATTGCCTCTTCGCTCTTAGAAAGTATCCCCACTTGCTATACCAATCTCACTGAACTGTTCACAGTGTATTCAAGCATATCTCTTTAACTGACTAAAGACAGACCGATAGCTGAGCAAAAGCTAATAACAGTGGCCTGAAATCACAAAGTGCCTATTTATTCCTTTGCAGATCCAGAGAAATGAACTCTTTTCTCAGGGGCTGCCTTGGCTAATAAAATCAACTCCTTGCCACCACAGTTGATTTTATGAGTGCAGCCCCTGAAGAAAAATAAATAAACAGGCACTTTGTGGTTTCATATTGCTCTTGGGTTTTGTTTTGTTTTGTGGTTTTTGCATTTCTCCACCTCCCTATTGCTGTGATGCACAAAAGTGAACTCATTGGAAATTAAGAATTCTTTCTTTTAGGAATGTTATGTTTCAGGTGAAAGAGATTTCTCTCCCCTGCCCAAATAAAAAGAACAAAGGGGTCTGACATGACTGAATTATCTCGCCCTAAGTGTCTGGTACAAACTAGGCTGAACCACTGCTTTGGGGTAGGATTGTAGCATTATAAACGAACAATAGATTAAAAAGTCACAGTTAAATCATCACAAGAAAATAAGTGAAATAGCAGTGAGAAGAAATGAGCTCTCAGTGACAAACTGGTTTCTGACTCAAAAGGGTTTTCTGGGTCAATAATCAGCACATTGAATTGTACCAGAAACAGACCTGCCAATGGTAAAGCTGCTGTTATATGTTCCCTGAACAACAACCACCTGCCATCAAGTTGATTTCAAATTACGGAAACTTCCTTTGGGGCTTTCCAAGTACAAAGTACTCACAAGTGGTTAAATATTTCTTTTGAATGAAAATCCTCAAAGACTGTGCAGCCAGCCCAGTGCACTTTAAAAGTAACCTTGGAAAATGATTAAGTGTAATGCTTATTACACTTGAGGAATGAAGGTGTTAGTCATTAAACCTAAAAAGTAACTTCGCAACTGCCAGTTCCATAACTGGCTAGAAATAGCTAAATTACTTCTTGGTTGTTGCCCCACAAAGATTGGGCTTTGTGAAGTCACACGTGTAGGATGTTCTTCTGAACTTCCAGAAGATTCACCACTAGCCTGCAGGGAGTCCACCTCCATTTCTGGCCCTGCTTTGCTAGGATCAGAGACTGTCCCTGTCCCAGAGACTCAAAGAAGTATTTTAACCAGCAACAAAAGACCAGGCCTTGGGAGGTCTGAATCAGGTAAAGAATCTGAACACTCTACAAGGGTAGCCCAGATATTAAAAAGTAGACTACTTGATATCTAGGGTACACCTTGGGCATGTGTCACTGTGGCTGGATTTGACAGCTCCACAAAGGAGCACAGTTGACATGCTAGATCGAAATATGGACATATACTCCCGGCTGTCATGGAAACCAGGGCACCCAGGTTCAGAACAGGTTTGAATCCAGGATTACATCGAAGCAATGAACGTGAGGGTGGGTTGTACTGGAGGTGAGTACAACCTCAACCAATACAACTTGAATCCCTGTTCCTGTATCTGCCTTTTGACTGATAAAAAGTATTTTTGTCTTGTCTGGAATAAGTTTAATATTTTTATTCTGAACTTCTTTCATAGATCCCAAAAACAATTTCCCCCCAAGACTGTCTGGTAGATTTTTAAAAAGCTTTTGATTTGCAAAAAGGTATACTCTCATAGGGCTAGGGATGCCCCCTGAGTACACAGAAGCACTCTTTTCGCTTGCAGATCAATACAACCCCTCTAATTTGGGATAACAGGGAATGATTCTAAAGTGTCCATTGTTCGTTGTTCATTGTTATTGAGGACAGAAACTGTATGACTCATGGCTGTTCTCCCTTTGAGGCTTTTCGTGATAATTCTTGTTTGAATTTTGAAATGTCTTCCTTCTTTTTTTATATGGCTTTTTAGTTCTTATGGATGAAACACCCTAACTATGACTCCTTAATGCAGGGGCGGGCATGATTTTTAGGTCTGTTGACTACTTCTTTCCAACACCAAACCCTACAGACGTTGGCCCAGGTCCTTCAAATGAAACCAGAAGCTGTCAAAAAGATTTGTTCTCCCCAAAAAAGGTGTATGGGGAGGGTGTCTTGCTTTTTTTTCTTTAAGAAAAAAATGGACACTTTTGGTGGGGGTGTTCATTTGGGTTTGCAGAAAACATAGATCTGTATAAGACACATGAACTACACAAACACCCATCTTAATGGCATGAAATACACTTTAATGCATAAGTGTCTGATTTCAGGTATACTGTACAGTTCCACTTAAATGATGTTTAAAAACATGTCAACTCACCATCTTTGCATCCATCTATGATTTGGGTAACAACAGGCCAAACAAAATCTTAGACCATAATAAATGAAATTTCAATATGGAAGACTGAAAACTGTCCTATAAATAACTTGTGTTTGTCAAGATTGCAAATGTGGACTCTTGAACAACAGAGATAATAAGCGAGGCACCCCCAGTCTTTACAAAATACATTGCAAATGAATGTAAGCAGACTGAAAGTAATCTCTGTCTCCCCCCCCCCGTGTGTGTGTGAGAGAGAGGGGGGGACACATAAAATAGTCTATTAATATAAAAGGGCTATTGGAACATAGACCAAGGCCGTTACTTCACGAGCCGCTCGCTTCGCAGTAAGCCGTCATTTGCGTGCGAACCGACCGCTTCAGTCCGCACGCTCCTCCCTTTTGGCTGCGACGTCACCCCGACCACGCCCCCTTTAGCGTGCTCCAACCGGGGCAAGTGATGCCCCTGGCGGAGGACGGGAATCTCTTCGCTTCGCATCTCGCTTCGCACCCAGCGCCACGTGTGGTCTCAGTTTTTGGCTTTTATTTCAAGTTTTTTTAAAAAATATTCAAACAGGGATATCGATGCATCGCTATATTGTTTCATCGCTTTGCGCTGTTACTTCCTCGCTCAAGTAGCAGCGGCGGCGGCGGCGGCGGCGGCGGCGGGCGCAGGAGGAGCCGCTGCTGCCTCGCCCGGCCAGAGCAGGGCACCCGGGGCAGGCAGCGTGCAAGCGGCGGAGGGCGGGCGGCTGTGCCATGCGGGGCTCCCCCCGAGTAGCGGCGGCGGCGGCGGCGGGGGGCTGCCAATGATGCCAGGAAACAAAACACAGGATCGTACAGTAACCACGCTCTGTCGTGAATGACAGCCAAGCATTGATGCATCGATACACCGGTCCCTTTTTTTTAAAAAAAAATCAAAGAACGCGGGAAACGGGGGAAGAACATCAGTGCATTAATGCGAATGGAGCTCGTGAGGTCATTCTCGATTCAAACGGAAAAGCGGCCCGCGTGAGTACAGGGAAAAAGGGGTGGGGGCGAAGGGAGACCACGTGATCGCCTTCGCATTCAAAGCGAAGGCAATCACGCTGCGAAGCGAAGAGCCTCGTGAAGTGACGGCCAAAGAGACAAGACAAAGCCAAGCTGAGAAACCTCAGTTGAGGAAGTAGAAGTTACCATATAATACATATCAACAGCACCATTGGTAACAACTGTAGCTGCCGCAGCACAGACATAATATACCAAGATCATGGATTTATCTCTATAGATTTAAACTGGAAGAAGGTTATGTGAGCACCTAGAATCTTGCCCTTTTCCATATGTGTATCTAAATATACTAAAAGGATAAGCAATGTACAGTATTTCAACTTTTCCGTTTTAGGACATGAGCCTTTGAAAGCTCTAAGCTCCTATACTTTTAGAATGAAATAAGATTTAAAATCTTGTCTGTAACGTTTACAACTTAAAGCTTATGCCTGAAGTACATTTGTCTGGCTTAAATGTGTGTGTGTGTTGTGTCGTTACAGTCATGACTGACTCTTTGTGACTCCCATGTCCATGGAGTTTTCTTGGCAGGAATACTGGAGTGGTTTGCCAGTTCCTACTCCAGTTGCCTACAGCACCTGGTATTCCCTGGTGGTATCCCATCCAAGTACTAAACAGGGCTGACCCTACTTAGCTTCCAAAATCAGGTGAGATGGGATGTGCTTATTTGTCTGCAAATTAAATTCAGTCTTTCTTGTTCTTGTTCTTGTTCTTGTTCTTGTTCTTGTTCTTGTTCTTGTTCTTGTTCTGCTGCTGCTGCTGCTGCTGCTGCTGCTTCTACTACTACTTTTTTGAGCATATGTGTCTGTGGTTTTCTTCACAGCTGCACAAATAGATTCTGAAGTAACATCTCTGTAACTTCTCAACTATTATATGTTTTCAGCAACTTTTGAGTATTTTATGCATATAGGACATAGACACAATGTAGATGAATAAAGCTCGTAAAACTAGACAAGCCCGTGTCATCTAGTGTCAGTTTTCTCTGCTTCCTTTTTGCATATGTGAAAAGAATTGTTTGTTCTCGTCCTCTGAAGGGAGATGGGTCAAATTTGGAAGCTACAGCTTTGGCAAGCCAGGCAGGAACAAATAAATTACTTATATTTTGGTACCTAGATAAACACTGATATGATTGACTGGATTATCTTTCAGGGGAAAATGTGAGCTGCAACAGACCACTACCTGTGCTGTAAAACTTATAGTATCCAAACTTTGGTTTGACTGTCACACTTTTGACCCTGACAACCTCTAATAAACTGAAATTAGAAAACTGAACTCATTTTAAAAATTCAAACATATTATACTTTGAATAATTCTGATTCCCAATAATTAAGGTATAATTATAATCCACTACTGTAACTTAAGGAAAGAAATCTTCACTCATTTTTCAGTGTAACTGTAACTTTTTTGTTATAGTTATGGGTGTGTGGCCTCTGTGAAGCCTGGAAGAATGATTCAATTGCTGATTTTTTTTTGTCTCAACATTACCATTTTTACGAAGTAACTACAAGAGTATTTGAAAATGTAGATGATTCTGGGAGCTTTATGTTTTTTAAATAAATAACATTTCCAGGAAATTAGAGGATATCCCACTATTGACTATTCCTCCTCTAACTGCACTGGGGGCACATTATAAGGTTCTTCTGCAAACAGAACTCAGCTTGTTCATATATGTCTCTCTGGACCAGGACAATATGTTTTGTTGGAGGTAAAATTATATTCTGTGCACAATGTTCAGTTCCCAGCAGTGAAATAAATGACACAGAAATTAACATGATAAATGAGCATATTTGTTTAGCCATAAATTTGAGTAAGATTAATGATTAGTATTGTAGTAATTCAAACATATTTACCTATTGGTACAACAGCAATTTTACTATCTGTGTTTATGTCACAGTTATTGTGCTCACACATTTTGTCCGGTTATCACACTAAGGACTGCAATTTTAGCTGGAAAAAGAAAGAGAGAAGAAAAACTGGTGGCTTTTTCAGAAATCAAAATTTACAAATATTATACTCAAAGATGTACTGAAGGCTACCTTTTTAAAATCTGTTACACTGTGGCCTTTGTTGCTTATAAGTTGTAACTTTAAAAAGCTAAAACCTGGTTTTAGGGAGAGTGTTTTGAGTATATTTTCTCAATATACTGTAGATTTAGGATATTCTGATAAGTGTTTGCTTCTAACTGCTCCTCCTAAATGAACAGCTTGAACAAATGTTAATGGAATTATATAAACACAATAGATGTATTTTTATATTCATTCTCACCCTAAATGTCTGATACAAACCAGTGCAGAGAAACATATATGAGAACAATTTATCATAATAAACAGAACATAAAGAGGGTTCCTATGTATCCCAGAGCATTTCATGAATATCAGAAGTTGGACCAATTACTTCAATGAGCCTTCCTTCCATGTAAATGTGTACAGTATTACACCCGGAATGAACTATGACTTCATGTCTCCATTAAGCATGGAGGGCATGCCAGCTTAATTCCCACCAGTGTCTGATAAAGCTCAGGTGTAACTAAATGTCTAGATGATAAATTAAATTAAAGCATGACATTAAAAGGCAAAGGGGGTAGTTGAGAAAGTTTTCCCGGTGGAACAAAGACAGCATCTTTTATAGTCCATGTTATTCTTTCACTGCTCGATGCAAGGGTGTTTTATATGCCTTTCAAGTATATTCTCAAAGTGATTATCAGAAACAATAACTTGATTAAAATGGAAAGGAGAATAAAGTACTATGAAACTATGGAAGCGGCACAGAATAGTCAGCAGGGTTAAAACTTCATCTAAATACACAGGAAAATGGAAAGGAGGGCTGTTTGGTGTCAATGAGAATGACAAGGTAAGCACCTGTAAACCATCCCATGGTTGAAATGCCATCAGTGAGAAGATTATCTCCCTCTTAGGTTAGCCACCTGTTCCTTCTCAAGTATATGAAGTTAACCTCCTCAAGTGAACCTCTATCAAAGGTCTTAATAGCCAAAATCCTGTTCTAAGATACAACTAGAGTAGACCCATTGAATCAATAGAGATTTGGTAAATGAAATCCCCCGTAGGTTCCATCAATTCAATGGGCCTACACTAGTTGGGACTTACTACTGGATTTCAACCAGTGTTTGACAGGAACAATGTTTGGGAGACAGATGGACTTTCTTGTACCCTAATCCTAAACTGGAAGTGCCAACTTCCTGATTGGGGGGAAAGGCATATTATGCCCCTTCCCTCATTAACTCACCAGAAGTGTCAATATGGAGAAGTCCTCACCAATAGGGTGATAGTTTTGTTCCTATCTGTCAACTGTACTTGAAACTAGATAGCAAGCCCAGTGTCCTGTCTCTAGTGTCACATCTACTCAGACAGGGTAGCATTGTTTAGACTTGCAGACAGACAAGCATAATAGTTAAGGAAGGTAAAAGGAGGAAGAGAAGGCCACAAAGTTATGGCAGCAACAGATTTTGACGGCACTTTTCTTTCACGTTTCTCAGACTAGTGATAGGAGTAGACTGTGTAGCTAGGGTGGCAGAAGGTTGCAGTAGGGAGTGGTTCTGTGAAATTACACCCAGCTAGGAGCTATTCCACATCATCACTGAATTTTCGTTATCAAAAGGTAATTCTCTGGCATTCCAATTGTGCCAGTATAACCATGGAGGGATGCATTTTGCACATACATCTACATACCAGTAAGAGACAAACTTTGATTATTACAGCCTACTATGGTTATGTTCAGATTTTGGACTCAAAGGATTGACTCTCCCCTTAAAGGCAGCCTTCGCCAATGAAGCACCTTCCAAAGGTTTTGGACTACTACAACACTCCTAACTTATTACCTTCTGTGACATAAGTTGCTATCAGATATTGTCCCTATGTATTTAAAAAAAGGTTTAACTTTCAAGTTGAACCAGCTCAGTAATTCCAAAGAATGTACCATCCTACTGCCAAGCTATTATGGGTGGCTTCAGCATGTCATTACTTTCATTCTTCTAAGCATTTCTCCAAGCTCTGTTAACAGTCAAGCATTGTAGCTCTGCTGAGGCAACGTTTCCCCTGTTTTCAAAAGCGCACAGCGGTACCTTATGCTTTATGAGAAACTTAATTTGTTCTCTAGACATATGATTGATAGGTCCAGTATTCCCATGAAATAAAACAGCATTTATAATCTACTTTGGATCACAACCCTGGCCCTTTCTTTCTTCTTTTTATGTACTGGCAGCTTTTTGACAATATAATAAATCATGCAGAAGGGACATTAATTTTGAATTTGAAGAGACACTGCTGGGTTAATGTGAACTATCCTTTGGCACACTTGCTGTATTCTCATGCTTTCTCCAGTATTATTCCATAATAGGTGGCATTATTATTATTATTATTATTATTATTATTATTATTATTATTATTAT
>JAHTLZ010003307.1:2237202-2248568 GCA_023846285.1 Phrynocephalus versicolor
ATTATTATTATTATTATTATTATTATTATTATTATTATTATTATTATACTACACAGGGCTTCATGGACTCTCAGTTCAGGCTTTGTTAACACATTTCTTAGTGTCTGGTTGAAAAGCTCAGTGAGTGAGGTTTCTGAATGCAGAGCTAGACGTTGGGAGTTCAAATCCCCATTGTGCTTCTCAGAAGAGTTGGCCGCCCTACATGGTCTTTGAGGGGGCCCTCAAAGTCCCACGATGCCCCCAGAAGAAGAGGATAGTAAGCAGGGGAATATTTGGGGGAGCAGACAGGGGCTTCAGCCCCAGGGCACAGAGA
Source organism: Phrynocephalus versicolor (assembly GCA_023846285.1). Classification (NCBI taxonomy): domain Eukaryota; kingdom Metazoa; phylum Chordata; class Lepidosauria; order Squamata; family Agamidae; genus Phrynocephalus; species Phrynocephalus versicolor. The sequence continues at coordinate 2,237,516 of JAHTLZ010003307.1, forward strand.
GATCCCAGTTGAGGTTGGGCTGGGCTGCTGGGCACTACGGAGATGGAGTCCAGAGCCGGGAAGCTGCGCCAGTAGTGCTAGCACCAGCAACAGAATGGTGTTGGCCTGGTGAGGGCAGACGCATCCCTTGGGGTCTGAAGGCACCATCCCTCAAGCCGCTTGGGAGGCAGGTGGGCAACCGAGTTGGCTGCCTGGTGCATGGGGTGGAGGATGCGGGCCCTAGGCCCTGCCTCCCCTAACACCCAACATCACCCTTCCCTCCCTCCCTCCCTCCCTCCCTCCCTCCCTCCTTCCTCTCATTGCGGAAAGGTCCCACCAAGATGGGCGGGCACATGCCCACCCCTCCATCCACAGCTGCCTGCCAGCCCTTCAGTGGGCTCTGCGCCTTTTCCTGCTCCCCTGCCCTATCATCCTCACATCCCTGCGAGGTTGGGCCAGGTGGAAGGAGACCAGCTGGCTCCTCCAGCAGTTGGGGGGAGGGCAGGAGGGCGTGCGAAAACTAATTTTGTCCCTGGGCACTGAAAACCCTAGCTACGCCTCTGAAAGTAAACTGCTTCTGAACAATCTCTTCCAAGAAAAACGTGAAAAGGGTTGTCAAAAGTCAGAAGTGACTTGATGGCAAATGTAACTTTAAAAAAAAAACCAACTGCACTGCATTTTGTTAGAATTTGACAGGCCACACAACCATCTTTACTATGATGTTTTATTGCTAGCATCCTCAAGCTAACAGCATCCCAGTCACTGAGATTTTTAAAGCTTTTACTGGAGTGGGGTGGGATGGGGAAGGGAGGGCTCTTGTGGTCTCTCCGAGGCCAGATCCTTTAGGAGCAGAGGTCCATAGTGTGCATGAGAAAGAGAAAGAGAAATAATCAAGACAATGTAGAGGCTCAGTGATGAATTTACAGGCCAACATATGAATTCCAATACTAGGAGCAGAAGTTGGGGCATTATCACATGCAAGGCAATGCATGAAGGGGTGCACATACAAACAATGCCCCTATGTTGTGCATCATACTGAAGAAGACCCAGAATTAGTAGTCAGCCGGCTAAGAAATATTTATTATGACGTATTTCTCTTCACTCTGTTAGCCATCAGGAAATCAGCTTAATCCACCATGTTTCTTTTCGGAAGAAAACACACATGCAGTCTGTATGACTGTTAGCACTTGCAGAGTTTCAGCCTTCTTTCTCAGATGTCCCTTGCTACTTGAGATAGAAGCTTGAAGCACCCCTCATAGCACTAATGATGTTCCTAGTTTGGGGTTAAGTCTTCTAGCTTTTGATCTGTCCCTGGCTTTTGTTAAGCTCTTTAGAGTCCTCTCTCATGAGCATCTTCAGCAATGCATAAGGAGGATGCTGACAAAGGAGTGTACAAGATAGGGTCCAACTTTTCCCAACTCTATCCCGGGGCATTCACTCAGTCTTGAACTTCACTCTTTTCACCACCACCACCCCTTTTCCCCTCTTGAGGGTAAGACAATCTGTTGACAGATTTTCTCCCCCCACCCCTCGCCTTATGGGACTCTCCAGTCTCTTGCTTGTGGTGAAGAGCTCACCTTGGGATAACACTTGGGAGAAAGGGTCCACCCTATGCACAGATATCCTTGGCAAAGACTCATGGAGGGCCTGCGGAACATGGTGGCAGGCCCTTCCTGAGCCCACCCACTGACCTCATGCAAAGGAGAGGTGTGCTTCTGATGATGTGAATCCCTAAGAAGTCTAGCTTCTTGTTCCTTAAAATTTCAGTTCTGAAGTTTGCCATCTGGAGCATAGACTCTAAAACCTGGGTTACAAAGCCCAGGACTTGGCAACCTTGTGATGCTATAAGGCATGATCTTGTTCTCTGCATATCAGGATCCTCCTGGGATGTCCTATGAGGGCAGTGACCAAATTGTAGTCTCATCCACCCTGATAGGATCTTGGAAGTTACCTTCCAATCTGTATAAAAACGCCCTTTCTGCCCTTCTCCCTGATTCCCTTCATTGTAACAGCAATTTTCCTTGGAGGCAGTATTAACATTGTCTATGATTATCTCCTTAATGATCTGTTTTCACCTTTGCAAAGGACATCTCCAGAGTGACACTGATAGTTTCCCCAGCTATCTAAATTTCAGCCACAGCAAGCTCCCTAAAGCCTTTCAAATATTCTGCATCTTTCTTCCTGGTTTGTTGTCTTGTCAGAGGTGAATCTGTTTTGATTTCTTTGGAAGACCGAAGATATTTGTCTATCCACACCAGGTATGTTGCTCAGGTCGTAAAAAGTATAAAAATATTTGCATACATCTTTAGTGTCACCTTCACCCCAGAATACTTCCCCGCTAAGCATTAATGAGGTTTCTCTCCTTACAGACCAAAAAACACTTTTACTGCTTCTACCGTGGAAAGTAGCCTTCTTATCACAACACTGCATTCCAGCATCATCTAAACATATACTGTAGAACAGAAGTCTATCATTGAGCATGTTTTACTGTCTTGGCGGTACCACAAAGCAGATCATTTTGAATTGGTTAAGCTTTTGATTTGAATTAAAACCACAATCTGTTTGGTCTGCAATATTACAGGCAAAACATTCTATTTTGACCAGAATCCATGGTTAAATTTTTCCAAAAGTTGGAGAATTTCAGTATTTTTTAATAGATACAAACTTCTTCAGATTCCCATGCTTCTTCATATTATGAATAAAAAGAATTTGAATGGAAAAGGAAACTGAATCAGAGGAAGACCAAAACTGACAGATTCATCACTGAACAAAGATCAGCCCACATTCTAAATTCTAGGTCAGGATTTTTTAGTGCTCAGGTCTTATATGCTTGCGTTTCAGTCCTTCTGTGCTGAACTGTGCTATGCTAAACTAGGGTTGCCACCTTCCTCTGTCTGAAATACATACACTACTATATTGCCTTCTTCATCCTGGGAATAGCTACAGTATAGCCGAGTGTGGCTGGTACACATAAATAAAATATTTATTTCAATTTCTTTTTGCACATCTCTTTGTAATTTGGTCATCAGATGCTGGGAACATGATTTTAAACATTGCAGGGGAAAGCAAAATTGACTGGCATTTTTATTCCTACCCCAAACTCTGAACAGTTTTATAGCTAATGTTCAAAAAAACCTATATTTTCATACAGGCTGGTAAGAGGCAGCCATTTTTATTCCACATTACACTGCCAACATTAATTTAAGAAAGTTGACGTCAAAGAAAAAAAGTATTATGACTGGTCCTGCAGGGCATTGATTTTAATGTCAATATTCCTCATAAGGTTCTTTCTTTAACTGGGACATTGTTTTAACTCTCCTTCTGTTCACTGATAGGTGGGAGGCAAGTTTAACCTGAGGACATGAGAGGCAAACAAGATGACTACTTTCATCCCTTCCAGTTCATCTTGTGCATTAAAGGATTAAATTTAGGAGTAAGTGCTTTGTAGCAATGTTATGTTGTATATCTGGGGCTGTAAAGTTCCTTGCATCTTTGACAGCAGACTTCTTGATGCGTGATAAAAACCATGTCTTGGGACCAAAATCTTTTGTCAAAGTATCCATTACGGCAACACCTCCTGCCAACAACTCAAAACATGTCCTATGCCAACTATGAAGAGAAAAACCAACATCTGGACACTCTGACTGCTTTTTGACAATATGCTCCATAACATGGAAGCATTGTGAATAGAGATGGGCACGACTTAGCGAAATTTTCATTTCCGTTTTCGTTTTTCGTTTCCTTTACATAACAAAACGAAAAACAAAAACGGCTCAAAACTGGAATGAAAACGGAAACGAAACGACTAATTTCGAACCAATTTTCGTTTTTCGTTACTGGAAAAGCACTTAATGGAGCTAAATGGGAAGAAATGAAAAAAATTTCGTTTTCGTTTTCGTTTGTCATTTTCATTACGCAACAAAACGAAAACGAAAAATTTTGAAAATTAGCTCACGAAAACGGAAACGAGCCGAAACGGACCCCTAGACGAAAACAAAAACGAAAACGAACAATTTTTCTGAGTCGTGCCCATCTCTAATTGTGAATCATAGAGGATTGTCAGCATTCTGTGGGATGAGGCTACGGAGTCATCATGTTATTCAAGATACAGATGAAACATGCTGTTTTTTGCAGTTGCCTTCCAAGAGCTGAGATATCAGGCCAAAATGCATCGACTGTTTTGTTGCTTGACAATGTGGTTGGTGAGCTGTGCAAGTTATTCTTCAGGTAGTTTTTTCCCTGTTGTTGATGATGTTTTAATTGTAGATTCTTAGCACCTAAGCACCTAAGCTGCTAACTGATGCATGGTATCAAGATCATATTATTCCAATAACTAAAAGGCTTGCAGTAGTTCCCAGTTGTTTTTCAATATCAATCAACATGTTGAAATCCCTAGGTGGCTTATGGCCAGGATATTTAAGGGACCACTTCTCTTGGTATTTGTCAAGAAACTAATAAATCACACAAGAAAGATCATTGACAGGCAGGCATGAAGCCTATGGAAATGTATGTCTTTTTATGAGATGTGAATGTGAAGAAGAGCCCCTCTTCAGAACACCATCAGACATGGAGACCCAACTGAGAAGCCTGAAGATAGGTCCTTTTTCTTGTGTGTTGCTTTGAGAATACAGTACATTCCTCTCAGATTGGCTCCCACTCTTTCTGCTTTTAGGGAGCATGTGCTGACATATCTCATCAAACAGGGCCTTAAAACTGTATTCATGTTTATTGATTATTAATTTAAATTGTTTCATTGTCTTTTTCTGGTTATAGAGAAAGATACAGATAATAGTTTTATTGTATACATAATTTCTTTTCCATTGTACTGTGAGGGGACCTGAATTCTACATCCTCTCTCTCTCTCTCTCTCTCTCTCTCTCTCTTTTTAAGAAATCGGGGAAGAAATGCAATAATAAATAATCTTCTGATGTAACTTTCCAAACTTTTCTCTGATAGTTTCACTGCAAAGAAGAATCAACTGCTGTGGTTCTTTCAGTGGCTCCAGCTCTGGGAAATAGGCAGTGAGCTCCTGCTCAGGCATCTTCCCAATGCCAGAAAGCCATTATAAAGGCCTGGAATCCTTCACGCCTTTTGTATTACTGGGGATCACGGGGCTAAAGAATACGTGAACTGTCTCAATTTAGACTCTTTTGAGTGTGCTTTAAAAGACAAAAATGCATTGGCCACATGGAACCTGAAGGCCGCCTTACAGATTAATTTGTAGCAGATTAGCTGTTTAGTTATGCAACTCTGCAATAAAGGACAATAGCAGAGATTTAAAACTTTGCAGCTTTACCGCACCCACCCCTTTGCCCTCACTCTAAATCTTCATGCCTCCACCAAAGTCTGCAACCCCATGTTGATCTTCATTGTAAAGAAACTAGGTTGGTGTAGTATTGTGGCTTTTGGCCATGGCAATCAACAATTCAATTTCTCTAATTAAATGCATGCATTCATTCATTCATTAGGTGATTAATTTTACATTCAAAACAAAAGTAAAAAAAAAAAAACAAGACTAGTTCTTGCCTGTATTATCAAGCTGCCTTTCTTTTGTGACAAGTTTCCTTCCCACTTTGGCTTTTGTTTAATTCTATGTTCATTGTTCTGAGCTGATGTAAGTAACTGGAATTTAATAGAAGCAGAGGAAGGAAAGTGTTCTGTTTATTTTTTAAGAGAGAAGAAAAGGAAGGAAATCAACTATACATTTTCAATCACATAATAACATAATAATGTACTAGGCAGAGTTACAATTCAAAGAGCACCCCATGTGCAGACATTTACAGAACATTAAACACATCTTCCATTTTCTTCTAATGTTCCATCATTTCCCTCTTTTAAACAGATTTCTGAAAGATCATATATGGAATTCTGCATAAACTATAATTTCCCTAATTTTTTCAAATGATATAATCACCTCAAATATATGTACACTGAATCTAAATTGCAAAACTCAAAGGGAGAGGTAGGGAATTGGAGAGAAAGAAAGCAAATCCTGAAAGGATCTTCATACTTCTCAATTATAGCATACATAATGCATCAAAGATGATATCACACATACACTTAATTAAACTGCACAATGGAATAGAAAGTGCCAGACAACTGAACTTCTTAGAAGGATAGAGAAAATGTTTATATATTTTAATTTGAACTATATAGGATCATCATTACAAGTTCTATGTGCCAACTTTCAATTTTACTGCAATAAATCATTCCTTTAGCATCCGGAAATCAAAATGAACAGAAGTAGCTTTTAAAAAACCGTCCTGAATTATGGACCAAGGATAAGTAGAACTCAACTTTCACACCAAATGGTAGCATCCTCATGGGTGGGTTGACCAACATTTTGGATTTTAATTAGCGCAACATTTTGTACTAATACACACAGTCTAATAATGTATTAATTATGATATATATGAGGGGAATGCAGAGATAGTGTTGATTTAAGCACCTTACTCCTGGAATATTACTAGCTAATATTTCAATACAGCAACTACACGTGTGAAAGAAACCTGGTCACATGATATGTCCAACATGAGAAATGCAATAAAGCCTCCTTGTGTAGTAGATCAAGTTTGCTAAATTTTTGCATGTGATTTAAAAGACTTGGACAGGCCACACACCAAAGAGTCAACCATTTGTATTGGTACCTCCAGACTTCAGAGTGTTCAGAGGACATGGATGCCTTCTGTTACTTTCTTAGGCAGTGGCACTAAAACCCCTATTTCTTCATTTTCTTAGAACAACTGCCCATAGAAAGCTGTGGTGTGTTGGACTAACTCCCTTCAGGTTTTAAGAAGATCAGTGGTAACACGAATCCTGATATCTTGATCTTGATTGCTGCTGCTTTGTTCCTGCTTTTATGTGGAGCTTGTTTTAATTACCGAATAGCTCCTAGGCCAGGGGTGCCCAAACTTTTTGTAAGGAGGGCCAGATTTGATGGCTGAAAAGGTGTCAGTGGCTGGTTGCTCCCCAACCCTGCCATCCCACTGCAAGCCCCACCCACTGACCCATAAACGAAAGAGAGGGAGGGAGGGGTGGGCCAGACAGCCGCGGGCCACTCAGAATGGCCTGACGGGCCAGATTTGCCCCCCCCCCCGGGCCGGACTTTGGGCAGGCCTGTCCTAGGCCCTTTGTACGTCATCTAAGCAACTAATGCGCCTGAAGCAAATTTGTTTATGCTGCTTAATATCTTCATTCTCTACAACATCATCCTCCTGCCTGCCTGGTTCCTTGATTCATGTGCAGTGATATCTCTTACTGAGTTTCACTTGAACCCACGGATCATAACACTTGGCAAGAGTTTCACACTTATTGATCTTTAAGATGTAATACAAGGAATGCTTTAACCTGTTTGACTTTTTTGAACATGACTAGCCTTGCTAACCAGGTTGTGTGTAGTTATACAAAAGGCATAACTTTTAGCAGTGAGAGGTAAAGAAAATCTCTATAGACATTGTTGTGCACCAAGGGATGTGATTTGGCATGCAACAGATCATGTCTATGGAGATTTCTTAACTCAACAGCTAAAATAATCTGCCTCCAATAGTCATAGCTTTTGTGTAAACAGGATTTTGGCATGGAGTGAAATATCAAGCCATTGCTCCTTCACTGCCAATCATCTTCTAAGTCTTCAGTCATTAGGCATTTGAATGTAGTTCAAGGCAATGTTTTGGGCTGGATCAGAACATTCTGAGGGGGCGTTCCCTTCAGAAAATAAAACATTCTTCTAAAGAAAGTCAAGCATTAGTATACTTTGTCATAATTGTCTGCAGATTGAGATGCTCTGAGGACTCTATACAAATTCATATGCCAAGGGCTATTTTAATTATATCTTAATCTCTTTCCACATATTGCAGGAGCAAATGTATATTTTAATAACCGTAGCTTAAGGCCTGTTTTGTTTAAGTCTTAGGTAGAAGTTAATACAATTATTTCAGCATTTAATTCCACCAAAGCTCCATTTTTAACACATTTTAATAGAGACACTTCATATTTTATGTAATTTAATTTTTTTTCCTATGTAAGTCCCATCACACACTCTGGAAAAATCTCAGGATAGTTTGCAACAACAGATTGTGTGTAGCATCAATATAATACAGAACAATGACTCCATAATGAAATATCCTGAGAAATAACTATCATGTTTATAAGGAGAGCCGATTCCAATGAAGCATGAGTAAAACCTGGATGCCTTTGCTCTGCAATTTTGAAAATTTCGAGTTTGCTCCTGAATTGGTGCACGTGCATTTGGAGTAATCTCCCGTTATCACATGATGTATAGGTCAATGCTAAAGCAGCCCATTCTTCCCCCCCCCCCCAACTTCTAATTTAGACTCCCCACCCCACAGCCACTGGGGGCTTCTACTTTTTTCTAACCACAATGATTTAAACAATGTTTTGCCTGTGGGGTCATTTGTGTAGTTCTACAGGAGGAAAGGGTGCATGACTTTGGGTAGTTTTCTGGTGATGTTCTATGTTGCGGGCTGATTGTTTTGGGACAGTGGGAACACCAGTCCCACAGTTTTTCTCCCTAGTCACCCCAAGACATGCTTGTTCATTTAAAAACAAATGCTTGAGTCTGGCACTATAATCACCTTATTGATACAGCAGTTTAGTGCTAGATGAGTTTCACATAAACCAAAAAACAAACAAAAAAAACAGTAACTGGTACTGAAAACTGGACACTGGTACCAAAACAACCCAAGGTCTTTGTATGGTCATCTAAATCACATGCAGCCACAAAAGAGATTGCAAATTAAATCAGTGTAATCACACCCTAACTCTCACTTATTCCCTCCTTCCTAGCTGCCAATTTTCATCACATTCCAAGCACACAAGCCAATCAGGGTTTGTCTCTCCAGTCAGCATTCTCTCACCCACCAACTAATCACTCTAGCATTCAGTGTTCAAAGGTTACCAATCATACATTCATAGCAATACAACATACCAACTTATCCTAATTTACATATACAGAGCCAGGCAGACTAGGCAGAATTGCCACAGCTATTGGAGCAGTGGTAGAATTCAGGCTATGATAAAATTTCTTTTCATCCTGTGCCAATTTCCTGGGCTAGCTTTGATACTTACCTATCAGGAAGAAAACCAAACCAAACCAAACCAAACCAAACCAAAGTAATCTCTGTGCTTTTGCTATTTGTTATTGCAAAAAATCTGGTTGTCTGTCTTTTTGATTATCTTGGCTTGTCATTTCAATTTTTCTGGGAAAATAAATCAAGAATGTGTCTACTGTGTTATTGAATCCTGAGGTTTGTAGTTTGCTGAGGTACCTGGAATTCTCTGGTGTAGTTAGGAGGTCGAGTTTCTTGAATGGGGAATTCTATGCACTCACTTAATTACAAATCACATACAGTATGTCCAGAGAATGGACCTGTGAATATTAACGTGGTATAAGACTACTTTAAATTTGTAGAGTGGTTGCTCTCTAAGATGGAACTTGGATAAGGACCAGAAAGCAGAAGAATCTAGTAGCTCTATACAGATGTTTAAGGAAGTATTTTGTGCTGGAGGCATTATGTGTGTGAGGGGAGAGAACTTTACAGAATCCATAACCATATTCCAAAACGTGCAGAATGTGGAAAATTCCCAACAAGAATGAAGGTCTCTGGCCATTCTTGTTCAACAATACTGACAATAGTTCGGAGTTATTAGGCGAAATCTTTCAGGGACCTTTGTACAGTACTCTGCAGTTGTATCAATTTTATCCCAATTCCTTGTTATCATCTTTGCTTTTGCTTGAAGCATTCCAGAGGTAGCTTCACATAACTTCTGTTGTGATTGCCATGACCAGTGGAAGGTACATGGCAGGCAAAGAACAGAGGGAATCCAAGGTGCACTCTGTTGAAAACAGTAAACATAGCTGATGAGTTTAATATTTTTTTCTTTGAACGGGTAGGCCAATTTCCTAATTGTTCGTTCCAAATTAGCATGATGGATCAAACAGTGTAGAGGTAGCAATCAAGTTAAGGAAACATGGGACTGGAGTGCTTTTAGGAACATGGTGGCCTGAGGATAAAATAAGGAATTATAACAGCTAAGTAGCAGGGCTGTGTGAGGGACTCGTGGTTTTGATGCACACTAATTGCTCTCTTCACAACAATTCCAAGTGCTGGGCCAAGACTCATTTAGAAGACCTTCAAACAGAAATATTGAAATGAAGTATTGGGAAGAGTTCCAAGCCAAGAAGCTGAAACCCATCTCTAGCCAAATGGTAGACATCCTCTCCACCCTGTTGTGGTTTCTGAAATCAGTCAATTTGTTCTTTTAGAGAAGCTGGACCAGCTCTGTGTCTACAAAAGAATATGATGGGTGGAACCCTTTCTTTATAATTGTGGGATACAGAAATAGAATTTCTAGTTCATCACAGAACATCTTTCACAATTGATTTTTTTTGTCCTCAAAGATCCTTGATCCAGTGACTGTGATTTTTCCCCCCTTTGAATATCTATTACTAGGCATTAATATTAACAAGAATCACCAGTTTCAAATAAGTGCAACCTGTTCCATCTAGTAATTTTAAAAAGAATATTTTTACCTATCAGACATTATCACAAACAATTTTTATGATTTATTTTGGTTTTTAATATAAGCAACAGCAAAATACTTAATTGGACTGTGAAAAGAAGAAATGTATTTTGGTATCATGTACATTCTAAAAGCCTTAGAAAATAATGTAGGGATTCCATTATCTATTTTTCTTTTATGCTAGAATAGTACTTGGCAATGATTTGTTTTACATCTTTCTGGTTTCCTAGCCTTCAGGTGGGAAGGCAGCTGAAGCTTAGGAAAATCTGAAACATATATTTTTAAAATTATTCCAAGGTATTTGCTCAATGTATTCTTAATTCATTCTGCATTAGGCTATTGGTTCGAACATATTATGATGTTTTGAAACAGAAAGAAAAATAAATTTATTGAACTAGCTTTTTTCCTTCCTTCCTTCCTTCCTTCCTTCCTTTTGTCAAAGTCTTATGCATAGGGGTTGCTCTGCTGTAATTCCAAAATTCCAGTTCAATGCCACCCCCGCATATTCAGTTTACACAGACAGACAGACAGA
>JAHTLZ010003307.1:2249981-2281938 GCA_023846285.1 Phrynocephalus versicolor
TCTATCTATCTATCTATCTATCTATCTATCTATCTATCTATCTATCTTTTCAGACAGTAGTAACTAAAGAATCTTAGGTTTAGACTGGATAATATAATGACTGTAAAGCTGGAAGTTTGTACAGAGGAAAATGCAGCAATTTTACTCCACCTTTCCCTTTAAAAGGACCCACAGTGATGCTGTTCTGTTGCTGCCTGTTTTGGATAGTGCCACTCTCCCCCAGAACCCCAACAGGGGCACAGCCAGGGTGTTCCCCTGGGCCACACAAGTTCCATGGGCATGGTCACCACTTCCTCTCTCTGCTTTTAAAGAGTTGATTTGGTCTGCTCCGTTCTTCTAGCCAGCATTGCCGATGGCTGGAGCTGTGGTGCAAGAACAAAAATGGACTTCCCAAGTTGGTGAGGGTGTAGAGGCTTTGGAAAGTATTGACCATCGAGTGATGCTGAATGAATGACGGGAACGCTCCACCATCCTTTTCTCCCATTCCCTCCTCTGCCCATCCTGTTCTCCCAACAAATTTTGAATGATACATTAATAATGGGACATGAAGTCCATTTCTATAGTGAATTTTCTTTCCAGGCAGAGAATACTCAAAAAGTGATTTCCCCATTCCCTTCTTCTGGGGATCCTCTGGGACTGTACAGCTTGTCTTGGGCCACAAAGGCTGTTTTTTTCCACCCCAGGATATACCTAACTCACTGGCCTATGTAGCCAGCCAAGTTGTTAATGAAAGCTGTACAAGATATAGCTTTATATGGGTATGTTTTTATACAAAGGTTTTTGGTATACAGAGTCTCTCTCTCTCTCTCTCTCTCTCTCTCTCTCTCTCTCTCTCTCTCTCTGTGTGTGTGTGTGTGTGTGTGTGTGTGTGTGTGTAGATGGATATAAAGTCCGATTGTGCCAGGAACCAATCTGTCCTCATTCCAGCTTTGGAGTTTCTCAGGCTGTCATACCCGGCTTTCCATCCGTTGTGTCTGTTCTCACAGCCTGAGGCACAAGGGGCTGACATTAAATTGTTCCCACACACAGGCATGAACCTGCTTAGGGCAGGAAGCTGCACCTAGCCTGCCCTAAGTTATTTTATTTAATCTTTCACTTTCAGGGAAATAAGATTGTGTTTAAAACAAAATTAAAAAGGAAGTTTTACATATGAATAGATATAGCTGCCTGACATGTTGTCTACCATGTGGACTCAGTTTCAATCAGCAGAGCTGTTTTTATTTTTATTGGTTAGCTCAATAATAGCAATTTCCTTCAATGAATGACCAAGAATTCTAGCGGCTGAGGACAACAGTTGAAGCGTTGAAGCGTCTCTTACAATATCCACAGCTGGTTGGCAGGAAACAGCACAGATTGCGAGGTGTGATTTACAAACCATTTGATAACCTACATACTTTTCAAATTAAACCTTTGCCAAAGTCGGTTTGTCCAGGTGGCTTTGATATTTTAATGTAGGCATGACCAAACTTCGGCCCTCCTGACGTTTTGGACCACAACTCCCAGAATTCCAAGCCTGTATTTCCAATGGCAAAGAACTGTGGGAGTTGTGGCCCAAAACATCTGGAGGGCCGAAGTTTGGACATGCCTGTTTTAATGTATTATTTTGTTTTAAAAAATATCTAGTGAATACGGAGCCTAATGATGCACCTTATCAGCATAGGTGTAAGTTTGTAAATTGGCATTTGAAACTCTGTATTCTATAGGTTGATGCTTGTCTTTTCAGCTCCTATTCTTATATGTTGGCATTTTCCATAGCCTCTTCTTTATGTGTAGACTAAATGTCTAATGGACAGCCTGAAGTCAGACTTTGTTTGCTCATGGAAGGAACTGGGATTTTTGTTTTGTAAACAAGTGAGCCCACAATCTAATTCTTAAAGGCTTCCCACATTCTGGCCAGATGATGGGATGTGGCAGAAATAAAATCTCCCAAGATGACATTATCTGAAAGGCATTCTGGTACATTTTGCAGAACTTGTTTATCGAATGTGATAGATGGTAGGAAGATGTTAATTCAGTGCATCTTCGGACTAAAAACATCTGACAGACTGAAGTATGTGGTTTTGGGACCGGGTCCCTTCCTTTAATTAACAATGAGGAACAAACACTGAAAAGATTGTGTCTGCATGCATGAAGTAGAAAACAAAGGTTTATCTTGTGTCTCCCTTTTTAAAAATGTACTATCTAATCTTTATGTAAGCATTTCCCCTCTCCCTGTGGCTTCTTTTGGCATGGTATTCCATCACTGCCTAGCGGTTCTGATTAGGAAGCTTTTCTGTACCTAATCTAAACTGACTTGTCTTTAATGCCAAGTAATGTGTTTGTGCAGATAATATATTCTCTGGTCAAGCTTCAACTTCCTATTCCATTGTTTCCCTCATTCAATATTTTTGCTGGCATTAATTTTGTGTGTGTGTTTTGCTCCAGAAGCTTAACTTTGGCTCTTTCTCCACCATTAAAGCCAAATATTAATATCTCAAAGGGAAGAGGAAGTTATAACTAACTATAGCATCTATGAAAATGTACTAAAGATAATGTTTCTGTGCTGAGTGTAATAATGGGATGAACTTAAGATTGGGTGTCTGACTGCCCACTTGGGAGGGAATCAACTGCCATAGGAGAGAAATCTTGGATTTTGTCAGCATCTCCGGTCCTTTTAGGTCACCACATGTCAGAAAAAATATCTGCCACTGGTGCGGAACTGAATTTTGCATCTTCTGACTCATGGGCAAATGCTGCAGTAAAAAGAGAAGCTGACCTCCAGGCACCTCAGCTCCCCCACCCCACCCCAAGAAGTTTCCTTAATCATATCTGTTCCAGCTGCTACATTTCATGCGCTATTTTGTTCCTTTCACTGAAGGCCATGGTTGTACTTTCACACAGGACAGCTGAAACCCATGAGGGTGACTTGCCTGAAGCCTCAGAACGCAGAGGGAGAACTTAAATCCATTTCACCAAAGCCCAAACTAACAAGTTTGTCCCCAGCTTCCATTAAGCCCCTTCTCAGTGTGCCTGTATAAAAAATAAACCATGTACTGTCTATATCTCCTGTGCAATAGGTGCAAGTCTTATATAACTTGAGCAAATAATAGAGGGAAGAAATAGAGGGAAGTCATATACCACATATATTTCATACATAAATATGTATGATCCTTATAGAACAAAACAGATCAGAGATGCTTATATAGTGCTTATCACATACCAGGCACATAAAATTGTTCGTTGTGGTGATATAGACATGTCTCTTAATGAGCTACAAAACGGACTGGATAATATTTTGCAGGCCGTGGTGGTCCTTATTGTTACTTTGCAAATCCCCCCCCCCAAATGACTAATAAAAATTGTGTAAAATTTCTGGTCTCTGGAATTTGGCGGGGCTGCTATTGAGTGTTTGTTTAATAAGATTCTACAAAAGGAAACACAAGGAAGAAATTGGTGAATTCTTATAATGGAGTGAGATGGGAATGTAAACTTAGAATTCACTAACAATGGGTGCGGTTTGTTTTTCTAAGGAATGTATCTATATTCACAAAATTAATCATATTCAAAGGATGGAAAAATTTAAGAATAAGAATAGTGTTATATATACATATATAACTATGAAACTGGACTTTGGATCAGCACAACATTTGGTATAGAAGTAGCAGGCAGTCTGTTCTTGCTCTGAAACAAATATGGGAAGGCGTAAGCAATGAGTTTTTGACTTGTGATTTTATTAAAAGTAAAACTTTTTCCACCCATGCAGAAACAAGCAACCTAAACGTTTCCAAATTTAAAATCGATCAGATAAAATGGAAAGACCAATCTTGGTTCCCTTGCATGAGAATGGTTGGCCGTGCCAACTTTTTTTTTAAAGAAATCCAGAGTGCGGAAGCTCAAATATTAATCTTCAAAAATAATACTACAAAAGAATACAACAATAAGTTTGTTATAACCCGATCATCCATATAATAGGCTTATCAACAAGAGCAGTGTAAAGTAACTACATTGTTGCAGCTTCCTGGGCTGGGAAGAGAGATGTTTGGAGGGAAATGAAAGGTCTCAGAAATAGTCAAAAGACAGGTTTTCTGTGAAGAGTTAAGAAAAAGTTATGCTTCAAAGAAAGGAATGGAGTGACAGCCCTCCAGAAAGGGCCATTTTGCCATATATCTCCAGGGAAACAGCATACAATTTTATAAAGGCATAGTCAAAATATTTTGCTTTACCATCTAGTCCAGCATTCTGTCTCACACAATGGCTCACCATTTGCTTCAGGGTATTCCCAAGCAGATGTCTTCACCTGCTTAAGATTCCCTGCAAATGGCACTGAGGGATATCCTGCCTATCTCTCCAACCTGGAGGTTGTCCTTAGGCATCCATAATGATAGCCATTGATACCTGTGTTCTCCATGGCAACAAAACAATTCTGTTTGTTCCAGCCCAAAGTATTTTTATTAAACATTCTCTCATAATTTCTTCCAAACTAGGCTCCTAGGCATCCATCTTCACAGTGGAAATCAGCTCCGTGGTAATCTGAACTTTTGACCCTATCAGTCAGGTTCCAATTAGCTGGCTCTCAGAAGAAAAAAAATCTAATTCCTGGGCAAGCAAACTATTGTAAAAAAATATTGCAAAGGGCATTTTAAAAAAAATGGAAAAGAAATCTTCAGAAATTCCCTTGTATAAACTGTGGAAATACTGCTTTATGCTTTGTGACTGGGGACCATCTTCCTCAAGGTTAACAGAGCTTTGGTGCCTATACCCTCTCATAGTTTCAACCATTCCACCCATCTTGTCACTATACATTTGTCTGGTATTAAAGGGGAAAAAACCCAAAGACGTTATGTATCAAATAACTTCTGATGTGTACTAAAACTATGAGTTGAGGACCTCTAAAATGTCATATTATTAACAGTTTTGCTCAGATCTCGCAAACCAACATCTCTTGTTAGGTTGTTCTTTCATCCTACTGCTGCTCCCCCACCCCCCACCCGCCAGCAAACAACCTTGCCTTTTCCAGTAAATTCTGCTCAGGTCTTGCAAACTAACAGCTCTGACCTCCTTTATTGAGATAATTTATCTCCAACAACCTCTTTTAGACCAGAAGACTGCAAAAGTCTTCTTGGACGCATGCATGGAGGGCATCTTTTCAGACATGCACATGCACATGCGCAAGTTGCAGCTCCACACGCACAAAAATCTCCCCACTATTTCCAACAGAATTATTTTCCACATATAAATGGTATAACACCAAGGTGGAGGACTTCTAGTGGCTCGGAGTTTCTATTGATATCATTGCGGGGGGGGGGGGCATCTCCACCACCTACATCCAAAGGAGCACTTGGACCTTTGCTGTTGAGGTGCTGAGCTTCCTCTTGTGGGTCACTCACCAGGCACAGTGGGGGTTGTGGATCAGAGTGGGACTCTGGCTTTGGGCCGGCCCCAGGAGGGGCTGGAGGAGGGACAGCAGGAGGGATCCTCGAATGTGCCACTGCCAGCATCGCGAACACGGGAAGAAGCAGGGAGTCTCCTGTTTGTCCCTTAAGGTCACCCCTGTCACTGCTTCCAGGCTAGACCAAATGATTTCACTGGCCTTATACGGTCCACAGGTTGGGCATTCCCCACCCCTGTTGTACAGCTTTTCCTGTGTTTGCCAGAATGAAAAAGCCAAACTTTACATAGCATAATGCTTCAGCAAAATGCACAGATCCCCCCCCCTCTTAGTTAGAACTCCAAAGTTTACTAAGCTTCATAGACTTCAGAGAGCAATGGCTATAGGACCAGAACAAAGGCACAGAAATCCTAGCACCTGCTTTGCCTTACAGGGTCTCTTCTTCAATATCTCCAATTGAGATATTGTTAGTCAATGGGACACATTTGTTGAATACTTCACATCATGGAGCAATATGGCTTTTTTTAAAAAAAAAAAATCCCCAAAGAAAGAGTCATTTCAAGGAACAAATTCCAAGTTCTCCTTGAAATGTTAGGAGTAAGTGGCTTGCACACGACTTGCATTCCACAAATCATTTGGCATTTCTTGAGTTAACTGCAAATCCTTTAAAGTTCCTTCTTCTTCGTTGTCGTCTCCCTTCCAGGAATGCAATTTACAGTTATGTGTATAAGGGAACCTGTTAGACTTAAATCAGCCCGGCTGGTGTTTAAGCTGCCTGGAGAGACAAGTAAGCAGCCCACACCCTGCAGAGTGGGAGTGACGACGAGTTGGCTGGACAGAGCACAGCTTCCTGAATCGGAACGGGCTGCTGCAGACCGTTCAGCTGGTCCTAAGAGAAACAACACGAACCAGGCACACATACACACAAAACCCTTGCAGGAGCTCTCCACGCAGCTTTCACCCCAGCACTCCAGAGAAAAGAGAATCAACTACCAGGAAACCAACCCACCAGCCCACCAACCCATAATGGAGGAGCAGGTAAGAGAGACATGGTTTTGAACTCAGGATAGTATCTTTTTCCCCCCAAAGTATGGAAGGAGGAAATGTCAGATCTCTGGGTTTTTTTTCTTACAGTGGTCGAGTCCTCCTTGCTAAAGTGACGGTATGTTATAAGTAACTCCTCGCAAAGTCTAGTGAGCTGTGCATAGCCCCAGCTGCGCTGCAGTCCATGGCTGACGCTTTTAGAAATCTCATGTGTTTCCAATTATGCTCTGTTTTTCTTTCCCAAAAGACACAACAAGCTTCCTTATTTTGGATTCAGCATCAATGCACCTGGAAATGGGGGGGGGTATGTGTACAAGATGTTAAAAAGTTCAAAACACGAGCAGCAGTTTTCATATTATCTGCACTTTCTGGTTTGAGATTCAGAAGGAGTGCTCCTTGTATCTAAAGCACACAAAAATACAGTTTTTGGAAGACCGTTCTTGCTGTCCTGTCTTGAGTGGACAGCACTTAGTGCTTACTCAGCAGAAAGAAATCTATTTGTCTTAATAACCAGTGTACATGATGTGATTTGTCAAGATCAGGGACAGGAAAGATTTGCAAACAGTTTTAGTCTGAGCTCTACTTTTAGACTTCCTTGTCTTTCAAAAGTATATCGAAACAGGTGTAGGGCTTTCAAGGGGTTCAGTGAAGTTCCTAAGGTTTATACATATTTAAAAATGCATATATTACATTTCTTGAAATTAGTGCAAAAGAACAATACCTTGCACAATCTAATAATATTCCTGATAACCATGTTTTGTTAAGATATCTGATGCATAAAAGTCAAGGAGTTGTGGAGCAGTGATTAAAAAGTAGAATTCTTATGAATCCTTAAATCCTTAAACTATATTCTCTTATTCCTGTGTGGGTGTATGTGACTAAACTTTTACAACTTACAATGCCGAAATGAATGCTTTCTCTGGAAGAGTTTGTGCAAAAGAGCTGAATGACTTAAGTGGCAATCCTGTGAATGTTTTACCTGGCAATTGGGGTCAATTAATTCAGTGGGGCTTCAAGCAGACCTGCATTAAGATCTGATGGTCTGGGCAGATTCAATGGAAAGATGGACGTTATTTCATTTGGTAGGTATTTACACAAAATAAATGCAATTTATTTTCAGTGTCAAAGAGGAAAATCATATTAGAATTACTGGCAAGGCAGAGAGATCACTGACCACATAATATACTGTAATATTTCTTCCAGCAGTTTCCATTTATAAAAATGTTTATGTTTCTAAAATGCTACTTAATACAATGAAATTTGCCTTCAGGAAAGGACTTGGAACCTAAGAACCAGAAGGCTCCAAAATATACGCTGACTACATGGGGGAAATGTGGGGAATACTACAGGGGTTTATATTTTTTTCCCTGTTGATCACAAGACCCAATGGGAATTGCGAATAAGCCCAGAGCCCCACAGTCCCAATCCACAATTTATTCTCCTCATAATTCCTTTTCCTTCGGTTCCAAGTGTGTGGTCGTCTTGAACCACAGCAGAAAAGAAAGACTAATTGAGCATGTGCACACAGAGACAAAGCACCTTCCCACTCACCTCTTGCCTCATGAGCCCAGCATGTGTGCCTGCACACACACACACACACACACACACACACACACACACACAGAGGCAGCACAAATGTAGAGGAAACAAAAGCTGTTTACCAATATACTTGTCCTCTGTGAGCAAACTGGGGTTCTTTTTGCTTTATAAATAAATAAATGGAACGTTTCTAAGGGTGAGAGCAAATGAGATAACTGTATGAGGAACTGTGTGAGGAACAGTAGTTCAGACATTTGGCTGTGGAGCCAGTGGTTGGAAGATCGAATCCCCACTGTGCCTCCTTGAGAGGGGGCTGAACTCATTGATCCACAGGGTCCCTTCCAGTTCCTCAGCTCTAATATTATTATACATGACTTGCAAATTTGGAAATTGAAATTGAAATCCTCGTACTGTTTGTGAGGCAATCCTTTCTAACGGTGCCACATGCAAGGCTACAAGGCAAAGCAAACAGCACCCCCAAAAAGGGCTGAGATCAGTATTAAAACAAATTTAAAACAGAGCACAATCCTCCATTTCAAATCCCTCTTAGGCCACCGGTCATTAAGGAAAACCCTGCCTGAACAGAAAGGTGTTTGCCTGCCTGAGGAAAGACAGCAAAGATGGGGCCAGCCTAGCTTCCTGTGGGAGGGAGTTCCGGAGTTGGGGAGCGGCAGCATAGAAGATCCTCTCCTGAGTACCCATCAAGCGCACTTGTGCGGGTGGTGTGAGTGAGAAAAAGGTCTCCCCTGATTATCTTAATGCCCAGACAGACCGCTATGGGGAGATGCAGTTGTTTAAATATCTTGGACCAACACCAGTGAGCGCTTTTAGGTTAAAAGCAGCACTTTGAACTGTGCCCAGAAATGAATCGGCAGCCAGTGGAGTTGCTGCAACAGGAGAGTTATATGTTTCCTGTAGCCAGCCCCAGTTAACAATCTGTCTGCAGCATTTCGGACTCTTTGAAGTTTCTGAACCCTTTCCAAAGGCACCCCCATATAGAGTGTGTTATAGTGATCCAGCTGGGATGTAACTAGGGCGTGTGTCACCATGACCAAGTCTATAAATTATAAAACAAATAAACTATCCCTTGAACATCTCATATTTCTCAAACAAACAAAGGATTGGAGTCATAATAGGCTGGAAGTGACTTGACACGTAACAGTAACACAGTGACTACCTGAGAGATAGAGAAATTACCTGTTAGATGGGCTAAAATCCAACGTAATCACCAACCTGGTGGTATCCCTGTGGCTTAGAATCTGTTGGATTTTATGTTGCGCTTCAGTGCAATCACCCAAATGGTTTTCAGATCTTTGCAGGCTGCCTGTTAGAAGACTGTGCACGTGATCAGTTGCACAGCTATGGCAGAATACATGACTGAGCGCATGATGAACAGGTAGAGTAGTAGCCCTTATCAAATAGGATGCTGGCTTCTCCTTGGCAGTTAGGGTGCTTCAATAAATTGAAAATCTCAGATTGAAAGGAATAAAAAGTTTCCAGTAAAGGGCAAAAAAAATTGAAAAGATTGTTGAGTGAGGAAAAGTTAATGTTTGAAATGTGACTTCATAAAAATGTAGGGCATTGGTTCTCAACCTGTGAGTCCCCAGATGTTCCTGGACTGCAACTCCCAGAAGTCTTCATCACTAGCTGAGCTGGTCAGGCTTTCTGGGAATTGCAGTCCAATAACATCTGGGGACCCCCAGGTTGAGAACCACTGATATAGGCCATGATATAGCTTCCATGGTTGCACGGAACATCTCCAGTGTCAGCACTTTACTTCAAAGAAACAGCATGAGATATTGCCCTTCTACCGGTACCACATAAATGCACAAGTTTCCACCTAAATTCTAAAGGAGAAGGAATGACACAACATGGTAGAAAACAAATCAGTGCTCATTGACATTTGGACTCTAGGGTGCACACAGAACTATTTCCCCCCATATCTTCATATTTACCAGCTTTTGGTTTCGTTAAGGACCTCATGGTGTCTCTTAGGCTCAGAATTGTGACTAAAGTTATCTGGCAGCAATTATAGACTGAATGGTATGATGCTGAGAAAGCACTAAGTCTATAGAGATGATGGGACAAAAGGACATTTGCTTGGGGGTTGTGAATTAGGTATTAAGCAGACTGGGAGTTCATCTGTAGCCAGACTCATACTGGAATGTCAGGAAATGGCAGTACTATTTACCAACTGCATCTTACAATCCTGAATGTGTCCTTGCTCGGAAAACTTCAGGCGTGTGTTTGGCACTTCTCAAATTACTGGAATAAGGTTTGTTTGGGTCTGCCCTTGAAAGGCACCTGGAAACTTAGTCTAGATTCTAGAACATGGACTTTATGGTCTTCAGCTACTGGTTCAGCTATCTCACACTGATCCTCTATCACATTCTTTAGTGACAAGGGTTTTCTAGGCTATGTTTGAGATGTTCAGTATGTCCTTCAACACCTTAAAACATTTAGGATCAGAATATCTCAGGAATCGCATCATCCTGTGTATACCTGCCTTGGGACATTGATCATGTCCTTCTTTCAGGTTCCCATCACCAGATCATAAGGAGCCAGATGATCAGGAACAATAGGCACAATTTCTATCTATCTATCTATCTATCTATCTATCTATCTATCTATCTATCTATCTATCTATCTATCTATCTATCTATCTATCTATCTATCTATCTATCTATCTATCTATCTCTTCCTGCTCTCCCCCCCCCCAATGAAAATGATTTTATTCCAACAAGATTTTTCAGGACCTTGATTTGTTAATGTACCTTACAAACTACTGCTGATTCTGTTAAAATAGCTTAAGATATCTAGTATTGCATATGTTATTTGACATATATTTCTTAAAATATGACATTTAACCAAAAGATAGGTGTTGTCATTGATGATGCTCATCTTGATGCCGGCAGTGATTACGATACTTTGCCGTTTATGTATCGAGCCATATTGAGGTGCGGGTGGGTGAGGGGGTTAAATTGTCCTGCTACAGTTCCTGACAAATGTTTAGCCACTAGGTGTCTTAAGTAAACTACATATTAAGATAGTTGAAAAAAGAGTGATTATTTCAGGGGCTTCTTCCAAGAAGTCTTAGAAGTGTTTATTTGTAATCCTTTCACAATCAGATGTGAAGCCTTTGCAAATTGCTGTAACCGGGGAAAATGTGAGACCCTTCTACCCTTCTAAGTACCTCTGCTATAGCATGCAAAGGGTGAGATTTTTCTATTTCTGGAATGCATATGCGTCTAAGATGTGTGACTTCCTCTTTTGTACGTCATCTAACAATGGTGAAAAGAAGGAAGCACACATTAGTCGTCACTTCTTTGTTAGTTCCTTGTATGTGGAAAAGATTGTTCACTGAAATCCTTTTGTTTTAAGAGTTTGGAGTTAGAAGAAAATAGCTGTATGTAACCAGGCTTTGGAGAATTTATGACTTGGTTGGCCGACCCAGGCCAAAGCTACTTTTTAGCAAGCACTTGTGTGTGTGTGAGAATAGAATAAATCTGTGGCCAATCTATCCTGTTGATAGGCAGAGTCAGTAAGTGTGAATTAATGCAAAATGTTAAAGCCAGACACCTTTATACAGTGTTTGCCCTATAATTTAATTGTCAACATCACCCTGGCCTCTTGGCCTACACGGTCAGTTTCAGAAAATAAAATCACAGCCTACTCTATCTCGCGTGGAATTAAGGTCATAGAACCTTGTTTTATACTTCATTTTGAGGAAAGCAACTAGCGTAGCCTAATGAGAATATTATGGGAATGGAGTTTCTTCAGTTATGTAGACCTGATAGCCTCCTTCCATAAAGCTTAATAATACATTTTTATAATGAGATTTACTTAAGCATTGAAACATTAAATTTGCTGGGATAGTTTTGAATAGCTCTGCCAGAAAATCTATTTCCTATTTCTAATAAAATCTGTGGAGAAAAAAAATTAATCTAGCTTTGAAAACTAGGTTTTAGTCCCAATCCAATGAGTTTGCTAATTGTACCTGAACAAATAAAATACCATGATGGTGTTGAAAATCGTCTCTATCTAACAAGATAATAAAGCCTCTGCTTTAAAACCTCCAAAGGAGACTCCACCACCCTCCGTGGCAGCCTAATCCACTGCCGAACAGCTCTAACCATCATGAAGTTCTTCCTAATGATCAAATAGAATCTCTTTTCCTGTAGTTTGAAACCATTGCCCTCGAGTCTAGTTCATCTTAGGTGAAACATCTGTGGAGTCATCTTAGGCAAGAACACACCTCCTGAAGAATGGAGTAAGGGACACAATGACCTGGGCATCTTGAAACGTGATTGGATAGAGCCATCTGGTATGCAGATATCAGCTGGCTGATATTGCTGATAAGGGCATGAGAGAGTATAAAAGGCTCTGCAAAATCTCAGCCCAGGGTCTCAGAAAGCAAGGGCAGACCCCATTATGTTGCTCCTTCCTGACACCCCTAATGCATTAGGAATTGTATGTCTGCCTCCCTGTATGTCTCTGTCTCTGTTATTTCTCTTAATAAAAGCTATACTGAGGTTCTGTTTCTTGGGGTATCCGTGGATGGGTACAATGGCCCGCTCCCCAGTCTGGAGGGATTGACCCTCCAGCTGGCAGAGAGTGTGAGGAGTCTGGGCGTTGTCCTGGATCCATCTTTGTCCCTGGAAGCCCAGGTGGTAGCTGTGTCCAGGATGGCCTTTTATCAATTTAGGCTTATCGCCCAGATTTGCCTGTACACGGATGTGGATTCCCTTAGGACTGTTGTGCAGGCACTGGTGATCTCAAGGATATATTACTGTAACGCTCTTTACATGGTGCTTCCCTTGGCCCATGTTTGGCAAATGCAGTGGGTGCAGAGTGCAGCAGCCAGGCTGGTAGTTGGTGCAGACAAGTTTGACTGCATCACCCTCATCCTGGCTTGCTTGCATTGGCTACCCGCTGCCTCCCGAATAAGGTTCAAGGTATTGGTTTTGGTTTACAAAACCCTCCCTGGGACCCAATGGTCAGCTTCAACCCAACTGAGCAGAGCCTCTCTCACCCTCTCACTCCAGGTGGCCACTCCAAGGGAGGCCCAAAGGGTTTCTACCTGAAATAAGGCTTTCTCAGTGGCTGCCCTGGCCCTTTGGAATTCATTGTCAACTGAGTTAAGGCTGGCAGAGTCTCTTCAGGAGATCTCTAAAGACCTGGCTCTTCAGGGAGAGCTTTGGTGATTGCTGAGTGCGTGATGGTATCTTGGCTTGTATTATCTGTCCCAGCCTTTTCTTGCTGGAGTTTATGTTTGTCCGTATGGGTTTTGTTGTTGTGTTTTATCTTTCATCTTTTTTATGATTTATTTTTTTGGCAGGTTGTTTTCTTTTGGGCAAGTTGTTTTTTTCACAATTTGTTGTAAACTGCCCAGACTTCCTGAGGGAAAAATCAGGCGGTTAATAAGTACAAATATAAATAGATATCCTCTTTGCTTCAAGGTATGCTTGAGTTTGCCTATTTCACTTTGTTTTATGAAACAACCCACTCTTTACACAGCATGCCAGCATAAGAAATTTCACAGAAGGAAAAATTCACAATCTCTCTCCTGCCTGAAGTCACCAGTTCCAGAGCAGGTGGGTGGGTGGAGCTCCTAGAGATGAAGGTTGAGAACATCTCTTGAATTATGTTGACCCATCCAATTTCAAATTAGAGGAAAGACAGGTTAGCATTCCATCTGAATGTAGATCAGCTTTTAATTGTTATTTGAAGTCACCCCAATTGCCTTAAGGACTGAAATTATTATCATTCAGCAATGTCTTCATAGGGGATTTGGGAGCACTAATCCAATTTTTAAAAAATAATTACCCCCATCTTTAAAATATGTTTTTTGACATGCTTTGTTTTTATTATAAAATATTATTACACAACAGTATTTGCACATTTGCATCAGAGCATGTATATCCAGCTTCAATGGCTAAATATTCCAATCCAAACTGCCTTTGCATCAACCTCTTAAAATGTAACATGTACAGCAGAATAACAATAGTAAGAACTCCTAATAATGACCTCTATTTTCTCAGTTTGTACACCTGTCCCTTTTATCAGACTCACTTTTAGCCCAAATGTTCAATGAATGCCACCAATTACTTAATCAACCTCTATATTACTTTATATGAATATCAATACACACCTCAGAATCAACCAATTATTCTGTTTGCAAGATGCTCTTATTTACATTAATCTAGGGGTATTTGTACATGACCCCTAAACTCTGCCGGACAGGCATTAGAGGGAAGAACACTGTTTGGAAGTAACTCATAGCAAATAATTGGTAACTTATAAAAAGCAGGTGGGGGAAAGGAATGAAAGGGGGATGAGGGAATAGCTTGGCTTCTTGTTCACCAACCACAGTGACTTCAGATTCCACAACAGGGGTCAATCCGGTTTCAAAGAGATTCCATTCTTTTTAAAGGTTGTGGACCATGGGAACAAAAACATATGGGAGTTATTTTTATTCTATGAATTAAGGATGAGAATTTGAATTGTTTTGCATTTAAGCCCAGATATTCTTCTCTTATTGATAGATGAGCCTTTGTTTTGAACATATAAGCTTTGGGATAATACTCAATTTTAATTTTGATCTGGGATGCAATCCAGTTATTTATATGTGGTGATTTCAACTGCAAAAAGGTGCGTGCATGAATGACTTATTTCTTGCAAAAATAACCAGTACAATGCAAAATACGATGGGCTTGTGCAATGTAAACAAAAATGCTCTATATTCCAGTATTATTTCGGTCCTGCTGAACTAACATCAATTTCATATTCATAAACTATCAGTCATTACTCAAACCTACAGGCAGCCCATACTGGATGTGCTGTCATATGTAATTTGACAGGCTTGGATCTGGAGTTTGTACTTAGCAGGGATGTACATTCTTGCTTTTCTCATCCTAATAGACTTGGGGAAGGTCATGACACAGAAGGTCAGCTTGGATTCAGAGTATGCAATTTTTAGAATTTCGTGGGTTAAAGTCAATGCTAGCAGCAAGTCTGTCTGGAGTAGACAAGAAAAAGAAAGCAGCAGAAAGATGGAGGGCTGACATTATTAACTGAAAAGGGCAGGTGATGGTTGGACATATTAACAAGAAGAAACACCTCAAGATCTATGTAAGACGGAAACATCCTCTATCTGATCTTGGCTCATCTACACCCAGGAATAATTTGGGAGCAAATCACTGGAAAGGGCCAGATTGATAGGAGTGGTGGGGCAAAGAGTCAAGTTGGGCATGTGGGAAGACCACATGCCCCCATTCCTCTTGACTTTATGCCACCAAGTAGTCCTCCTAACTTTGATGGCACATAGCAACAGTAACAAGGACCCTCACAGCCATGTTTTCTTGCAAAAGCTGGTCAGAATCCTTGCAGCCAAATGAAAAAAGCACAGATGGAGGCAGTAAGGTCTGGACTTTTTTGTACAGATGCTGTAGGGACTGTATTACTTCATTCCTCCACCCTTTCACCTCCAACCCCTGAAACAACAATCTTCGTTTGGCTTATTGTAGGCCCAGTCCTGCTTATGACAAGATAAATATTTTCATTCTTTAAGGTGCTACAGAATGCCCCGTTGTTTTTGGTGTAACATGGCTATCTCTTTGGAAAGATATACGATTTCTTTAAATATATATATATATAGAAGCATTTTCTGTTGGCCATGTGTCTAATGTGGTTGCGTGACTATAAAATAATGACCTGGATTTGTTTTGTGAGCTTAGGAGGTAGCACTGACTTCTATAATCAACAAATCTATATTCAGCAGCATGTTCCCTCTGGTCATACCACCGCACTGAGTCACTAATTACTGTGGTTTGTGTAGATCAATCTCTCTTTTTTTATTTGCAATGTATTCCTTAGATGTACTTGCTTTAGGGACCAACATTGTGGTTCCTGATCATTCGGGATAAAAATTACTCAGTGAACTAAGCGGGGAGAGCAACAAACAAAAAACATACCAACATAGGACCAGGAAGAAGGGAAATGGGGTTGATTTGATTTTCCGTGATACTTTCTATTACCTCACGTCTTTGAGTCAGCATTTTGAGGTCAGTAACTTTAGAAAAGTTTGAGTGAGGGAAAACTTTCCCAATGAGTTGCAGCTTGTTAGGTTTTGAAGAGTAAATAGAGTAAGACAATTGTGGAGCTGCCTTGCAGGTGCACTTTTTCATCTGTCAAAAACAAAGCCGGACAAGGTCACATTTCAGAAGTGGTTATGTTAGGGTCAGTGCAGTTCCTGCTTTCTGCTATCATGGAACATATCCCATGCTGGCTGGTCTGCCAATGACCCTCATCAGTTTATGTGGAAAACAGTCCAGATTTATTGAACTGGCATTGTTGACCTGGCAACAAATTGTCAATACTTATGTGCAGATGCAGAAGATGTTTATTGACGCAACAGTGATGCTCCAAAGAGGTTTGAGTACTTAGGGATATATCGCCTTCCAGACAGGGATAAGGAAGTGCAGAATTATTCTCCTCACCCCACTGGAGACTGAAGGGGTGAGGAACACCCTTGACAAATGAAGCAAATTACACATACAATGCAAATAATCCTTTAAAGCACTCCAGGTGTTGTCTTTGTCTTGTTAATCGTCCAGCTGGCGGTTTATATTTTTTTGCTTGTTCTTTGTGTATACTTTATTTCTGAAAGGGAAATGGTAATTTGCAGAGATGATTTGCACAAATTATGTATACCTCCTTGCCAAGGTGGTTCCCTATTTGTTTTTTTTTTTAAAAAAACCTAATGCTTTAAAAATAATTTAAATCAAAAACATCATTTTTTAAAAAAATAAATCACCACAAGTCCAATTTGCAAAATTTAACCCGGGATTTCAATCACATCCACACAGTTTGCTCTTACTTGAGAGCCAATTAATCTCCCTTGTCTTTGCAGTCTTCATGTAGATATCTTGTGGAGCCTAAATACTCAGGTACAGGTCTTTTTGTGGAGCCTAAATACTCAGGTACAGGTCTTTTTCCTTTTGTAGAGGAATGAATAAATCTTGCAGACATTTGTAGTTTCTTTTGATGGAGCATCTTGATGATGTGTCCATGCATTTCTTTCACCAAGAGTGAGAACACTTGTGAATGTTGTTAACTACCCAGAGTTAACTCCCTTGAACAGCCTTTATGCTCCCATTCCCCATTGAGAATGCTCTGGAGAGACTTTTTGAAGATTGCATGCAGATACTAGGGAGAAAGTGGAATGGGAAACTTTTTAGTGCTTGGGCAAGCTGAAGTCAACATTCTCTTGGCAGTGGTCCTTACCAAAAATGTCTTGGCACTGCTGTGTTACTGCTTTCCACTGATATCATTATAACTACAAAGTGATAACCAATAGGCACTGTTTCTTCCACATTTACAGTTTGAATAATACAGTATTACAGGATATTGCTATGTTATAAATTGCTGGCAAATGTCTCCTTTTTAATGCCAACCATCTCTTTCAACCTCTGCTGACGTTATTAGTGTAGATTATTTTCAGCGGCAATATCAAGCTCATTTTTTTAAAAAAAAAATCTGCTAAAGCGCTGCATCTAAATTTGTTTTGTAAAAACTAAATCAAACCATGCTACTTAAATGTCAGTAATTAGAGGCAACTGGAGTTCCATATGTCTGTTCAAAATGGTATTTTAATGTATTGCAGGCTGCACAGTCCCTTAACAACCGCAGGAGAAGAAAATGGCAAACTACTTCTGAAAGCTCCTTACTGAGAAAACCCTGGAAAGGGTCAGGACTGACCTGACACCACATAGGTATTATTGAGATGGGCACGGACTGTTGGTTTGGAAGTTTGTGCCAGTTCGTTTAATGCCTAAACAGGTGTCCAGTTCACCCGTCTCCTCTGCTGGGTTCCCACCCTTTGGCAGCAGCCTGGTTTCCTTATCCAGTCTCTTCTTGGTGCTGCCTCTGACTGGGCGTCTGCTGGACAATGTGAGACTTTGAAGTTCAAAAGAAATAAATGAACCAGCATGGACTGCCAAATCAGTGGTTCGTGCCCATCTCTAACTGAACACAAGAAGCATTACTTTTTATATGAGTTCCCAGTCCCATAATGCCTTTATGTTTGAAGTTTAACATTATTTGCCCTTGCCAGTGGGACCAGAGACTATCCCCATAGTACAGATGGAGAATAGTCATTGCAAGTCAATCCAGTGTGCCATCTAGCTCAGAACTACCCACTAGTGTCAGATTTGCACATGACTGCAAAGCACTATGCAGCTTGTTGAATTCTGATTTGTTGCATACTCATCCATGAACAAATCATGGTTTGTTAACCAGCCAAAGACCACAATTAGAAACTCTAGTTTATTCTTGTACGTTGACTTGCTTAAATATTTCCTCATCCTTATTTCCAAACCAGAGCTTGGAAAAATGACTTGCCTATACTACAGTAACCAGTATCTGGCAGAACAATTGTGGGAATTGTTGTCCAAAAAAAAAAAAAAAAAAAAAAAACCATTATAACATCCTATTTTTGACCTGAAGTGAGAATTGTGGCATATTGTTGGTTTGCTTCTCCAACTGCCCACCCTAAAACAAGAATGACAAAAATGGCAGGAAAGAAAACTGTTTTACATACCTTAGTTATTTCTGCTTGTTTGTGAGACAGGGCTAGTTAAAGCAATAGCCATGGCTCATTTAACCAATAACTAGCATGGCAATAAAAATAGCTACTGAGTAGCAGTGGCTTTCCAAGGAGTCATGTAAGAGGCTTTCACTGAAGATTCAAGGGTTTGCACTTTGGTCTTTATTTAGTTATTTTTAAAATTTATATTTATATACCGCACAATTTTCCCAAAGGAACTCAGGGCGGTGAACAATGTTAAATATGCAATAATGAGAAAAGAAAAAAAAGCAAAACAGTACCACAATAAAGAGCGTATAAAAACATCAGCACCAAATCTAATACAAATGCAAATACCAAATACAAAGATGCATGAATCCAAAAATACAAGATGGCGGAAAATAAACAGATGGGGAAACAAACAACATCAGGACAAATCAGCCTCCCTGATTGCTGAAAACAGCCTTAAAAAGCCAAGTTTTTAACAGCTTCTTTAAGCCTGTGTGGGGCTCAGCAGTCCTGCTTTCACTAGGAAGGTGGTTCTAAAGTGTTGGGTCCACCACCGAGAAGGCACTGTTCCAGGTAGAGGTCTTATGAGCCTCCCAGGTTGTTGTTGGTGACCCAGAGTGAAAGGGACGTGATGTTCTGGTGGGCTGGGCTGATGTTGACCTTAGGATGACACACTCCATCAGATGTTCTGGTTCCAAGCCATGCAGGGTACTGTAAATCAAAACCAGTACCTTGAACCTTATTCAGGAGGCAACTGGTAACCAATGCAAGTGAGCCAGAATGGGGGTGATGCAGTCATATCTTCCTGCACCAACCACCAGTCTGGCCACCGCATTCTGCACCCACTGTGATCACTGAATAAGGGTCAAGGGAAGCCCCATGTAGAAAGTGCTACAATAGTCTATCATCAAGATGACCAGCGCCTGTACAACCGTCCTTAGGGAGTCACCGTCAAGGTAAGGGCGAATCTGGGTGATTAGCCTAAGTTTGTAAAAGGCTGCCCTGGAAACGGCTGCCACCCGAGACTCCAGAGACAAAGCTGGATCCAGGACAATGCCCAGACTCTGCACTCTAACAACCAGCTGGAGGGAAGTCCCACCCAAGCTGGGAAGAGGGCCACAATGCCCGTGCACCACTCCCCAAGGAACAGTACCTCAGTCTTCTCCGGGTTGAGTTTGAGCCTGTTAGTCCTTGTCTACTCCAGAACCGCATCCAGGCAACGATCAAGGGTCTGCACAGCCTCCGCTGCAGAGATGGAAAAGGAGAGATAAAGCTGTGTGTCATCAGCGTACTGATGACAGCAGACCCGAAATCTCTGAATGACCTCAGCCAACGGCCTCATGTAGATGTTAAACAGCATGGGGGAGATTAGCAATCCCTGGGGCATCCCATAAACGAGGGACCAAGGAGCCAACAGTACTCCACCCAGCCTGACTCACTGGGCACAGTCCCGGAGGAAAGAGCGGAGCCAGCACAAAATAGGCCACCAATCCCAACCTCCATTAGCCTGCCCAGTATCGAAGGCTGCTGACAGATCGAGGCGGACCAGCAGGGTAGAACAACCCTGGTCGGCCCCCCTCAAGAGGTCATCCTGCAGCACGACCAGTCCCATGACATGGCCTGAACACAGACTGGAATGGATCCAGGACACAATCTTCTTCCGGAACGACTGGAGCCACTGAGCAGCAACCCTTTCTGCACAGAAAGCAATTTCACTAGCACTGACATGTAAACCATCTCTTAAAAGTTGTTCTTGTCACAAGCCTGGGGAATTTGTCTTTCTCTTTTTTTCAGACTGGCAACCACAAGGAATTCCTTCTTGAAACAAGCCAGGGCAGAATGCAAAAGCACAGCAGGGGGAGTTGAAATACAACATCTAAAATCCCAGCTGTGCAATAATAAATGTGACCTATGAGTCTGCAGTTGCTCCTCTCATCAAGAGGCCTTGTGGATATTTTTAAATCACTTTGTGTTAAAGTAAAGGTGTGGTTATATTATGCCAGCATATACTGTAATAAGACAGGCTTCAGTGCACTCCCTTGTGTGTGTATTTTCATTTGCTTTGTGTGTGTGT
Source organism: Phrynocephalus versicolor (assembly GCA_023846285.1). Classification (NCBI taxonomy): domain Eukaryota; kingdom Metazoa; phylum Chordata; class Lepidosauria; order Squamata; family Agamidae; genus Phrynocephalus; species Phrynocephalus versicolor. The sequence continues at coordinate 2,270,601 of JAHTLZ010003307.1, forward strand.
GTGTTTTTTTAAAATGTGTGTAAAATGTTGGCTAACCAGGAAATTGAAGTTAGTTTCTTAATGGCATGACTCTAGAACTGAAATCAAGTTAGTTTCTTAATGGCATGACTCTAGAACTGAACCATTGTCATTATTTGGCTCATGAGAAAAATGTCAACAGCTCTGTCATAAACTGGGTGAATAGTTAAAAAAGATATGGTAATAATTTAACCTATTTTACTGGTCTCTCTCCAATGCTTCTTGTATCTTTGAGCACCACTGTGTTTGCAGATGTTCTAGAAACACAGCAGTATAAAATGCTAAGCAAATGAGCACTGGTACCATCTGGGAAAGTGTGCAGAGAGGTGGTAACCAGGGTTTAAATCCACCAGACAAACAACCAAGCTTTTGCTGAGCAGAACTGAGTGGCATTTGTTAAGGCAGCTAGTTTAATTAGTACTTCATTCTCTGCAGTTAATTCTAGGTATAATGGCAGGATAAAGAAACATTGCCAAGGGAGTAATCTGAGACATCCCTGAAGCCTAATTTATCCGACTGCCATTGTGAGGATAAAATAGAAGGTGACAGGGAGTGTGCAACCCTGGGTTTGGAATGTTTGTTTAATTGTTTGTTTGAATAATCCCTACAAGTAACTGGCCATTGTGACTCATGATAGCTTCGGAAAACTTGGAACTTTAGTCCAGGAAAAGAGAAAAGGAAGGAAGGTGATTAGAAAGAAAGAAAGAAAGAAAGAAAGAAAGAAAGAAAGAAAGAAAGAAAGAAAGAAAGAAAGAAAGAAAGAAAGAAAGAAAGAAAGAAGGAAGGAAGGAAGGAAGGAAGGAAGGAAGGAAGGAAGGATGGTTGGATGGATGGATGGATGGATGGATGATGACCTAACTGGTCTACCTTGGATTTTTGTGGAGAAAATGGAAATCATAGATGTACTGGATGAAATGAAAAATGAAGAATCAGTGCCTGCTTGTAACGGATATTTTAAAGTATTGTAGTGGCAAATTTGTGCATATGTGTTGAGCGTTTAATGGCCTTTTAGGAGTCCCTGAACAGTGTTGCCTAGGACCAAGAGCTGGACATGAGGAAGCAGAAACAAAGGAATTCTTCCTTGGGCACTCAGCATAATGCCATTTGATCAGCTTTCTCCTCAGTCAGCACCTTCTAGAAGTGTTGCCAGCTCCATTTATCCCCGGCTAATATATTACCTATAGCCCACCATTCAGAAATACACCAGCCATAGTTCTCATAGTACACACACTGCACTTGAATACAGTAATTTATCCAACATGATCTCGGATTACTTAAAGAATAAGATTTATTTATTTCTTCAAAATATTTTTTAACCCACCTTTCTCCTTAAAAAGGACCCAAGGCAGCTTACAACAATTAAAAGACTGCATTTAAGATTAGTAACAATGAGTACAGTATACAGCTGCCATGTCCAAAGTCAGGCCCGGGAGCCAAATGTGGCCCGTTTACAAATTTCGGGTGGCCCACGGCCTCTTCTCCCTGGTGGCTCAGCCTGTCATGCATCCCCACCAGTTGGCCCTTCCCCATACTGGATGGAGGCATCAGCTTGCAGTTTTATGTTTTGCGTGCCCTCCCTGCCTCCTTCCACTGGCACCCAGCCACCTTCCCAGCCTACCCGCCCCCAGCTCTGTTGCTGCAGTGCCCTCCCTACCTCCTTGCATGTTATAGAGACTTGTCCAGTGTCTGGCTCGGGGGCCAAATGTGGCTGAATGGTCAGCCCCTACACATTTTCAGCTCACCAAATCTGGCCGTCCTTGCATAAAGTTTGGACACCCCTGGTATACAGTATTTAAAGGATCAGTGAATACAATACCAAAAAGAGAGAAAGAGAGAGCGTGCAACACCAAAACACATTCAATGCAATAAGGTACAACAATCCGTTTTAAAAACCTCATTTGGCAGCCATTCAACCAGGGAAAGCTTGCTTAAAAAGAAAGGTCTTCACCTGCTTGTAGAGGAACAGTAAACCTAGGGCCAGTCTAGCCTCCTGTGGGAGGGAGTTCCAAAGTCTGGGACCAGCAACAGAGAAGGCCCTCTCCCATGTCGCCACCAAGCGTACCTGCGAAGGTGGTGGAACTAACAGAAAGTTTCCCCTGATGATCTTAACACCTCATAAAGGGAGGTAACAGGTAAGATTAGCTTGGACCCAAACAACTTAGCGCTATATAGGTTAGAACCATCGCCTTGAATTCTGCTATGAAACAGAAGCCAGTGGATCTGCTCTAAGAAAGGGGTTGTATAAATGAACCTCCTTTAAAATAAAAGGAATTATGTCTTAAATTCTGACAGTAGTAAGAAGAAGAATCTGCCTGCAGTGATTACCCTGTGATGTGATAAGATCAAAAGGAATGGTGCTCTTTTGATGGATCGAACCAAAATTACATCTGGTTGGGGTAGAAAATTAGAGCTATAGCTAATGAGAGAGTAACCATTCCATAATGAGAAGCATTAGCATGAAGCGTGTGTTCCCATCTCCTGTACATTTGCCACTCATCCCTATTTATTGGTCGTTTCGGCACTCCAGATTTCTGAACTGAGCAATTTAACAGGCTCAGCTGTGGCTGACATCAATAATGGCAGCTGGCTATCATCCCTGGAAATACCCCTGTTATGCAGCTGAGTTTCTCCTTTTCTCCCTGGGATTTTATTTCATCAGCCTCATCCTCTCCCGTATGCCTTCCCCTTAAACTTTGAACAATGATAATGGAAGCCCATGTGTCCAAAGATAATACCCAAGTGCTTCCAGCAGCCTGCTCTTTATCCAGACTACTATAATCAAAGAGCAGCGCCCATTAACTGCAAGAAGATATTGGCCGCTTATTTTTGGAGCCATGCTGGGATAGACTGCCATCTGTTGTCAGCTAGTAAGAGATAATGTCACTTACTTGAGGGGAAAAACCCCTGTCATAAGATAATTGGATCCCAACGATACAGAAGTGCAGAGACCTGTATAGAAAATAAATGGCAAAAGAAAACCTTAGGCTGATTTGAAGCTTGAAGCACTGAGTTCTGTGGTCATCTTGTAGAGGAAAGACTTATTTTAAACATAGTCTTCGATGCCTTTGACGGAAGGAAATTTACTTGCCTTTCACAGTCATGTAGCAGAATTTACACTCTCCCTGTTCTTGCATAAAATAAAATAAAAAATAAAATAAACAACAGAGAACAAGTTGGATACCTTCTCAGATGTGTTAATTCTCAAGTGATTGCTCTTTTGGGAGATCTAGTTCCATCAATTATGTGTTGGCTGACATAAGATTCAGTAATGGAGCAGTCTATTCTTAGTAGAGGTGGGCACGAACCAGAAAACCCATGGTTCAGGTTTGTCTGGTTTGGGCCCACCCTTGGTTCGGTTCGGGTTCGGGTTTGTATGAATTTTTTTTTAAAAAATCATATGAACCTGAACCGGTTTGGGTTCTTACCGGCAGTGTCGCCGCCAGGGGCCAGCACCTCTTTTTCTTTTTCTTTTTCTTTTTAGTTTTCAAGTAGCCACCGCACGGCCTCTGGGGCCAGGTGGGTGCTTCTTTTATTTTTATTTATTTATTTTAGAGCACCAACCTAGCCACCCCTGGGTCAGCGCTCCTTTATTTTATTTTTTATTTTTATTTTTTTACTTCCGACCACGTGGCCCCCGCTACAGCTGTAGTGTGGGCTGGTCAGCTTTCCCCTGCAGCCAGGAAGATCAAAGACGTCCAGCACCAGGTAGGAGACATCGCCGCCATTAACAAACCGAGCCATTTTTTCCGTTTCTGTTTGTTTCATTCTAAAATCACTCTGGCATTCGTTATTTGTTTCATTATGTAACAAAATGAATAATGAATAATAAAACGAACTAAAAGTTTTGTGACCATCTCTCTTATTATTGAATGTTGCTGCTGCTGCTGTGTCTCATCACTTCTGGTTTATGGTGTCTGTATGAATGAGTGTTCTCCAAAATGTCCTGCCCTCAACAGCCCTGCTTGGCTCTTATAAACTCATGCCTGTGGCTTCTTTTAGGGAGTTAATCCATTTCATATTTAGTCTTCCTCTTGTCCTGCTTTTTCACGTTTTCCCAGCCTCTTTATCTTTTCCAGAGAATCCGTCCTTCTTGTGATGTGCTCACAGTAAAATGGTCTCCGTTTCAACATTTTTGCCTCCAGTGATAGTTCAGACTTGATTTTATCCACAGCCCACTTGTTCACCTTTCTGGCAGCCCAGGGCATCAGCAAAGCTCTCCTTCAGCACATTTCAAACAAATCAATTTCAAAACCCCCATGTAAACTTCTTTGCCCATAAATGGTGATCAGAAACACACGGGTTTGGATTTTCATGGTCTTGTCCTCCAGTGACACACTCTTATACTTGAGGATCTTTTCTACTTCTTTCATGGCTGCCCTTCCTGGTCTTTGCCTTCTGATTCCCTGGCTGCCGTCTCCATTTGGATTGATAACTGAACCGTGATATACGTTCAGTGAATTCCAATGGCAGTAGAGAAAATTCGTCTGTTTCTCAACAGAGAAATAAAACCTTGCTGCTTCTATATTAATCTATCAACAGCACCCAAAAGGTGAACAAGAAGACATGATGTGTTTCATTAATCATGCACTCTTCATATCAGTACTATGAGTTAAAGAGGATCTCCTGCATAGACATTTTTTTCCCTTTGGCTTGAGGGACAACTTTTGGGTTTACACAGGTCTCACAACACCCTCCTCACAATACTCCATAGGGAAAGTCCAAACGGCTTTAAAAATGCAAAACACACTTTCTATCTATGAGAGGGCAGGAGAGAAATGAAGTGAGCTTCATAAAATCCATACACAGCTAATTAACTCTGCAATGCACACAAATGGTTACAGATGTTCCAAAAATGTAACCTTTCCCCACTCTTTAGTTGGAAATCAGGCTGTCAAGGTTTCAGCTCTTTTCTTCGGGAATTGTCCAAAAGGAAAAAGAATCTGCCAAAAATTAAAAGAGAGAGAGAGCGCAGAAATATACATGTCATATATACACACACATTATTAATCAAACAACTGAGCAAAGCTGAAGCTGCAAGAATAAAATAATTGTACCTCTGGGATATTAAAAGACTTGCAAGAAAAGTTTTGCATTAAATACTGTCTTTTCTTGCTAGTATTATTATTGTTATTATTATTATTTTCATTTCTGCAAACATGTCCAGCAATAATTTAATTTTAGAGTACTACAATTTAATATTGTGTCATCTTTTGCCAGCCTGACATTAAACAAGATCAAGGTGTGGAATCCAGGCCAGCATTAATTTCTTCCAGTGTCAGTTCCAGAGTTTTGGCGTCTGTGTGCTTTTTTTTTTCTGAAGCAGGGATGATTAAGCAAATGTCCTGAACAGTGAAAGGAGATCTAGATGCTTTTTAAATGTTTCCTACAGGATCTGATGAGTACTTGAAAATTGAACAATGTGAAAGAGGGCTGAGATCTCATCTACTTGCCCGTGTGTGTGTGTGTGTGTGTGTGTGTGTGTCTGGGTATAGATAGATAGATAGATAGATAGATAGATAGATAGATAGATAGATAGATAGATAGATAGATAGATAGATAGATAGATAGATAGATAGATAGATAGATACATTGTTCTGCACAGAAAACGACCAAATCCTACACAGGAAATTTCTATGTTAGAATAACTGTAAATCTGCATCTTTGCAGATGGTAGGGGTTAACTTGGGAATAACTATAAATGTTGTGAGAAATCCTGGAAGGATTCTGAAGAAATAAGATGAACTTGTAAAATGGAATGTTGTTGTGAGGGGAAAATAGAGGAACCCACTCTCTCTGTGAGTGACTGAGAGGCTACAAGCTCCCTATTCCCATTATCAGTCTCTGAGTGACTTAAAGACCTATCATATGGCATCTTAAGATTTAGCATGCTGTCCAACATCTTGGGGGGGGCGGGTTCTTATTGTGCTTCTGCAGCTCTCCAGGTAGGAGGATGAATCACATAGGAGCCACTGTGGGGGAGAATAAAGTACTGTATTGCATAGAGTGGGCCTAATCACTAGCTATGCATCAGAATGTAGAATTGTGATGCCATCTTTTTTAAAAGATAAGGATTATTCCTACTCTCTTTTAGTGTTCATTAAATCAACATCATTATTTTAGTAGGAGAAGAAATCACAATTAAGATGGAGATTAAAGATTATGCTGAGATTTTCTTCCTATGGCAAAAAACATTAAAATACATTTTGCACACCATTAATGCACATTCATGTCTTAAGGAAGAAGAATGACAAGAAGAAAATATCATGAATTAATTTTAAAGCAATTTCTTTTTTTAAAACCTACCTAAAAGCGCAAATCCATAAATGCCTCCCACTGAGTTCAGGACAGACCTACGCTCAGGTAGGTAAGTGTAAGAATGTAAGTGCTCTAATTAGCTTTAGTTCCCTAGTATAATGCCAGTTGATTTTAATAGGAATTTACACACATTCTTAAAGAAGTGAATATCACAATGTTTCTTTTCTTTTCAACAGCTCATAGGGAGTGTTTGGCAGGAGAACACAGTCTGTGTTTATGGCAGCTATACCGTGAAGTGACCACAATAGCTGCAAAGGAACACTTACACTTTATGGCTTAAATAATCTGACTGCAAAATGCAGTTGTTTATTGTACTCTGTTGGACAATTAATATGGGTCAGTGAGAAATGCAAAAAAAAAAAAAAAGAATTGGCACAGACATCTGAGCTATGTAGAGCTCTAGTGTTTTGCTATACACTCTAGTTTTATTTGCTCAGGTAGATCATCTAAATTTATTAGTCTAACTCCATTGTTTAGGCTGACAGGGCACCTCTTAACATAATAATTTACTCACTGGGATGAACTCAATTGCTAGGATTTTTCAATTGGTGCAGCAGCCCTGCCAATAATACCAGAAAAATCCTTCTGATCTCTGATATTAATAATTGAGTCTAGTTTAAATTCTAGTCAAATACTTGGGGAGTTGGAAAGGGCAATAGATGACTGACTCAAGGTTCAGAAAGCAATCTACAAGTAGCAGTGAAATCTGCATTGTCTTCCCAATACTGCTAGTTAGCTAACTTTGGCCGTATTCTATGCTTTACTTAAATCATACTTCATTATCACCTGGCGCTGAGTCAACATAATAAATGATAGATTTTTTGAGTGTTTTGGACTGTTTGGCTGTGTTCTGGAAGTTTTTCTTCCTGACATTTCATCAGACTCTGTGGCTGGCATCTTCAGATGGCAAGGAGCTCAGGGAACTAGGAGTTCTCTCTGTGCTCTGGAGTATAGAGTGAGTGAGAATAGTTTTTTTTTAAAGTTGTGGGAATGAGGAAACTTGTCCGATGTAGGAGAATAGGTGTTAGTCATTGTATTGTGATCAAGGTATTAAGAAGTTTCACTATAATCAAGGTAATCACCAATCCTTCTGTGTATTTGATAAGTGTAGTTAGCTGTTCTATTGTGTGAACTGATCACCATTGCTTGTGACTGGGTGGGAATAATTGAGTTTTGACTTTTTGCACTCTGCAGCTTTTAGTATTGGAAGCCAGGATTTGTTGATTTTTAGATTTTCTTTTTTGTTGTTGTTGTTGAAACTGTGCTTATGTTTGTGGATTTCAATGGCTTCCCTGTGTAATCCGACATAGCAATTGGTTGTGTTGTCCAGTAACAATGTTTCCTGGAAGAGGATTTCATGTCCAGTTTGTTTCAGGGTGTGTTCAGCTACTGCTCATTTTTCAGGTTGTTTTAATCAACAATCTGAAAAATCAGAAGTAGCTGAACACACCCTGAAGCAAAGCCTGGCTTCCAGTACTAAAAGCTGCAGAGTGCAAAAGGTCAAAACGCAATGATTCACACCCAGACACAAGCCATGGTGATCAGTTCACACAACAGAACTGCTAACAACACCCATCAACTACACAGAAAAGATTGTTGCTACCCCTGATTGCATCGAAACTTCTTCATCCCTTCATCACAATACAATGACTAATACCTGTTCTCCTGCATAGGTGCATTTTTAAAGTTGTGTCCTCTTTCCCACAACTTAAAAAACCCAGTCTCACTCACTAGGACTTCCCTGAGTTCCTTGCCCCCTGAAGATACCAGCCACAGAGTCTGGCAAAATGTCAGGAAGAAAAAAAACTTCCAGAACATGTCCAAACAGCCCGAAAAACTCACAACTATCAGATCCCAGCCGTGAAAGCCTTTGAGAAGAGTTGCATTGAATGATAGTTGCATTGAATGATAGTTGCTTTGCTGTGCAAGTTAGATCACCTCTTTGTGGATTCAAAATAGTTTAAATGTGTGTCCTTTGATACTGATCAGAGATTTCCAGAAGATTAGCCATGTTGGTCTGTAGTCTGTTGCAGGGAAAACAAGGGATTTTATGGGTTTTTAAAGACAAACATGTTTTATTTGGTTTTGTGGGTTGAAAACCAAGAAAAGCTATTCCAAATAAAATGTGTTAGTTTTCAGACTTTTTATCGCATTTACTGCAAGTATGAATGGATGATGACAATCCCAAGAGCTTTCTTACAACTTGTTTTATTGGGAAGATACTCCTCAGCGTGAGGCCAAAGAGTAAGGCATGAGACTTTACCCCTTTTGACATTCCAGTCAACATGTGCTAGTGCCCTGCATCACAACATTGCATTGAGTTGTTTGATTTTTGGTGTATTAGCTTTTAAAGGATTAAAATGAAATTAAGCCAAAGCTACATATATGTCACCTTTTCCTTCTTACTATAAAGAAGGGGCAGAATTATACCTACTGACTATAAAAATGGGGTGGACCTCAACATAATAAGTGTCACCAATGTTATCGGAAATGGAAGGAGTGGCTATAGAGAGATGGTCCTCAGTCATGTGACATTGCTTGGGAGATCTCATATTAGGGGCGCTCAGGAATCAGAACAGACTTTTATGTTTGTAAAAGAACGGAACTGGTGTTTTGGGGTGAAAGATACAATGACGGTACAATGATAGCTAGGGCTTTTATCACACTCCTTGCGGAAATATAGACATTGGCCATTCCACTTGATGTTTCTTCCTACTAAGAACACCCACTTTATTCTAACATAACACCCATGAAAATCTGTAACAATAACATGAAATCCATAATTAAGTAGCCAAACAGATTGCTTTGTGGCATTTCTGAAATGTTTGCCTATCAGTCACAGAACATTTTGATACGGTGGTACAGAGGTGTGTTTTTGTTTGTGAAGAATGGGTGCTTCCGTTCTAGAATTTAGCAGGAATCCCTACCTTCCCAACCTGAAATGCACATCTGTATTTCCACTGCTACTACAGCTCAATGGAAAGAAGGAGGTGCAGATTAATTCGGGAACAAGATATGATAAGAATAAAACATGATGATAAGGAAAAGGCCTACAATATAGCAGGATAAAGCAAGCTGTCTGGATTTCCTCTGTGCTCTGAACATGTGTACCACATTTCTTCCTAATGTCTCAGTCTCCAGCAGGATTATCACATTACAAATGAAATTATTATATACAAAATGCTCAATGGAACACTCAATAAATTCAAGGTTCAATGTGGGCTAGTTTCACTTAGCTTGGGAATGAGGATTTTTTTTATACTCAGGAATTTGAAGAATCAGATTGTAGCAAGTGGCCTAAATGACTTTTAACTTGAGCTCTATCATTCTATGTGGATAGAGCTTGGTTGCCAGCTGGGTCCTTGCAACATGAAAATGGTTGCATCAGCTGCAGGACAACTTCATTTGCATAGGCTCCATGTAGTTGTTCTAGTAAATAAACCAATCTAGGATGCAGATCCACCACTCTGTTTTACCAACTGACTATGGCATGCCTAGGGAAAATTTTGTTGGAACAATACCAATAGAAAAATGATGATATAAATATTATCATATGAGTTTGAAAGGCACCTTCGGCACCATATGTTCTCTTTCCCATTACCTGGGAATAAACTGTGTTTGGGGGCACACCTGGAGCTTGAGAAATGGCACATTTGTGTAATATTCTGCCTTTATGTCCTCAAATGCTGGTCATAAAATCAGTGGAATTTTATGCATTGCGAAGCCTGCTTTAGATGTATTCAAGAAGGGGAGATGGAATTCGGTTTCATAGAACATGTAAACACAGTGGAAAATGGACATTCATTGGAGGCAGGTGGCTCACTGTATTCCCTTTAAGCACATACACATTAAGTTACATGCCCACCGCCCCATTGGCACCTTGCCCAATTTTACACATTGTAAAATTGGTCCCCAGAGCCCCGTTTTGTGGACTGGTTTTTTGATATATCAAAATATACTTCGTGGAAGCACGATCTCATTACCTTCGCAATGGGGGAATACCGAGGTAGGCATAATTACTTGTGCTGAAAGGATTTCAAGATAGATTTTTATCAAGGGGGAAGGGGAGAAATAGACCTAGAAAAATGTCCTTCCAAATAAGGAAAAGCATATTGCAGTACAATTAAGACATGTTCAAGTATTTGAGAACAAGGAATTGAGGGAGATCTTACAGCATTAATACACAACATTACATTAAAGCAACATGGTTATAAGTAGTCATAAACACAAAGTCTATATGAACCCATAGATTTATATAAAATACACATGGCAGTCCATCATTCAGGGAAAGCTTGCCTGAAGAGAAAGGCCTTTGCGTGTTTCCGGAAGGACAACAGAGATGAGGCAGTCCTGGCCTCTAGCAAGAGGGAGTTCCAGAGTCTGGGTGCAGCAGTCGAGAAGGCCCTTTCATGGGTTCTCACGAGACATACCTGTGAGGGTGGCGGGATGGAGAGAAAGGCCTCTCCTGATGACCTTAACACCAGCGTGGATTCATACTGTGAGATTCGATCTTTGAGGTAGCTAAGACTCAGGTCATATAGTGTTTTGTAGGTAAAAGTCAGCACTTTGAATTGTGCTCGATAGCTGATTGGCAGACAGTGGAGCTGCTTTAATAGGGTTGTGTGATCTCTGTACCCCGCCCCAGTCAGCAGTCTGGCTGCTGCATTTTGTACCCATTGAAGTTTCCACAGAATAGAAACTTGTTAAATTAAATAGCTATTCTGTTAAATTGTTTAATTATAGAAACTTGTTAAATTAAATAGCTACTTTACAAACTTTTTTGTCTCTCTGGGGTTTTGTTCCATGCAGAATAATGCTTAATTATGTTTAAGAATTGAAAGCAATATTTATTTAGTTAAAATATATCCCATTGCTTTTAAAGGTTAATAAAGTCATGACATGGCTCTATGTGCAATGCAGTTAATTAATTAAAACGTATTAAAATACCATTCTACTACTACTACTACTACTACTACTACTACTACTACTACTACTACTACTACTA
>JAHTLZ010003307.1:2288454-2305272 GCA_023846285.1 Phrynocephalus versicolor
GTGTGTGTGTGTGTGTGTGTGTGTGTGTGTGTGTGTGTGTGTGTGTGAATACTGTAATAACAAAATAGTATTTGTACTATTTGTAGTATTCTGTGTGTCTCGTGGGCCAGACTGCAGGAATCCCTGTCCGGCCTCCTCATCTGAGTGGGTGGCTTCAGAAGGGGGCAGAGATGGGAAACAGACTCTTGTTTGTGCTGGGACTGGACAAATGCAAATAGGGTGGGGAAGTACATTTTGTTTCCGCTGGTGTGTGGAGAAGTCATTGGGATGGTGTTGGGGAGGGGATGTGCAGCACCAGGTTGACGTGTGCTAACCTGTCAGGATGTGGTCTGGAGTTGCATCAACACCCTTCATCCTGTAATGAAGTGCATAAGATTAAACACGCGCATACATGGCACTGCTCTTGTGTCCATATGCTAGAAAACTGTTTTTCAGCAGTTTCAATGGAACACAGAACATTGGAAATACTGTATCAAGTTCTGAAATATCAAAACTGCCTCCTCTTCCTCCCCTCCAACAGCCTAGCATCTTTATAATGTGTTTCCATACAAACTTTGGTGCTAGAATACAACTTGCTCATCTCACAAGTATGTTAAAGCTGCCAGAAGAGGCAATGTGCATCTGTTTTGAGACATTCAGAACCAGTGTGACGCCATGAGAACAGCCTTGGCATCAACGTGCAAATACAAAAGATAAGGTGCAGGTCCATTCATTGTGCTTCTGTCTCCCCTCCCCTCCCCTCCCCACCCTCTTGGAGTAGAAATCTGACCTCATCACTCAAGGAGAATGACCTCTGTCAATATGTTTGAAATGCTCAGAGCAGCATTTCCAAGCTGAGTGGAAGTTCTAACCCAAGTCGTTTAAAACAAACAAGGTTTTAATAAAGGATGGGGGTGCAGGACTCTTTGGCGTTATTGTTTTACCCATGAATGCACTCAATGCTCTTTTTGTTCAAGGGAACGGCATCTTAGAGGACCTTTTAAGGGTAAATTTGGGATTGCTGCATCCCTGTAAGTTCTCCAGGAATGGCAGGAAAGAGCCTTTTAAAATGTTTTGTCTGGCACTTAAAGGAGCTGAGGATTTTTCACTGCTGCAAGAGGGAGTATCAAGTGTTCCTCCCTCATAGCTGGACCTTAGCTAGAGGGATGAATATTGATATGCTGGGACCAAAATGGAAAGGCATCTCACTTCGACTGGCTGAGGGGCTTTTGCTTTGTGTTGTGAATCAGCCTGCCCTAGTGGTTATATTCACAAATTATAATAAGCCAGGAATTGTTCGCTTAATAAGAACTATCATGTGAACAGGCTGCTTGCCTTTGTATTTGCTCCATTGAGTCCCCTACTCTCTTTGGCATGTGTAGCTAAAAAAAGCTAAATGTGTAGCAAGAGTTCATAGATGGGGGAAATAGCTGTTGGACTGAACTTTCCAGAACTCTGGCTGAGCCATTCTAGTCAAGAAAGTAATTTCTGCCGTCTAAGCAGTTACTTCACATCCCGTTCGTCCCTCCTTGCTGTCCCAGTTGAGATTGGTAGGAAAAAAAAACCTTACTTCACGTCCATAGCGTGACAGCAAAATTTGTCTCGACCATGCCCCTGGAACCGGGAATAGAGCGTGACAAGCCATACCTGTCTCTGGGCTGGGGAATTCTTTTGTCTCTGTTCCTGTTCCGGGACAAGGTCCCATGAGGTAACAACTGTCACACAACAAAGGCAGTCTTCCACTCCAGAACTTGCGTCCGTCCATTTCTTTCGTACTTTTGAGTGCTGTGGATCGACATTTCAAATAGCGAAGCACAGGGGGTGTGGTGCACCCTTTATTTTTATGTGTTTTTTTTTCCAAAAAATCAGATCTTGTCATGAAACAAAGCTGTGAAGTAACACTTGTCATGAGACAAGTTACCATGACCGTAAGTAAATGGAAACAGGGACTGAACAGGGACAAAACCACGTGACCGCGAACAATGCTGTCACGGTACAAACGTAATCACGGAAGAAGGTAGGACGTGCAGTAACCGCTTCTGTGAGATCTTCATGTGAAGCTGGTACCTGGTGTTATGGTTAAGTGTGTCCAAAGAAGCCACATATATAAGGAGGCATGGCAGGGATTTCTGAAGTGGAGCCTTTGAACAGGCGACTGTCAGAGGTGCTCCTACTGGGACTGGACAGTCATGATTTGAGGAGGAGTCAAGCAGTGCACCTCTATTAGTGTGTGTGTGTGGGGGGGGCAGACAGCTGAGGGTGGAGGTGTCTGTGAATATGAGATGCCTGTGGTCCCATGCTGATCATTTTTGATGACTCAGCACAAAGCGATTCGTGCCCATCTCTGTGTGAGATAGCTTCCCTATGGATCTACTCCAGTCCTTACTAATGTTGGTAAGGATTATGTTACAGCTGACATGTCAGCCAACGTAGACAAGTGTGTCAGGAGTATTTTCTGAGAAGAAAACAGCCCATCTACAAAACCAAGGGAGTTTCCTCACTTCCATCCACATTTTTATATTAAAAAATGTTGCCGACACAGTGCTCTTCCCAGAAATGAAATACCCAGAAATTACTGGATTAGGATAATGTTCAGATAATTTTTTCCATGGGAACCAGGAACAGCAATGGCCTGGGAAACAGGGGGACAAGCCGCTTTAGAGACAGACAGACACAACTTTGCTCTATCCTGATACCATGATCCTATGATTCCAGTTCTACTTTTAGGGCTTAAATAAAATTTGCAAGTTACTGGCACTGTGACACCTCCCCCCCCCACTTGTACACTTAATGAAAAGGATGGCATTGACTATTTCTAGGTTTAATGGTGCTGAATTAAGTATTTCTGAGAAGACCGAAATTAATTGCTGCCAGCAGTAAAATGCGTAGACTCAATTCACAGTGTGGTTTCTTTTCCAGGTATATATAAAGCAGGCAGAACTTTTATTGTGCTCTGTAACATTTTTATTCAGTGTTTAAAGCTTATTGAAGGCGAAACCCTTTACTTTCAACAAAATGTTGGTATAAAGCCTATATTCCTTTAGAAAAGCACCTGATTATTGCACACATGATCAAAGATGCCAAGTGTAACTTATAGTTTCAGATGCCAGTATCAACACATTCCTAAGAGAATTTTGTGACAAGACTTTTGAAATGTGCTGGTGCCATAATTTTCTAAAGCGTCTGAGCCACCTAGCAGAATTTTTTTTTGTCACTGTTGGCATTAAATTCTCTTGTGACTGTATAAGCTTTTAATAGAACCTCCTAATGAAAAAATGTGTTCATGCAGGTGTTGAGTGTACTGCTGTGAAATTATGGCACCCCAGGGGTTGTTTATTGCATGCACTTACATATTCTGTAATATCTGGAGGTATTTATACTGAAGTCAAAGAACTTGCAATACATTTTTGTTCCTGTGTCAACAGCAGCTTTCTAGAGAACAATTTGCCTTTTTAGCTGTTGAAAATTAGTAATAATTAGCATAATGCATGCTATGTCTAGGAGGGGCATTCAGGACTTTGGAAATACATTATAATGAATAAGCTATTAAAAGTTTCATATGTAGCTTAGGGAGTTACAACTGGTCTGAGCCAAGGTATTTGATTTTTTATGGTCTACTTGTAACTTCCACTTTTGACAGAAACTGATACACCATATACAATTTCAGCTCAAGAATGAGAAACTGTATTGTCTCCATTTTGTCCTTTGGAATTCAGTACATTTCGTGGACGCACATTGAAACTATATTGCCATACAAGTGCTGTTGATGATAATCTTGAAACTGGATGGGCAGCTACCACAGTCCACATACACAGTTGTGCATACTGAAGTTGTATTTATTAACTGTACTTATGATAAGCTTATTCCACAATTTTCCCAAGGAGCCCAAACTGTTCTACAAGATCTTCCTCCCACCCGCCCCACAACAACTTTAAGAGACAGTACTTCCAAAGAGGCAAGATTTCAGTCTGGGTCTACTCACTTTAAGTTCCTTAGTCCTCAACACTTCACTAAATCTTATTGAAACCAAAATGTGCCTAACTCCTTAAAAAAAAAAAAACTAATCATATGTTTCTTCAGAAATAAACATTATCTTCAGAATAGTGTGCAAAAACAGAATGATTCAGAGAGATTTTCTGTAATCCTGGGCAATGCTCTGTGCATTTGATAAAGAGGCTGCATCTCATAAAGACTTGTGCCAAATAAAACGTGGTTTTTGCTAACTATTTAGCACACAACTTTCAAGGGATAAGAGGCAGATGCATTTGAATTAAACCCAGACAGTTACATAACATAAAGCTTAATGCAGGTACATCCATCATGGAACAGTCTCTTTTGAATGGCAAATCACCTTTTAAAAAAAAAATTACCCAATATAGGTGGTTTGCATTTGATCTGACTGGGCTGACATTGCTTTTGTCCACTTTCTGCCAAGTGTGATTATCTAATGTGAATGCAAGAGGATCATGGCAGGGGTATCAGTTCTCCTCAACCACCAGTTGTCTGCAAACAGTGTTTCTTTGCTTAAAAAGGCTTTCAAGGCAGCACTAGTACAAAGTATCACTAAGTCACTTAGGAAAACTACATTTTAAAAACTAGAGAGGTGAAAATGGCCAGTTAACTGCCGGAGTGCCATGAAAAACCCCTCTTTTCATCTACCACTGTTGATGCTTGCAACTGATTTTTTTCTGGACAGCTAATGATTTGAAAAACTGCAGATCACAGTAGATCCAATGGTTCTTGCTCCAATGTGTAATCACACCACAGCAAAGTCCTATAAAAAGGTTTTGCTTATGACCTAACTTGTAGTGAAAAAATGCCATTAACAAGTTGGTTTATTCTTTACACACTAACTAGGTGGCTGGGTACATTGATAAGAATCCAAGCCGGAAATCATTAAGTAGCATCAGCGTGCTGCTCTAAGTTATGCCATTGCTGTTCTGTCAGTCTAAGTACACAACAGGAGTTAGGCCTGTCTATATTTTGGAACAAGTGTCAATCTTCTGAAACAGACCTGTCTTCCCCCATTGCCACTATTCTCTCATTTCTTCATTGCTTCCATTTCTTGTTGATACAAATGTTTTCTACATGCATGGCATCAGAGCAGGAAATGGGATTCTAAAGGAATACAAATATAGTAATCTCCTTAGGGCATATATTTAGGTGGAAGAGCTATCTCAGGGCGTTTATACATGACCCCTAAACTCCGCCGCAAATGGCTGCAAGCTCCGGAGCTTAAAAATGTTTCCCCACCAGCTCCGGAGTTTGCAGACAATTAAGTGCGACCCCGCCCACCTAAGCACGACCCAGCGCACTTTTCTTGTACCTGCTCTTGGGAGGTGAAAAATATTTGATACGGATGTGCTGGGCTCTCCTCGCTTCTTTTTGTTTTTGTTTTTTGCCTCCCGCCCCTTTAAGAGGAACCAGGAAGTGACCGGGGCTCCCACGGCAGCTTCCACTGGCACCGGGGAGGTAAGGCTTTATTCTTTTGTCCCTTTTTTTCCTCCCTCCGCTCACACAGCCAGCAGCCAGGAGGGGTGGAGACGCACGAAGAGCGACAAACACCTAAGATCTCTGGTCCGAATTTAAGGGGCCAGCGGATCTTAGGGGTCATGTAAAAGTGCCCTCAATAAAAGTAACAGTAGAGTTGATCCTCCTTATTTGATTCAGGGACAGATATGTGCCTGGACCAGATGATGGACTGGATGAGGGTTAAAAAATTGAAACTCAATCCAGAAAAGAGGGAAGTGCTGTTAATGGGTGCTTCGCCATACAGTTTAGAAGACCACTTCCCTGTCCTGGATGGGGTTGCACTCCCCCTAAGCTTGGGGGTGCTCCTGGACCCCAGCCTAACTCTGGAAGCCCTGATGGACTCAGTGACCAGGGGTTCCTTTCTCCAGCTGCGGAAAATATACCAGCTGCACCCTTATCTGGATGAATGGAGCCTCATGACAGTTACACATGTACTGGTAACATCCTGTATTGATTACTGCAATGCGCTTAACATGGGGCAGCCTTTGAAGATGGTCCGGTGATTGCAACTGGTTTAGGATTGTGCTGCACAGCTGGTGAGTGGCAGGGCCACCAAGGAACACATCACACCAATTCTGTGTAAACTTCATTGGTTATCAGTTGCTGGCTGAGCCCAATTCAAAGTGCTTATTTTGACATATAAAGCCCTAAATGGCATAGGACCTACATACCTGAAGGACCACCTCCTTCCATATGAACCTACCTGGCAATTAAGGGTATACCTAGCCAGGGAGCCCTCCTGAAAGAACCATCCCTCAATGTGGTGAAAAGGATGGCTTGCAGATGTAGGGCCTTTTCAGCAACTGCCCACAGGCTATGGAATGCCCTCCTGAGTGATACCCGCCTCGTGCCATTGATGATATTTCAGTGCCAGGTAAAGCCTTCCTGTTCTAGAAGTTTTTAAACTGATGATTGTGGGTCCTGAATGGCAATTTTAGTGTTGTGTCTTAATGTATTGTATTTATTGTATAAATGTTTTTTTGTTTCAATTTTATTGTAATTTTGATGTTTTAATTGTTTATTTTGATTGTGAGCTGCCCAGAGACCTCTGGGTAGTGGGCGGCATACAAGCTATATAAATAAAAATGAAATAAATAAATAAATGTAACAAAAACCAAACATGTACATCTTTGCCACCATTAACACATACACACACACACACACACACAGAGAGAGAGAGAGAGAGAGAGAGAGAGAGAGAGAGGAGAATTTCTAGCACTCCTGAGTCCTGAGGCTGCCCGCATTACCTTGAAATCTTGCCTTTCATGTGAGGCCATAAAGGGAGTCAAAGCCTCTAGGGAAATCTAACAGACAACCATGAGGAACATGGAAATAAGGAATATGGACCTTGTCTAAAATGCATGCAATCAAGATATTGGGAGAGGAGAGGGTCCTTTTAAAGCACTTATCTTTAAACTACTATCATTCCAGTTCTTTTCCTTGAGTGTATGAATTGAAATGCAATGCAATTAACAAGTGGCTATCTGGTCCAGGTACATCATTCTTCTCCCTTTTCTTACTTCAAGTCATGAGAGAGTGTTAAAATCTTCTGTTCCAGCTAATGTGACATCATTTCTCCATTTTTTTTTGAATATTTCCAAAATGCAATTTATGCTTGTTCCCCTATGGTGATTCACTTCACAGCATAGGATATCAACTGTTGCAATGCAGCACAACCAAGATAAAACTAGGGATTGTTGTATCCTGGGGAATTTATGTGAGATTTTCAGAAAGAACCATTTAAAAAAAATCAAAGAACACATTCATCATCTCCATGAATGTAGCATCTGTTCTCTTTTCCTTGCTGTGGAGTTCACATGGACATCAAGATATCTGTGCAAGCCTGCTTGCCTGCTGATAACACAGCATCTCGGGCAGCTGTTCCTCCTATGCGTTCATAATATTTTGGCCCCAAGGCATTTTTAACGTGTTATTTTGCAATTGCTATGCAATCTTTCAAAGGGGGTGGGGGAGGGGAAAAAGCCTGGGAGAAACAATTTCTTTTTTCTAAAATATTGGCTGAGTATAATTGAAATATGTTTGGGAAGGATTGCTGGCAGGCTGAGCATTTATAGCCTGCCTTAAGTTTTCATTTGATTACAAAATGTAATTAGTATCTCACCTTTGCCTCAAGGAAAATTGGGATTCCACCCCCCCACCCCCTGAAAAAAAAGCACACTGTACAGAAAGCAAAATTGGAACTCTATCACATGTAGCTTTTGGGGTGGAAACTTTTCACTAATTTTCACATCTCCAGTAGAGTATCATCAGAAAGAGGAAGGCGCAGCAATTCAAATAGGACCTGTTCAGCCACAAAAAAGAAACCATTCCTTTCTTATGATCTTTGGACTCTGAAGGTCTTACCCTATAGTTCCCATCCTATTACCAAATGTAGGAACAAAGGCAATATTTTATTTCATTTAACTCTCACTGTCAGCAATGGCAAGGTCAATTGTTTTCTGAAGATGTGTTGGCTTCCAGAAGTAGACATCGAGGAAAAACATTGATTTTCTTCTTGGGCCATGTAGGAATGTGATCACACTTGAGCACCAAACAACCAAACGCTTCACTTAAAAACAGTTTTCTTGCCGTAACCTTTCCTTTAATGAAATCTTTTGATGTTGGCAAAGCATGTTTACCTTACTGATAACTACTGGCATTTCCCATTGACAGCTGGGTCTTCCATGCCTGGGATATAACAAATGACCGCAGAAACACTCTCAAAGTTGCAGTACTTTCTGGACAATCCCTTTTAAAATTGATTTATTCAAACCATATGGAGACTTTTTATGGACATGCTTGAGACGGATTTACAAGTGACATATTGATTTGTACTGAGAAGGAAATTTATCTGATGGAAACGGATACAGAAAATGTAGATGGAGCAGCGGGAGGGAAATGTTCGTGAAGTTTGAATTTCAACAAGAACTAACATAAATACATTTTTAAAAGCCAAGAATATGAGAAGCATATTAATAAATTAAAGTTTTAGTTCAAGACTGATTGCCCAAAGTCAATAATGATGAGGAATTTGCCCACCCCTGTACTATATGATCCTAAACTATGACCTTTCACAGCCTTCTATATATGGTGACCCTCTGATTTCTCCTATAAAAACAAAGTAGTGATGCATTTAAGTGCATGGGCATGTATTTAAAAAAATGAACTGCCTTGAAAACCACCCAGAGTGGTAGCCTGATAGGCAGTACAATAATAATAATAATAATAATAATAATAATAATAATAATAATAATAAATAGGATGAGACAGAATGCCTGTCCTAGGATCAGGGCTCATTGGGGATGCCATGTGGATGTTTGAAAATCCTGGCATCTTAATCACTATATAAAATTGACTGTTCTTTGGCTGGAGCTTGTGTTAATGTCAGTTTACATATTCTGTGAATTTACTTTTAAAAACAGATAATAGGCTTTAAAGCCTATTTTTTATTGTGTTATCACTTCACACACCTTCTGCCTACATTGCTGAATAATAGCAAGTAAAACGAATGAGTTGGTTTACTTGTCCTGGAAATTCATCCACCAATGTCTGACGGAGACAATGAGGGGGCTGATGTAAAGTGAGGTGTTCTAATGCTGTTTCAATAAGCAGAAGCTGAAACGTGATTCATGTGATGCACATAATCAAAAAGAAGGCAAATAGTAAGACTGAAAGCGCTTCGTGTGATGAAGGTAAATTACATGCAGGGCTACCCTGCAAGATGTAGCAAAGTATCCCAAACGGGTGTGTGTGTGTGAGAGAGTGAACACACACGTTGTTGGGTACTGGTTTGGACACATTAGTTAATTCTTCACTCTCTTGAACAGAAGAAATGTGTCATGCTAAACCACAGATAAACTACAGCTGCTATGCTTCCACAAACACCAGCCACAAGCTGTATAAACAATGAAAGGGACATACTCGATCCAATTTGTCCTGCAGACAAAAAAAAATGGATGGGCATCTTGTTTGCATTTAGTTCTCTATAAATAGGAAACTGTTTAGAAGCATTGGATCCAATGCATGGAGGAACAAGGGCTATTGCTGATACTGTATAGTAATCCCTAGGTTAAGACAGCTTTCCCAGGTCATGCTTACTGAAGGTA
This sequence comes from Phrynocephalus versicolor, assembly GCA_023846285.1. Classification (NCBI taxonomy): domain Eukaryota; kingdom Metazoa; phylum Chordata; class Lepidosauria; order Squamata; family Agamidae; genus Phrynocephalus; species Phrynocephalus versicolor. The sequence goes on from JAHTLZ010003307.1 coordinate 2,298,072, forward strand.
CAGGGAAAAGAATCCCAATATATCTGGGGAGGGGGTGGGCAACTGGCTAAAGAAGCCTGCTCAAGGTTCTGTTGACCTTTCTTGGTTCTGTTCTCCACTGTTATGGCGTATCCATGCATGCAGAGATTTACTACAGTAGGCAAATAAATTAGTGTCATCCACCTTGGGAAGAGCCAGTTATTGGGCAGGGGAATTTCTTCACGGAAGGAGCCTGTTAAGAACATAGTGCTAATACCTAATGAACCACCCACTCCAGAGCCAACTCAATGGGCAAAGGTTTAAAAACTGGTAGTAGTAATAAGTCTGGTGCAGTGAGGTGAAGGCCTACAGGGAGAATCTGTACCAATTCAGTAACTGTGTTGTGTTTCAGTTTCAGGTTAGGATGCAAAACTGGTTCTGTCAGAGACTTCTGCTGAAAAGAAGAGTTTATTTATTTATTTATTTTAGAGTATTTTTACTCTGCCTTTCTCCTTGGAAAAGGACCCAAGGTGGTTTACAGTAATGAGGGATAATATACAGTCCTGTACAATTAAGACAGGTTCAAGTATTGAGAACAAAGACTTGAGGGACATCTTACAGTATCAATAGACAACATTACATTAAAGCTACAAGGTTATAAATAGTTATAAACACAAAGTCTCCTGTAGATTCATATAAAAGTAGGTAGACCATCATTCAGGGAAAGCTTGCCTGAAGAGAAAGGTCTTTACCTGTTTCCGGAAAGACAACAGAGACGAGGCAGTCCTGGCCTCTAGTGGGAGGGAGTTCCAGTTTTGCTTTTCTAGTGGGAGGGAGTTTTACTTCTCAGGGACCAGTTCATGCCTGGAAGCCCCAACACTTTCCCAATGTGGTGTCCTTCAAAATCCCTCCTCAAAAGTAAAACAGAGTCTTTGGTAGTCTTTGAGAGAGTCTGCTTTTAGCAGTCTGCCAGAAGAAATTCAATAAAGGATGCCAAAAGGAAAAAAATGGGAAAGAAATACAAGGGAAAGGTGAAGAAATGGAAAATCCATTAACTCAAAAGTTCCAAAAGGTATGTAATTTGGAATTTTCCTTTCCACTGAGAAGATGTTCCAGTGCTGGGGCCCTGCCTTGTGTCTATAAAATGGGATAATGAAGTGTATCCACGGCCTCAGCTTTTTCTCTTAAAAGAATGATGTCTCGTAGCTCTTCTTTTCCACTTTTCCAGAGACGGCTATCTTACAGGGATGTGCCGCAATACAAAAAAGGGTGAATCTACTTTCCAGGCCAGCCCCAACATAGAAGGCATGCTCTGACTAGATTTATGTCGCCAAGTAACTTTCACAGCTGGAGAACAGCTTACTTCACCAGTTGCTGTGAGTTGAGGCCCACTGTGGATGTTGATCCTTGTTTCAGGAGCACGTCTAGGGACACTTATTCTCAATCTCTTATGTTAAGCTCTGGTTTTATCCTGGATTTCTCTTACTCACACCACATTAGTACCAAAAAAAAATGTTTTCCAGGGCTAATTGAATTGCATTTCCTTTTGCACTGAGTCTCGCTGGGTTTTTAGCTTACCCGGAGCCTGAACCATTTTTCCGTTTGCAGATTTTCTTCTTACAAATAAAAAATCATTTATGTATATCTATCTGTTTGCCAATTATTTGTATGTCACATTTTAAGTGCAATATACAGTACTCTCATTTGCCTTTGGGCTCCTCTATATGATCTAAGTGCTTGGGCTGATGACCCTTCAGTTGAAATTCATATAGCTTATGGAAAATGGGATTTATGATTGCTAATAAAGGCTTATTAGCATAACTCACTAAAAGCAGTGATGTCTCCTAGCCAAATAATGACTCCAAACCATTTTATCATTTTCATAGCCTTTTAATGTACAATAGACTCTGGATTCATCATTGTTCCTGGAATTGAACAAAAAAGTCCATGATACAGCCAAATTACAAGTGTCTCTCTGGGGCTCAGTTTGAAAGACACAGAACTGCAACTGGGTAGTAAGATTTCAAGTTAAAGACCTTTATGAAAGCATAGTTAGGATTTCAACACACACACACACAGACACACACACACACACACACACACACACAGAGAGAGAGAGAGAGAGAGAGAGAGAGAGAGAGAGAGAGAGAAGCTACAGGAGTGCAGAATCTTATTTGTTTTGCCACATGGTTCTTTGCCCAGCATTTGCCCAAGAGAAGATCCTTTCCTTCCACGTGGAAACACCATTTCTTTTAACAGGTTATGTTGTATTTTCCACGACTGTGCACTAGCTATCTCTAGGCATTGGCCACCATTTTCTTCCTTGAAGGATTTTTCCCTTGGACTGTGTTTCCCAGAATCCACAGCCAGTGGTCATGCTAGCTAGGTCATTTGGGAAGCTGTAAATCAGGAACCCAAGTCTTCCAAGCATTGTTTAATACAAACACAGAGACCGTTAACCATATCCCATTCAATATTCAGTTTACCCTTTCCCCTTCTTTTGCTGCAGTCAGTACAGGGGTATGCCACAGTTGACTTGGGTACGTTTGATTTAAAACATCCCCATGCTGCTTGTCCACCAATGGGTTTGGGTGGCTCGTTTTATCCTTAAGGCTTGGAAAGACTTAAGTTATCCTTAAGAAAAATAAATATTGAAGAAGGTCAACATGCTAAATATATATTTTAAAAATGCAAATGCTTGACAAGCAGAAGAATGTTTCCCACGGCTTTAGAAACTGGTAAAGCGCTGGACATTTGGCAATTAGTGGATATGCTTTTCCCCGTACAAAGACCTTGTTATTGCTTCTCCACAAACACAGGAGAAAGAGGACAGCCATTAAAGTTTTTGGAGCATTATGATTTAAGAGGGGAATCTTGAAGTACATTGAGAGAGCTATGGGAAAGCAATGCTGACTCTACAGCTTCATTGTACATTATTCTCACCATTGTATCTTATTTTTAAGGGTACTGGGAACAGTATAGTTATAATTGGAAGCCCAGGCAATAGAAAAGTCACCATCTAAAGCTCAGTCTAGCTCAGTACTGTAGTCAGAAAATAAGTAATGTATTTTTAAAATAAATGCATTTTTAAGGACTGCAGGAATCATCATTTGTTTTCTGATTCACATAAGATGGAGCATTGGCTACAGCAAACAATGGGAAATGAATGAAGTATCTCCAAATCATTGTTATTGTCATTGTCACCATCATCATTTTAGAACTGCAGTGCTAGAAAGGACCATATGGATTATCACGTACAGCTCCCATCAAGGAGAAACTTAGGGAATTGAACTCCATCTAAGGCTCTACCACCATATGCCTCAACCACTAAGCTACCTAGCAGTTCATAATGGGGCATGATAATCATACTGTATTATGTTCTCATTGGCTGCCCAGAATTCTTCAGGCTCATGTTACACCTTGGATTTCTCACATTTTCATGTTCGAATGACTTTATCTCAAGGTATTTTCAGGAAAGAAACCCAACCCAATGTTAGTCTATTTCGAGATGAAAACAAAAGTATAGTGCACCACTTGACTGATTGATTTCATTGTGAACTTCCATAGATCATAATCCACTTCTCAATAGAAACGGAAATTTGCTTAAAGAGGTTTTTCACTTTCAGATATTGAAGGGGTTTGATTTATTCCCTATATCTGTTAAATACATGTTCCTGGACATTGGTCCTGTAACTTGAAAGTAGAATGAAGTAATGAGAAATAAGGAGTTAATGGGAGTGCCATCTCCATATTAGAACTCTGCTCAATAAGATGCATATGGAAGAATCAATCCTCTGTAATGGAAAGGTAGTTCATATTGCACACTCACCTAAAGCAATTGTCATCGATAAAATGATTCTGCACTCATCCATGTGCTTTTTAGGTGTCATAAAGTCTGAAAGAATAATCCATTTGAGTAGTATGTAGTGAAATGCTGTGCTATTTCTTTTTCTTGCATGGTAGCAATAGCGAACCCAAGAGGAACAGCACTCTAAAGGTGGTCACTCGAGGACTGAAGCAAGGACAATTGCTGGGCTGGACTTAGTAAGAGGAAGGTGCACAGGTGTAGTTGAGTGTCCTTAGTCCCAAATTGAAGGATACTCTATATAGTAACTTAAGGTGTAACAAAACAAGAGGGTTGGGAACAAATATTAATTATTATTGGCATTACTTTTTTCTGAATAACTTCATGACGTCAATCTGGCATGGAAGGCAATCAAAATTATATATCAGACTACTCATTTGTCAATTTTTACTGAGAAGATTGGAAGGTTGAGAATGTTCAGATCTTAATGCAATTAGTCTCTGATTTCAGCGGCATGTTACATAATATGAATGTCTCTTTACAACATATCTATTTAATTAAACTTATTCAGGTTATTGCAGTCAGCTTTAAATTACAATATCTTCTCTGAATCTGAAATTACTGTTGTGGTATTCACTAGTTATAATAAGAGAATTCTGAGCCTATGAATTTGTTTCGAGGCATGGATCACAGTGGATCTCATGAACATTTCATACAAAAAATTACTGCTTTCTTTTCATAGTATCGTAAATGGGGAAGTGGGTAATTTAGTTGTTTCTGTTGTTAAAATTGGAAGTCAATAATCACTGCTGATCTGCTACTTATTCTGACTTGGGCCTGAGAATTAGGCAGTAGCAAAGAGGTAGAGGTACAAGAGAATACAGAATATGAGGCATTGTAGTGAACCATAATTGTTACAAATTGTGTGATTCTGGAATTTGAAGAAAGTGTGGACTAGGATATCCGAGTAGTTTCCCAAGAGCCTGGTGTGATCAAGGTAATATTTCACTGTGCATTAATTAAGAAAACCAAAAGCTTTTTACACTGTGCTCTGATCTCTACCACATACCAGGTCATCGTCATCTACCTTCCATTCCTGGAACCTCTAATCTTTATTTTCCCTAGACAACCTATTTTGTAATGGAGAGTTATATATTTGCACAACAGCATCCTATATTTCAGCCCAGTCTAACCTTGCTTTTGTTGTGGAATGATTAATCTTCTTAAATCCTTGAACTTGTAGCCTAATAGTGCCCCCCAATATTCAGGAAGCATATTAAAACTTTGGTTTTCAGGGAGGCATTAGCGGATATCCTCCATTTCCAGTTGTTGGTCATTTAGTTCTATTTGGTGATTATACCCTGTATCCTTTATGTTGTCCATTCCCACCATTTTGATTTTTAGATTTCTTGTTTGTTATATAAGAATTAGAGATGGGCACGACTCAGAAATTTTTTTCGTTTTCATTTTCGTTTTCATCTAGGGGTCCGTTTCGGCTCGTTTCCGTTTTCGTGAGCTAACTTTCAAAATTTTTCATTTTCGTTTCGTTACGTAACAGAAACGAAAAACGAAAACAAAAATGAAAATTTTTTCGTTTCTTCCCATTTAGCTCCATTAAGTGCTTTTCAAGTAACGAAAAACGAAAATTGGCTCAAAATTAGTCGTTTCGTTTCCGTTTTCATTCCATTTTGAACCATTTTTCGTTTTCGTTTTGTTACGTAACGAAAACGAAAAAACGGAAACGGAAATGAAAATTTCACTAAGTCGTGCCCATCTCTAATAAGAATATCTTTTTATATATGGGATTTGGTTTTTCTTTGTGTATCTACTTTACTGTTGGAAACTGCCCAGAATAGTGGCAAGACCACTAGATGGTGCAGTATAAAAATATTCTCTCTCTCTCTCTCTCTCTCCTTGGGGGTTCATCTCTCCACTTTTAGTTAACTTAATGCGAAATTTAACCTACTCTTCTTCTTTGCCCTTATGCTAGTTGTTCCTTTATTTGTATATTTCCTTCTCAATTCATCCTGTCCCTTTGTTGTGTAGCTTTCTTTATTATGCCCAGTAAAATAAGCACATCATTGCTTTCTAAGCACTTATACTAATAAAACTCAACTTCCTACATGTTTTCCTGATGCTCTTACTCAATTTTTTTAATAAGAAAACTTCTCTATCTAGACTAGGATCCTCAACCATCCATGATAGCCTAGACATTATTGTCAAATATGGCATTTTTCTCACCTCCCTGTATTGCATCAGAAGGAAGAAGTACTCTAGAGCCTAGAGTACTACACAAAATTCTGCCTGCTCATCTATCTCTATAGCTCACTTCCCAAATATGGATATATATTAACATATGCTTTATGAGATCCAAACAAGTACGGTAGCACATTATAGGACCACTTTTTTTCTTGGAATGGATTTTAGAGAGGAAACCAAAACCTGGAAGTTTAAACACTTCAAGCCTCATTTGCAGAAATAGGCTTGCATAGACTTAGACAGGGAAGATTCCACACCAGTGTCTTTATGAGTTTAACTTGTGTCCTCCTGTTCCTGCAGCGCACAGTGTCTAATTTAAACAGTCGAGAATATTGTTGTAAGTTGTTTGCCTTATATTATTTCCTCAGAATAGTCTCTGTAATTGTTGAAAATACTGGAAGAGGAAGAATTGGTCTTGCTATTCTCAAAGACCTTGGTGTCCTTTAATTTCAGTTGGTTGGCATTACCGCCCAAGTGATAATTGGGTTGTTGTCACATGCCATCAGGTTTCCTTTGACTTATGGTGATCCTATGGATGAGTGACCTCCAATAGGCCCTGTCCTCAAAATGTCCTGTTAACATTACCAGCAGGTGGAATTTGCAGCCCCAGAAACTTGCGGTATCCTCATTTTACTCAATCCAGTTATGTAGTCCCAGAGCAACCTGGTCTAGCAAGTGTGAATCCCTGTTAGTCAAAATAATTACGCTTATCATCATGGTGGCGGTTTGCCAGATTATGATTTACAGGACCTGTATTTTGCCATCCCAGAAAAATAATAGAAATTTCCATTATACAGTAATTTGTTTTGGCTGCGTATCAAGTCCCCATGACTTAATGCACTGGCAAAACTCTGTAGTTTACAAATTGAAAGTAAATGTGGAGAAACATCCAAGAGAAATATAAGAAGGCAAGAGACATGCGTAAATGCAAGCGTATTTTTAAAATGTAATTAAACATTATTTTAAGTATTTTATTGTACTTTTTATGCTCCTATACAGAATTTTAGATTGAATTCTGGCTTAACGAATTATTTGCAATTGAAGATGAATTTTTTTATTTTTAAAGCATTTCTGGCTACAGTTTTCAATAGCTGTAAGAATTTTGAATGTTTTTAACAACTTTGGGAATGTTTATTTATTTATTTATTTATTTATTTATTTATTTATTTATTTATTTAT
>JAHTLZ010003307.1:2314901-2330906 GCA_023846285.1 Phrynocephalus versicolor
GAGTGAGTGAGTGAGTGAGTGAGTGAGTGAGTGAGTGAGTGAGTGAGCCTCTTGACATTCATGGATAATGTGTGTTAGAATGGCAGCCGGTGTCCATTTTGGTTGACAGGGCAGAAGGCATTAACACCCAGTAGTAGTCAAAGCAGGAGATACATGCATACATGCAGAGTCAGGGATGGGGGTTCATATTCATTCATTTAGTCTCCTCTCTCTCTCTCTCTCTCTCTCTCTCTCTCTCTCTCTCTCTCTCAGTGCTAAGTCTTCTACCCTGTCAACCAATGTACACCAGCTGCCATTCTAACACACATTATCCATGAATGTCAAGAAGATTCTAGAATATTTGGTGTTTCAAATAAGGGGAGACAGTGGTCTGAGCAGATCACATCATACGCCCAAAAGGCAGTGAGACCATCTTTTAGGATTATGAGCCATTGATGGTTCCAGTACCTTGAGACTCCAGCTTGCATGCCCCCAGGCAAATTCTTACTTAATATGTTGCCTCCAGTAGGAAAGTGAGAAAATGGTTGGGGAGTAACTGGGTGAAAACTGCGGGGGGGGGGGTTGCAACTGTAAGCCCCTCCAATATTCCCCAAACTGGATGTCAGTTTGGCCAAGGTTTGGAGAGATGCTTGTCAACAGGTTCGGTTGAATGTGCTTAAGCTATTCCTGTGATTGTGAACCCTACCTTATGAAGACTACCAGTCATGAGAGCACTGCAGACATGTACAGCTTAATGGCCGTTCAATCACTTATTTGCATTAAGTACCTGTATCCAGATGTCTCACTGACAGTGCCTACCTTTCTTCCCACATCCCAGCTATGGTTATAGCGTATTTGACCATGTGGGGAAATTACAACTTGCCAGAGTAAGTCTACATGACTATCCAGGAAATGGTACTCAGAAAAGTCTACAAATAGAAAAAAAAATGTTTATCTTTATCATAGCTGTCTTGGGGTGGAGGAATAAAGAAGTTTCCTAAAAACATGTTAGAAGAAGGTGATTTATGCCATGTTTTCAGAGACACTCACTGTTCTTACACACTCCCCTACATGTCTGCTAAGAATTAAGGTCCATCCAGTTAAGTGATGCTTCATCCTGGGCAAGTAGGGGTAAAAGACAGATGCTCTTTCACCTCTAATTGGCTGTGGAAAAAGGAAGCTTATTTTTCTCTTTGGTCTTTTCTCTGTCTTGCCTTCCTTGTGTCTTTCATCATTGTCAACTATATGACTGTTTAAACAGCTGAGGTGTCCTCCCTCCCTTTTATTCAGCTTCCATGGTGATTCCTATGCATACTGTCCCTGGATGCAGAGACTTTCTAATTCTCCTTCTATGATGCAAACATAAGCCTAGAAGAGCTACCATGAATTTATGTGGGACTAAATACTGTAATGTTTAATTCTTAGTTTAGGTCTTAGGTGAACAAGTTTACAAGCTATTTATTCAAATATGAATAAAACAAAACCTGTGGTTTTGAAGCAATTAATATTGGAGAACAATCACACTTTCTCTAGAAAATGAAGAACTGTGAGATAGGGAAAGGATTCTGACAAGAAAGGTTCACCCCACCTCCGACTTCAGATATGTTTTGTAAGGTCCCTGAGGGATCTTTGTTAATTTGGCAACAATAATTTATTATAGCTGCCTCCTTACCTCTATAATATTCTTCTGCATCCTGAATGTCGCTATCAGATAAAGATGTGACTGACGTATTAAAACTGATCATGTTTTACTTGGTGTGAGCTTTCATGGTCAATGGCCCACTGTATCAGATGGAAGTGTGTAGCTTGGCATCCTGTGAAATGGTTTTCACAAGTCTATTCAAAAGCCACCTTTCACTTCTATACCTACAATGACCTGTGGCATAGATGAATGCACATCACTTATCTGTCTTGCAGAGAATACAAGGAACTAGTTGCAATTTTTCACTGCAGCTTTCCCCTGGGCATATAAGTACCCGTAGATACTGCCAAAGAAGATATTAAAAACACAGTGAAATATCAAACACTGTGGGATGTGTATAGCACTGTGGAACACATCCTTTTTTATTATGATTTAGGCAGAGAGAAAGGGGTCTTTTACATAAAGGATATACAGTATTAAGTGTTTCTGCAGCTCTGAAGCACAAGGAGTAGAGTTTATTCATAGCTGTTTGTTAAAGCTGCATTCAACTTTCATTCCTCCTTGGTTCCATTGCACTTGTTGTTGACTTTTAATATAGTATACTACTTGCTAACAACTATTCCTTTGAAAGTGCTGGGAAAAAGCCTGCTCTCACAAGCACAAGGAACACAAACCAAACCATGTAAAGCCTACCAAATCATGTCAGCTGAGATAGCCAATGACAACATTTCATTTCTGTTGTTGGTATCCAGGCGTTCTTAAAGGTCTGCTTGATATTGTAGTGGCTTCAGTAAGTGGAACAATTTGTAATTTACAATGGATTAAGTGAGATCAGAGTTAATACCTATTGCATTTCATATCCCATTTAGAAGGCAATTTATCGACTCCAGTATTAGAAATGAAAACACTCAAGTCATATCAAACAGATAATGCCAAGTAGCTTTTGTGATCTGCGTGCTCACTGGTTAGTTAAACACATTTCTCAGGGATGAAAATAGAGGAATCTACTATTCTTGAGATTTGATGCAGAATTTCAGGTTTGTGCGCAGTCCATATAAGTGAGATTGCAGATACGTAAGCAGGTCAGAAGGACGTTTGATCTTGCCAAAGGTTGTGTATTGTGTAGCATCTGGGTAAGATTCTGTGCATCTGATGAAGTGGTATACAGTCCACAAAAGTTATTGTTTTTATAAATGCAGCCATTGTTTATTTAATGCCTAGCCAGCAATTAGACCTCAGATGGCAAAGCAATTTTAGAGCATGGTTTACCAATTGAGTCACTAATCCAACAGACTGTGGTGGAGCCATGATTAGCACAGTCTCCATGAATATCCTAATTAGCCCCAATCTCAGCAGGCAGCAGTTGAGGCTATCTTTATACACCAGAAAATGCTTGCTTTTTCAGAGTAAATGCATGTCCCCACCAAGACTGTGTTTTCCCCGCTAGTTGCTGTTGAGATTAAGAAATCAGGTTTAGCAGAAAAGCTAGAATTTCCTGAAATAATGTTCAGAAAGCAATGAGTAACCAAGGCTATCACCTACTTCTGCCTCTACAACACAGTGTCTTCTTCACCTGTCCCATCTTTCTGTGATTTGTGAAGAGATGAGAGCGGAAGGAATTGTATTTTTCTTTTTCTTTTTCTGCTGTGGTGCAAGACAGAATAGGAATCGGTGCAGGCAAATGGCCTACCTGAGGTTCACCCCCCACCCCCTGGAAAGCCTGCTGCAGCCCAAATGACAAAGACCAGGAAAAATGCCTGTGCCACCAGAAAGGGCCGCTTCACAGGAGTAGGTTTTGGAACTGCAGCTGTGTTAGTCTGTGCAAACCTTTCAACAAGAAACAAAGAAAAACCCATTAAAATAAAATAAAATGTGATGCTCTAAAGGCTAACTGCTATATTTTAATGCACGCTTTCATGGAACAGTGTCTGCTTCTTCAGACTTAGGAGATAGAATACTGTACAGACTTCCAAGAAGACAGTAGTGTTTGGTTGCATCTCACACCTTGTAATGAATTATAACCTCGAGCGGGTGCAGAGGAGGGCGACCAGGATGGTTGATGGTCTGGAGGGAATGTTTTATAAGGAATGGTTTAGGGAACTGGGAATATTTAGCCTCTCTAAAAGGCTGAGGGGGAATATGAAAGCTATGTTTAAATATTTGAAAAGATGTCATATTGAAGAGGGAACAGGTTTGTTTTCCATGGCTTCAGAGACTAGGACTCGAGGCAATGGTTTCAAGCTACAGGAAAAGAGATTCCATTTGAAAATTAGGAAGAACCTCATGACAGTTAGAGCTGTTTGGCAGTAGAATTTGCTGCCACAAAGGGTGGTGGAGTCTCCTTCTTTGGAGGTATTTAAGCAGAGGCTGGATGGCCATCTGTCGGACGTCCTGTGATGGCGGTTCCTCCATGGCAGGGGGTTGGACTGGGTGGCCCTTGAGGTCTCTTCCAACTCTATGATTCTATGATTCTATGATAACCTGTGTTCGGTATTCAGTCTGGTTCTGTAAACATTCCAACAAGAAACACGAAAACATGCTGCATGCATACTGCCCCATAATGCATAAAGCACTCTCTGGGTGGTTTACAATGTTATTATGCAAGTTACACCATTGCTCCTCTAGCAAGCTGGGTACTCCATTTTCTTCCCTCCAAAGGATTGAAGGCAGAGTGAACCTTGAGGTGTGAGCAGAGTTTTGGCTGGAGTATTGTGGTTTAGCCAATGTATTATGAAGCGCTTCACAAAACAAAACAAAACAAAACAAAACAAAACAAAACAAAACAAAACAAATGGCTGGGAGTAATCTCCCTCAGAATATTATTCAGGAACAATTCCTTCCCAGCTTCAGAAAAACAGTAGTCCTGTCACCAGACAAAAAGGCAAGGAACAGGCTCTGGCTAGTTTAGCTGATGGCAGTTCAGACTTACAGAAAATGATTTTCACTGAATGGTTCCAATATCTTATATTATTTTGCTATTTTTTGTATATTGGAGTAATGGTGTAGTGATCAACAAGAAATCAGAAGACTTAGACTCAAATCACTCCTTTTCCAGAGATACTCAGGGACGCAGGTGAACCTACTCTTTAAATATCTTGCATATACCCTATCTAAAGTTGCTAATTTGGAAAGGCACTCATAAAGTTCTAATTTTTGTTGTAAGAAAAGGTGCCTCCCCCCTTTTGTTTTGCTACCAGTTTTTCATGTCACAAAGCAAATTCTGTGGTTTATTTTCAAATGCATACTGTTGGTTACTGAAAAGAATAAGCAGAATGTGCTTTTTTAATTTTTTAATTTAATCTGCCCTGTTATTTAGATGAGACATGATGACTTTTAAAATGTTTGCTTTCAACACAATATTTCCATAAATTCTCTCTGCATTGCAGTATTTTGTAGCAATTGCCCAAACACCTTGCCAATACTTCAGGAAATGAATGAGTCTACCTGTTCAGAATTTTTAAAATCAGGTTCAAGTCATGTGGTATTTAAACCAGTTTCTCACTGAATGGAAATGTATTTATTTCTAGTGATCTAAACTTGATTTAGCATCTGCACTGCTGAATTTGTGTAGTGCCCCTGCCACCCAAAATCCACATACTATAGGCAGAAATTAAAATATCAACAGTGTTCACCTCCACAAAACTACATAGAATTAAATACAGTAATTCCTTGGTTTTAGAGTGCCTTGGTTTAAGAGTGTTTTGCAAGACAAGCAAACATTTGTTCTAAAATGTGTCTTGATCAATAAGCAATGCCTTGATATACAAACGCTGGAACAGGTCACATGATCACAAGTGAGCCAATGCTCTCTCTCTCTCTCTCTCTCTCTCTCTCTCTCTCTCTCTCTCTGTGCTGGATTTTGTGTGATTGTCTGGAATGTTCCATTTTCAGGCAAGCCTCAAAAGCAGGGAAAGGAGAGAGGAAGGGAGGTTTCCCTTGCACCAGCCACAAAGGTTTTCAAAGGTGAGTGCAGGTTAGGGATTTGTTTTATTTTTCTTTAATTTCTTTTCAACATCCTTTCATATTTTTCATGTCTAGTAATGGGGCACTAGTTAAGTGTGCATATGGGTACAAAATGTGTTTTATTATTGTCACATTAAAAACACAGAGTAAAATCCAGTTGTTAGTCCCAAGCAGAGCAGATTCCGCTACCAGGTACTTAAATCACGGTGTGGATGTGGACTTCTAGCCAACTTACTTTTCAAGTTTTGGCATTTTGTGTGCACAGTATGTGGCCCATGGAACCCCAGAATGAAACATCTGAATTTCTATTATTTGTTATGGGGATATCTGATTTGATATAAGAGTATTTTGGTTTACAAGCATGTTTCTGCAATGGATTATGCTCATAAACCAAGGTATTACTGTACAATTTAGAAGCAAAACATTTTGAAAAGCCCCAGCTATCCAATTGTGAAAAACAAATGCTTTCTCACCCATATAAATCAGTTTTACCTTTGTGTTGTGTGAACAATAAAATCTGAATCAACTTAAATGACATTTAAATGCATTTTAGTTCCAGTATGACTGCAGCCTTGAGGTGACTATCGCTGCTTCTGGGCAGGAGGGTAGGTTAGGGCTTCAGGATACACACACACACACACACACACACACACACATGAACAAAGAACCATGATAACTGCATTATCATCAGGTGAGAAGGAATAACTGATAGAGTGATTTTTCTTTGTTTAGTGGCTGTTTATGGATGGTAGTGAGTCCAAGAAGAGATCCTGTAGACCAGGCATGTCCAAAGTTCAGCCCGAGGTACAAATGCAGCTGGCTTTCAAATTCTGAGCACCCCACAGGCTCTTCTCCCCACTGGCTCATCCTTCCCTGCCTTCCCTACCTCTATCCGTACCCCCAGCCACTTGTTGAGTCTACCCCACCCCCAGATCCTTTGCTGCACCACCTCTTCCACCTGCCAGCTCAGCCTTGCCTGCCCTCCCTGCCTCCATCCATCCCCCCAGCCACCCGCCCAGCCTACACACCCCCGGTGCATGACATTCCATCCCCCACAAGACCCCAGAGAACTGATCTGCTGGGTTGCCCCATTTGCCCACACTATTCCATGCACCCCAGGACCTGAGGCTACTAATCTGTTAAGTCCAGAAGCACACACATGCCATTCCACACACCCCAGGGCCCCAGCCAACTGATTTGCCAGGTTATTTGCCTGAGGTCCTGGTGTGTGTGGAATGGCACGACCCCAAAAATTGGTTGTCTGACCTTTGGGGGAGAGTGGAACCTGCACCTTTTAAAAATCCCTGGGACTTGGGGAAATGATATATTGGATTCGCCACTGACACATGCCATTCTACCTCCTGCAGTTCCCCAGGAAACAAATCTGCTGGAACATCCCATTTGCCCCTGCCATTCCATGTACCCCAGGAACAAAGGCAACTGATCTGCCAGGTCGTGCCATTATACCCCAGGACCCCAGGCAACTGACCCAGCAGATCATTTGCCTGGGTCCTGGGGTGCATGGAATGGTATGTGTGCACATCAGGACCAAACATCAGTTGGCTGGGGTCCTGGGGTGTGTAGAATGGCATGGGTAAATGGGATGACTCAGCAGATCAGTTCCCTGGGGTTCTGTGGGAAGTGGAATTGCATGTGCCAGTGGCATGACCTGGCATGTCATTTCCCCGAGTCCCAGGGAATTTTAAAAAGCATGTGTTCCAACTTCCCCAGGACCTCAGGCACATGATCTGCCAGGTTCTGCTGTTCATGTGCGGCATTTCACAAAGCCTGGGGACCTTGGAGAATTGATCTTCGGGGTCATGCCACAGACGTGAGTTGGTAGATGGTACATGAGTGACACAAACCTGAAGAACAGTTCCAAGAGGTTCCTGGGGTGTGTGGAATGGCGTGCTAGCAGCACGACCAAGAAGATCCATTCCTGGAGGTCCCCAGGGTTTTTGAAAGGCATGTGAAGAGACTATCATTCCCTGAGGTACTGGGCTGTGTGGAATGGTGCATGTACGTGTGCGATCTAGTAGGTCAGTTCTCTGAGGTGACGTGGGGGAAGGTGCTCGTGCAGCATCAAAACCATTGTTTTTGAGCCAGACATGGCCTATATAATGCAGTTGAGATCTCAGTATCACCCTTCACATTAGTGCGGTTAAGTTAGTTGTTTAATCTTTCATAAAATAGATCATTTGCATTTAATATTAATGGTTCAAAGAATGTCAGGATTTTCACCAAATCTGGCCCTCCCCTATGTAGACCATCTTGACAGTGCTGTCACGAACATTAAAGTTGGCCTTTGCAATGCAAGGTGAATACAAAAAAAAAACAATGATTTTTAAAAAAAACTTAATTTAAATCATGGTTTAAATTGTGATTTAAATTTAAAAGTATTTTTAAAATTTAAATAATTAAAACATCTGACCTTATTTGCTTTAGCTCATGATTTAAATCTAATCCACCCTGCTGCAATGTAAACCTTGTCATTAATTTTGTATATTTGCAAATCTGATAAGCATTCCCTGCACGTCTTCATCCAAGTAATTAATAAACATGTTGAAGAATACCAGGTCCAGGACAGAGCCTTGGGGAATTCCACTTGTTCCTTCCTTCCAGTTTGAGAAGGCCCCATTGATAATCACTTTCTGAGTATAATCATAGAATTAAAGAGTTGAAAGGGGCCTATAAGGCCATTGAGAGCAGCCCCCTGATAGAGCAGTATCTCTGGAGGTGGTGACCACTCCCCCGCCGAAGGTATTTAGGAGAAAATTAGACAATCATCTGTCAAATATACTCTGATTTGGATTTCTGCACTAAGCATGGGGTAGAGTGCAATGGCCTTATAGCTTCCGTGATTCTCTGAAAAACAAGCATTTCCACTTTCCTATTCCTAACAAAGCAAACCAAAGTGTTCTGCTTATATACCACCCCACACCACTTCAAGTAGTCTCTGGGTGGTTTACAGCTTTTTAATTGCAGTATGCAGGCTAAACATTGCTCCCCCCCCCAACCACCAGAAAGCTGGGTACTCATTTTACTGACCTTGGAAGGATGGAAGGCTGAGTGAACCTTGAGCTGGCTACCTGGGATTGAACCCCAGGTCATGAGCACAGTTTTACTTGCAGGACAGGCTGACTTCAAGCTGTGGCAGAATCCAGCATGTGGTACCACCGCAGGCTGTGACAGGATCCAGTCCACAGCAGGCTTTGCTGCCACTGCTTCCATGGGCTCCATCGCCACTACAGCCATGGCACATGTTTTTGTTGCCACTGCAGGTTGTGGCAGGATCCAACACGTGGTGGGATCTACACAGGGTGAGGTAGGGACATGAGTGTGGAAATGGGGTAGAGGTGGATGGTAGGCTGGGTGGGGGGCTTAGGGGTTTTAGGCATGTGGATTTTTTGTTTATTTGTTTTTAGTTTTGTTTTAAACAGCTATTGGACTCCAGCTAATACTATGGAATGAATATTTAATGAATTAGTGATATTTGTTTAATATTGCGATTTGGTTTTTTTAATACCCTTTTCTAGTAGTGAGATAAAGGAACCATGTCATCTGTTTTCCACCTGTACATCTTTATGACTTATACCCTTGGTAAGCTAAAAATACTTGGTGGATTTAGAGGATTTGGAAATATTTTTGTTTAATCTCTAAATAATGTACCAGACATGTTCACTTTCTTTGACTGCAGCTGCAAGGAAGGAGAAGGAGAGCTTTATGAGTAATCACCTGCCTTGAGTAAAAAGATAAGAATCACTTTGCCAGATCATTCTAGACTGAAGATTCAAGTCCCTGGGATTCTGTGGACTGGAGAGTAATTACCAGCCTCTGCTATTAAAATGCAGACACAATGACTCTGATATTGATGCTCCTTCTTAGCTATTACAAGGCTAATAATCATTTCATGGATCTGTGTGACCCTTGTTGTAGTGTTGCTAACAAATGTTATAACAAATGCTGTAATGACATTTGGATAGTCTAGTAATATCTAGCAGCTGCTTTGGCTGATTTGGGCTAAATCCAGTGTTAGTCCCAACAAGGCTAACACTTTGAAATGAATGGGATTTATGAGTGAACATGAATATTTCGGCTGTGCTTCTTACAAATGTCTGAATTGCCCTGAAGTGTTTTCTTCAAGGGTTGTGTTTTCAGAATTAGGATTTGTCAGGATGTCCAGCACACAATTCATTTTGAAAACTAATCCCAATTCTTTCTGTGCTGCTAACTGTTTTATAAATATCTATCACTAATCTCGTAGAACCTTGTGCCATTCATTCAGAAAAGATACTTTTTTTTAGTACAGTATTGTGTTTGGTATGGTGCTCCAATCTTCTGATAAAGTTTGTTTCTTCCACCCCCTCCCTCCAGTTCTTTGGTTTTCCTTCTTGCGATTTCTTGAGGTTGAGTAAAACGGCAAGTTTAATTTGAGTAAAACAGACTGGCCAGTACTCTGTGCATTATAACTTTAACATAAAAGCAATTATGCTGTTTTCTGTTTCATGTGTGTACCCTTTTTCTAGCACAAATAATGCTTGTGACTAACCTTTAGTCTCATGAAAGTTAGTAACAGAGATGTGCCTAAGGGCACGAATAAATAAATAAATATATAAATTATGGATAGCAATAGGTTGTAATCTAAAAATAGCTGAGTATTGTCTCCTCGAGTTGTTCTCCTCCAAAATAGCCACCAAATAACTTTTGACAGTAACATGGAATAATAAAATTTATCTTTTCCTGTTAAGTATATTCCTACAACAGCAATTTAATGTTAGTTGTTTACAGTATCACAAATACAATCCAAGATTAGAAAGTAAATACATAAATCTGCTACAGTAAACATTTCGGAATATGTTCAATACTAACATATTTTATAGAAAGTATTGGCAGAGAGCAGGTTATTTATTTATATATTTTGCCTGCCTTGGATTTCTGCTTTCTTCTTTTGAAGAGCTGTTTGTGTTTTTGCTAATGAAGGGTGAACAAGTGCAAAAGGATGAGCCTCGGAGTCCAGGGTTCAGCAGAATCTTATCACTGTAGCCAAATTCTCCTTGAGTTAAGAGAATGCATATCAATCTAAGGACTCAGAACAAAAATGCATGCGTTTTCTTTCCCATTAAAATATTTTTGGAGCAAGGCCTGAGGCCAAATCAGAGTACACACATTGAATCAGTGAGATTTATATAAGGGTTGACCTTACATTCCTCAGTTGGTTCAATGTGTTTACTTTAGTGGGGATAGCAGCTTGAATTATGCTAAATCTTTCTGTTCTGGATAGAGAATATACATTAGGATTAAGACATAAATATCATTCTTCACTTTTGAATATCACATAGATCTGGTCCTTTTCACATGATAGTTTTTCTGTGAATGCCTTTACGTTTGCAGTTTTTCTTGTCATAGATGAGATTCTTGGACTCCTGTCTGTCCTTCTAGATACGTTTCAATGAGAAGGGAACTGGTCTGAACATCTGATCTCTGTGTGTTGTTATTTGCACAGTATTTACTGCAAAATATGTTACCATGTGTGCTGTTCTTTTTCTGGACTAAAACTTTGTCAGAATAATGAGGGATGTTACTTACCAGGAATGTGGGATTGTTAGTTGCAACTCCCTGTTGAGTCCGACTCAGGTTGTACCAGTGACTCAACTTGGACTTGACTCTGGAGGTTGGGGCATACTTGAACTTCACTCACAACTTGGAACCAATTCTCAGAGTCACATCTTAAGTACATAAGCTAAGGATTGGGCCTATTTGTAGCTGCTGCCAGGGCTGGCGCTAGGGTTTCTTGTGCCCTAGGCGGCGGGCAGGGCGGCGGGAGTGGGGGTGATGGGGGGACCATGGGCGGGGGACGGCAGGGGGGTGGGGCAGCAGTGGGGGCGCGGGTATGCAGGCGGCGGTGGCGGCGGGGCGGCAGGCGGTGGGGTGGCGGTGGCCAGCAGCAGGGGGCGGTGGGGGGGCAGCAGGCTAGCCAGCGGTGGTGGTGGTGGGGTGGCACCCCCTCTCCATTTTGGCACTCCCTGTCCATTTTGGCGCCCTAGGCAACTGCCTAGTTCGCCTTAATGGACACGCCGTCCCTGGCTGCTGCTGCCATCACCATCATGAGAGGCTGCAGGCCCGGCTACACTTCCATGAGCCAGTTGCTGCTTCTGCCCATGCAGAGGTGCTCAGATGATAGGCCGTCACGTGGGGCTGGGGAAGGCTCCAAGAAGAGAAGGTGACCTGCTGCCTCTGGGCATGTGCTAAGCTCAAGTGGGTGGCACATGCACAGTCCGAGTCTCAAGTCCCAGGCACTGGAGGTGGGGGGGGGAGGGCAAAAACAACTCACGACGGACTTGAGGATTGGGACTCAGGCCCAAAGACTTGAATTTGGACTTGGGCTTCCGCTCCAAAAACTCAAACTTGGGACTCGGTCCTGAAGACTTGCCAACGTCCCTGGATGTTACTGACATCCATGGCTGTCATGAGTTGTATATAGTGGTGGGTGCTTTGCGCTTCGTACAAAGCACAAAGCACAGTGCCACAGGTGCCACCAAGGCCCATCCCCCCACCAGGCCAGCCAGGCCACTTACCATCATCCACGCACTGACAGGGTCTTTTAGTGGTAGTGACACCCCAGTCTGGGCAGGAGTCCGTCCAGCCCTTCCTCAGACAACAAACCATTCTGTTGAGGTGGGACAAAGAGTCTTCCTGTGTACCTGATGAGTGGTGGGATGCTTCGGAAGGTGGGGACGTGGCTGGATGGGTTAGCTAGAGTGAGGAGTGATGTGGTGCCACTGCAGAAGGGCCCTGGCAGTGCACAGATGCCAGTAAGTGGCCTGGCTAGCAACACCAGTGATACCATGCATTATGCTTCATACAAAGCATGAAGTGCCCGCTTCTAGATATATGCCATTTGTTGCAGGTAATTAACATACCCATTCTGTTGATTGGGAAGAAAGAACCAAAAGAAAGAACATTGACCAGTTATTTCCTTCTCCTCTACAAAAACTTCAAAAAGTTTGTTCACTGTATACAAGTTACTCACTGGAGAGTTGCAGATTGATTTTTGTACAATTTGGCTGCAAAGCACATGGGCTGTTTACATAGGCAAGCTTCCAATATCATTGTCACTCCAACAGGGAAGGAGTTTTTTCCTGGACCCCCTTCTGCAGAGATGAAGGGAAAGTCTTACACCTTGGCTTTTTGTAGCCATTCTGCTCTGCTCGCTGAGCTTTAAACATAATGTTCCTATGTGGCCACTCCTTTCTCCCATATGTATAAAAAAATCTTCATGCAGCTACTACTGTTTTGCCTGGTTTGAAGACCTGGAGAAGCATTTGTGGTCCCCAAGGAGAGGGAATAAATTAAACTTCTAATATGAATAATATTTCAGAAAGTAAAAATTACTGGTAATATAATGCATGCACTTACAGCAAGATGACTTTGCTGTTAAATAGTCACATTTCTGAAAACTAACTTTGGGGTGAAAATAAGCAAATAACTAAACAGGATGCTTCAAAAGCAAAAACAAAACAAAACAACAACAGGGACAGAAACCCCAGACAATTACCACTGACAGGAAGAGATCAAGTTTAAGAATGTTTGACAGGAAAAGTCCAAATGGTTTGATCCATAGGAAACCCCCAGAGACCACTTGGTAATGGGGCGGCTAAAAAAATGTAAATAAATAAATAAATAAATAAATAAATAAATAAATAATCAGATTGGCACACACCTTGTAAAAAAGACCCATATGGAATAAATACACAAGTTCACTTGCTACAGTGCTGGTGTGAATATGTATTTGTGAGACAAATCTTAGCTTAGCCTATGCCTTGGGGGCAAGATGCATTCCAGAAACCCCAATAGCTGGTTTTAGCTGATAAATAGATAGAGATGGGAGAAACACTTCCCCACTTTTCATTGACTCCAGGCTAAATTAACATCCAGATGTGTTGATATGTGTAAATTCCTACAGTTATGTGATACATGTTAATTTCGATAAAGGCAAAAAGGAGTTGAGCCGTGTGGCCATCACAAACACAATTGCAAAGATAGGTTACAGGCGATACCTTCATAGGCCACTATTAAAAATAAAAAAGGAACATTGCAAGCTTTCGAGTGCAGTCAATCACCCTTCTTCAAAGCAGGTCCCAGAAGTTCGGACACGGTGAAAGATATTCTTCACCAGGAGATTACTTTTAAAGTCCTTATTTAGATGACGTTCTTAAAATCCATGGCTAGATGTTGTTGTAGCCAGCAGGACAGGATTCTAGGTTGGGCCAGAGAATGTGTTGACTTAGTGTGTAGCAACTCTGGAAAAGATGAGTATGAGGAAATGGATTGGGTGGGGATGGCAATACAGTGGTGCTCTTACACTAATGTAAAGTATGACTAGACCACACTGGATGAACTATCACCCTCACCCAGAAAAGTGCCTCAGAGTGCTTCACGTTCACACTACAAACAGCTTGCCAAGTTTTAAATACAGTAGGACCCCGTATTCATTGATCCATTATCCACTGATTCAGTTATCCATGGTTGGCAGAGGAAAAATAAATAAATAATTCAGCAGCCATAAAGCAAGCTACTGTCTCAAAACAGCAGCCATAAAGCAAGCTACTGTCACAAAACAATAGTTTTGGGGATTGTTGGTGTTTTCTCTTATCCATGGTTTTCATTATCCACGGGAAGGTTTGGAACCTATCCCCAGCGGATACCAGGGTCCTACTGTAAAGCTCCCAAAAGAAACTACTCCTCACACTAGCAATTAGAAGGTACCATGGGATTATTTTATCATTCCCATTATAGGATTTTCCAGAGTAAGAAAAAAGAAGGAAGAAATAATGGAAAACCTGCTACAGGTGGAACATGATGTCACCTGAAGGACCCATAAAATTCAGTGAATGAGGCAGGTCCATGGCATTAAAAAGAGCCTCATCAGTCTTGCTTAAGGGTTTCCTGGAGGTAATTGGTTGGCCTCTGTGTGCCAAACTAGAATGACTTTTGGTCTGATCTAACAGCCAGTTCTTATGTTCTTTTGATCAGTCAAATGATAAAAGATAACATTTTCATATCCCTTTCTTAAGTTTTCCTTATGTTTCAGTTATTGAATCGAATATATGTTTTGTCCTAGCAAAGAGCTGATTCAGGAATAAATAAATCAAGAATCCATTCAAGTTTGGAAAAAGTGCACTGAATGTTACAGGGAAACCTATGGTATGATACCACATTCTCAAATAGCCATTTCCTTGATAATTCGGGCATTGAATTAAACGGGATTTCCTTTCAACGTGATATGGGTAGGATTTGGGCTATTAATCATCTTCATTTACCACTCAGAAAAGGAGTTATTTAGCGTTTTGATATGTCTGGCCAACTCCCCAATGTTGCTTGTGTTGGCTTTGTCTTATTATTGTTTTTCTTCATTCAAGCAGAATGCCTGCTGTTCTACTTAAAACTAGAAATTGCCTGTGGTGATAAATGGGAGCCTGTATTTTTGCACCTGACACCCTGCAAGGTTATAAATTACTTATGGGCATGCTATATGGAATCCTCAATATTTATGTTTCTTAAACTAGCAGACTCAGAGGTCAGTGAATGAAAAAATCATTAAATTTGTTAACATGAAAAACAATCAATTATTTATACAGATGTGAATATTTGACATTCACATGTCTGGAATGAAAAGGTTTATTTGGAGGTTATTTTCCTCTACATTCCTATCTCCCATCAGCAAACTTAATACGTGCCAAAATGTGAACTTCAGTGTGGTTCTTCTGAAAGTAACAAAATATGTTATTTTCATGGAAATAATAGAGAGGGGGGGAAAAACAAAACTATATACGTTAACACGTCCCCTAAATGAATTGAAATATTTCAGATATTAATCCGATATCAAGCTCCCATGATGAACGTCAAAGTGTTTAATAATGTAGAGGAGCAGCTTTACTACATATTAAATTATTTGTTATTATGATATATTGAGTTCAGTGCAAAGTAATTTAATTTAAGACTGCTGTGCAGAATATTGTTGAAGGTTTCCTGCTTTAGCTCAACAATAAAAACAATCCTAGGGCAGCGCTGTAGGGTTTGGCTACCTTGAGACTGGAGAAAGATAAAAAGAGAACATTAAAGTAAGAGTCTCTTTGTAATATACTTGTTTTACAAATACTTGAACAACCTATTAAAAAGAAGAAAAACACGCACTCAAGCCATCTGTCCTACATCAAATTTCCTAAGAATACAGTTCTACCAAAAGCATGCTTTCATATTCAGTAAATCCACATAGAAGCTCCCCATTTGTTATGTCCAGATTCAGTGGCAATTAGAACATCGCTCTTTATCATCATCATCATCATCATCATCATCATCATCATCATCTTCTTCTTCTTCTTCTTCTTCTTCTTCTTCTTCTTCTTCTTCTTCTTCTTCTT
>JAHTLZ010003307.1:2340805-2378183 GCA_023846285.1 Phrynocephalus versicolor
TAATAATAATAATAATAATAATAATAATAATAATAATAATAATAATAATAATAATAATAATAATAATAATAATAATAATAATAATAATAATAAAAGAACAAAGCCTGAAGCCAAATTTATATGCTAAAATGGATGTGTGTGCAAGTTTTGCATTACTACTTACATATATACCTTTGGGTAGTGGGCGGCATACAAGTTGTAAAAATAAAATAAAATAAAATAAAATAAAATAAATATGATCTAATACAGAACATAGTAACCATAGCAACAACTCTATCGGACAAGCAGATGCTTGAAGCACAGCAATGTCATAACGAAGCATGTACATCAAAATGTTATGACAGTTTAAAGAAAAGAAAGAGACAATAGGAAGAATTAAAATAGCATCTCTTTTTAAAAGAAAACCTTCATGTCAAAGGGTGTAAAGCAATATAAGTATCTCCTGGTCTGATGGGAGATGGTGATCAATAAAAACCTGGCCTTTTGACTCAACTGATCATCACAAAACTACAAGGAGCCTAGGAGAGGTAATGAAGATAATGAAACACTAGGGGAAAGACACAGAATTATGGTTTTTCCTCCATAGATATGTTGTTTTGATATGCCTCTTTCAGGCAATGAGCTCCTTTTTTGAACTTAATTTAAATTCCGCCCACAAATTAACTTCTGTATTTGAATGTACTTTTGTCTTGAATTTCTCATAGTTGTTAGATTTTCCGATGGCAATCACATGTGTAACTTTTCATAAGTTGCAAGGAGGTCTTTTAAAGAATTTGTACCTTCAGCTTTATTCATAGATGTCAGCTGACTCTTGCATTTTTACAACTTTGAAGTAGTCTGTGCATATGAAACATAGAAGCAATGTGGATGAACTAACCTTGTAGAATTAGGCAAGCTGATGTTGCCTGGAATTATTGCAACAGTGAAAACATTTATGCTTTGGCACTCATTTATGCTTTTGATAAGATTGTCAGTGATTGTTTGATTTATTTTGGAATTAACCCTCTTATTGTGTAATGCCAGCTGTGATTGACACAGGCTTCTGAGAGAGAAAGAAAAAGAGGTCTGGAAAGTTCTGTAGCGCTCTTAGGGAGAAGATCATTGGGGCATCTGATCTGACAAAGCCTGCACTGACTCCCCATGAACATCAACCTAGATATACATACTTGACTTATGACTACTTTGTCTGAGTGAAATAACTGCAGTTTGGATCCAAAGAATTACAGAGGTTTCTTGTGCAGTATTAAGGATAGGATTGTCAGAGGTCAGCAATATTCCCAGACCCTGAGATTTCAGAGCCAAAGCCGGAGACCAAAACCAAGAGTTTCTAGGCTAATGCCTCAGACTTGTCCACTTTAACCATAAAGATGGTGACAAAGTAATGGGAGAAAGGGGGGGGGGAGAGAAGTTTTCAAAAGATTGCTTTGTTCTGTGAAGTAAAGCAGTGCTATATTACTAACTGCTGCTGTAAAATCTGCTATAATGAAGCTAAAGCATGTGTTTTGTTTCTGACAACATATACGTTCCAGAAAAACATTGGCAATATAGAAAAAAAAGAGGAAGAGGATGCACTTCTACAAGAAGACTGTACCTTAATTTGGCCAAACACACGGAATTTTGATTGTAAATCGACTTACAACTTGCTCTCTCAGGAGAAATGTGCAGAGAATGCTAAGGCCCATTGTATCATGAAGAGTGATAATATACTGCTGACTCTGGATTTTAAATTGGCATGATTGGCAGATGCATTAGGACTGATACGGAGAGGAATCTGAAGTCTGTAATTACAGGAGATTCTGAGAAGCTACTAACCAAGTTTTATACCTACTGATTATGCCATTGCAAAAGAATTGTCTTGCTACTCAAAGTAATACCCTTGATAGATCAAAAATACTTCCCCATACCTTGCATTGAACATTTAAAGCACGCATGCGGTAGCCTGACAATTTTTTAAATGAAAAGAACATGGTTCATCTAAAGAAGTGTTGGCAAACCTATGGCACGGGTGCCAAAGGTGGCACCTGGAGCCCTTTCTGTGGGCACCCAGCATCGCCCCTTCACAGCCACCTGTATTCGGGTTAAATGACTGTATTGGCATTTTGCGAAAAATTAGTGGGTTTTGAATCGCAGTTTGGGCACTCGGTCTCTAAAAGGTTTGCCATCACTGATCTAAAGTGATGGCACTGAGGATACATGACCCTAATAAGTTCATTAAATACTGATGTGGCCTGAGCCGATACACCACATCAAGGTATATTTACTGTATGGCTGCCTAATTTTCTTTTGAATGCCTCCAGCACTGGAGCCCTCACCACCTACCAATGTAACCAGTTCCATTGTACTGTTCTAACAGTGAGGAAAAATGTCAACCAAAACCCGGCTTTCCTGTAACTTGAGCCCATTGTCCTGCACTCGAGGATTATTGAGAACAGAGCGATGTGGAACTTACTTATATCGTTATAATGTGATAATGATATAAAGGAATGCATACATAATAGAGTAGAGGTAGGAAAGATCTTTGTGGATATCAGAGTGCTGACACTTTATAGCACCGTACAAAAAGCTGCCTTTATGAAAATGCTGTTCTAATATTAGATTTGTGTGAATCCAATCCACAAAGATTTTGCCACTTTTTTAAAAAAAAATCCTCATTCTGGCATTTGTTCAGACAGGCAGCTTGCATGTTTCATTTTTACCATTCCCAGATCCCAGATCCCTCTGAGATCTCAGTGTTATAAAGTGGTCTGTTTATATACCGCCCCATACCACTTCAAGTAGTCTCTGGGCAGTTTACAGTTTTAATTACATTATGCAGGCTACACATTGCCCCCCCCCCGCAAGTTGCGTGCTCATATTACTGACTTCGGAAGGATGGAAGGCTGAGTCAACCATGAGCCAGCTACAAGTACCTGGGATTGAACCCCAAGCCGTGAGCAGTTTTAGCTGCAGTACAGGCCTTTAACCACTGCACCACGAGATCTGATATCCCAAGAGTTATGTTAACTATCTCGTGAAGTCATGAAATGCTCATTGGTGTGGCCACACCAAATCATCTTCTCTGGCCGTTCCCTGGTTTTCAGGAGAGTCCAGGGCTATGAAATGGCATAAAGGTCAGAAAGAATGGAATCATGGTTGGTGAGGAACACCCAGGATACAGCTGTTGGGGTGATGAAGAAAGCCTACTTGTTTTCCCCATGACATCCTCAAGTAGCTGTCCACGGGTGTATTTCAGAGTGGTGAGTGACTGACAGGATCGTCTTGTGTACAGGAAAAGTCTCGGTGCTTTGACAGTTTTGCAAGGTTCTTTTTCATGTTGGGGGGGGGAGACAGGGCACTTGCAGATTCTCAGCCTACCACATATAGTATCCGTTCATGTTTATTGTGGTTGATAACAGCTGGCTAGAAAGGACTGACATGGAGTGTAATGAATGCTTCCAGAGGGTACCTCATACTAGCCACTAGAGATGGGCACAAAATGAGCAATTTTTCGTTTTCGTTTTCATTTTTTCGTTTCATTACGTAACGAAACGAAAAATGAATTTTTGTCTCAAAATGAAACGAAATAAACCGAAACACCAGAAATTTTGTCGTGCATTTCGTTTTCGTTGCGGCAAATACATTTAACTGTAATGAATGCTAACGAAACAGCAATTTTTCATTTTTGTTTTCTCGTTTCGTTACGTAATGAAATGAAAACGATTTTTTTTGCAAAAATTCACGAAAAACAAAAACGAACCGAAACGGACCTCCTAAACGACAAACGACAAACGAAACACCATTTTTTTGAGTCGTGCCCATCTCTACTAGCCACGTTGAAAGATGCAGTAGTACAGCAGCTCCTGAAAAGTCCTAACCTTGTCCTTTGATCCCTAACTTAGAACTATTCTGTTATTGACATCAGTGTAAAATATTTTAATATAAAAAGAATGATGATAATAGAGATGATTAGTCACACTACAAATTAGTAGCCTAAGACGGAAGATAGGTTTACAGCTTGGGTGAAAGAATAAACAGATTAGTTTAATTATAATGGTAATAAAAGTACACTCCTACTTTCAAGTATGCCACCTATTTCTAAATACTATAATTATCCTTGTCAGATCATAGCACTGAACCTTGCTGCATACATTATCTTGGATGACATGCAATAGTGTGCAGTTTTCCTAATCTCTTAATGTCAGTAGGCTTGACTGGATATTGCAAACTGAAATTGTTCATAGGGAGCAGGTGAAAATGCAAATGATATAGATTGGGTTTCAAGTGCTCAGACTTTTGCAGGTAGACTTTTATTTCTCTTTCAACTACATGGAATAAGGACCTGTCTAGTGTCCCTGGTCAGGAGGAAGAGGTGACAGAAAAAGGTTTCCTGAAGCCTTTGCTGGCTCTCTGGCTACTAACTTGCATATGACTACAGTACAACCCCTGCACCCACTGATTCACCAGTCGCAGATTCAGTTATCCAGGTGCAGGGGAGGTCCGAGCCCGGTGGTGAGTGGGGGCAGGGAAAGAAATCTTACTGCCACTGATGCTGGCCAGCCACCTTCCTTGCTGCCACTGGCGCCACCAATCCATCCAGTCTCTGGAAAGGTGGGGTGGCGGACCGGATGTTTGAGCTCAAGTGGGAAGTTCAAAACTTCTGGTCTGTTGCCTGGGCCCCAAGCAAGAAGTTCAAAGGTCGGTTGGCTGGCCGGGTCTTCTTAAGTCCCCACTGGGTGGATGGCTGAGGGCTGGCATCAGCAGTAAGTTTTCTTTCTTTCTCTTGTCCTCGCTGCCACCACCACCACCCCTACAGGGTTAGCCTTGGTGTTGCTCCAACATCAAGGCTAACCTAGACCTCCACTCTGCTGTACTCACGCCAACCACCCATATAATATATGCTTGGATCAGGAATCCTGTTGGAAATTTGTTACAGCATCGCCTGATGAGATCAAGAGCTCTTGCTTTAAGTTATCCAAAGGATGATAGCAAAGAGGTACTATATGACTTATTTGTCCAGACAGAATACTTTGTTTTTCAGGATCTCAAACTGGGCTTGAATCTATGGGAACACATTTTGTACATATAATGTAAGAGGGAACAAAGGTGCTAGCCCTGGGTGCAACTGAAGGGACCATAAAACTTGGTAACTCCTAGTGAGTAGAGGCAGTTTAACTCAATGTGCAGATATCTGTGCCCACTCAGTACACTTCTGGTCTGTGAAAACAATAATTGAGAAGTTAAGAGAAGAGCTTAATGGCAACCACATCTGTTACAAATATGGATAGCTTTTCGGTGTGAAAACAGATACATACCTAGTGGTGAGTCATTTTCTTTGCATTTTAGGCACGTTGAAGTGAACTGAGGAAATGAATTAACTGGACGTGAATACTCAAGCATTCCACTTTGGTTAGCATTTGTTCACTATAGACCTCTAAGACATTTCTTGATTTGCAAAACGTTTTCTAAGCAGCAATTTACTCCTCAGCTAGATAAATATTGTCCTTGATGTAGCAAAATCCACGATGATAGGCCCCCATTCAGGCTTCAACTTGGCTCAATTGTACCTCAAGATCAAAAGACAGATTTCCATTCTGAGTGAGTGGATGACAGGATTGAGCTAATGCCTTCTCAGGCACTGGCATTTATAAAAAGAGATGGGGATTTTAGCTTGATTGTGTATTTGTGTATATTTTTATTCTGAGAACAGTATAAACAACTCAATGGCTGTATTCCAGACCTCAACTTCAAAGCAGGGGTCAGAGAGATTAAAAAAAAGAAAAAAAATAAACACTATACCCCCCTGGAGAGGGGGAATTCCCAAGTAATTATTTTCATGCCCTGGGTTATTCAATGTGTGAATGTAGCGCTTCTGACCCTGGTTCTAAATTACTGAAAATTAACATGTCTCTCAGAGAAGAGGAAGCATACAAAACTCCCACCAAAAACCTGACACCCAGAAAATATGGAGTTTCTCTTGTGTAGTTGGCTTCATGGAAGGACCACTTGCAGCTATGCAAAGGTCGGGCCTCTTGGGGGCGGGGGCATTTGATGTAATCAAAGCCCGGGCAATACACAAGTTTTTCTCTTTTGTGAAATGATAGTCTCTGGTTGCCTTTCGGGGCTTGCAGTTTACATTTGAAAAAAATCTAACATTTATTCTGCTGGCAACTCTCGGGAGCCTGTTTCAGGTTAAGAGTGGATGCAGAAGAAGTTAGATAAGAATGCAAACAATCGCTCCGCTCCTCCCGCCCATTGACTTCCCTCTTTGGAGCTGGAGACACCGCTTCCAGCTGCTTTGCAGCCTCTTAAACCCCTTGAAAGCTTCCTTAATCCTCGTGTAGGCAGCCTGTACGTGTCATTCCTCCCTCCCCCTTCTCCTGATTGGCGAGGCTATTTCATGGCCTAATTCAGCCAACTACCTACCTCTCTCTTTGAGCCGCGATTTGAAATAGGAGCTCAGCGGACAGTTGTCTCTCTTCCCCTCCCTGACTTGTAATAGGCTAGCCCGGGATCGGCGAGGTGGAGAAACTTGACATTGTTGGGTTTGGGAGGGGTCTTTTTTGGGGTGGTGGTGGTGGAATCCCTCGCTCTCTGCCGGCGGGAACACAAAAGATCGAAAAGGACTTGGGCGAGAAACGGGAAAGTTGCCGGCTTGTTGGGGTGGCCGCGGGAAAACGGTGGAGGAGATCCTGGATTTATCCCGGAACTTTTCCTATGTGTTGCTGGATGGATCATGGGATTTTGAAGATGAGGCAGGTAAGTCACCTCCCTCGGGAGAACTGGGCGGAGAGCCACGAGGAAGAGAGAGGAGGAGGAGGAGGAGGAAGGGGGGGAAGAAGCCACTTGGGCTGGTGGTGAGCTTAGTTAGACCGGATGGGAGGGTGCTTTTGTGCTGCGTTAGCGCAGGCGGCTGCGGAGCTACTACTGGCCGCTCATCGCGCCGGGCGCCCAAACGGCTCTTCTTTCAGTTTCGCGGGGACGGTGACGTAATTGGGCTGTCATCCTGCCGGTGGGTTCTGGAGCGGGGTCTCCGGGCCATGCTTTGCCCACACCAGAGGTGGCTTCTCGGTCTTCTCCCCGTTTTTGCCCTGACTTGGAAAAAAAAGGGTAGCCGGACTTCGCTTCGGAGCGCTCTCTGACAAGAGCACAGGAACAGGCTAGAGCGCTCCAGCCGTGTCGCACGCCGGGAGTTGAGGGGGAAAGTTATTTGACAAAATCTGCAGTAGGATGTTCCAAGAATTTATTTATTTATTTATTTATTTATTTATTTATTTATTTATGCATTTATGCCTTTTAAAAGAAGGTGATTTCTCTCCCCCCCCCCTTAAAGTAAAGGAAAATATCATGGCTTACATTCTGCATTAGAAAGTACAAGAAAACAGACAAAAAGAACTTACTGTTTTTATTTGTGGAACTGTGGATAATGGATTTATCCACAGCTTGGGCACTTCGGAAAGACCCTCCCATAAATTTAGCCTTCATTTGTTATTATCACCTTTGAAAATAATCCTGTTGTTTCAATATGCTTTTTAAAAACCGCTCTAACTGATACAATACTAAGACCTGAAATACCCCCGCCCCCCAAATACACACTCCAATAAGTGTGTACGAGGAGGAAGAGAAGAACAAAGAGCGATTCCCCACTGATATATTCTATGTGGGCATGGAACAAAGTCAAGAGCCCTGCGCCTGTAGAGGAAATAGAACCTTTCCTATTCTTTAAGGTTTTAGGAAACAAGATGGGCAGAACGGGACCTGTGCTCATGTTAATTCCTCGATTAGTGTAGTTCCCTGCTTGTGGAGTTTCCTTGCTTTGTCACTTGTACTCAATCAGATCATTTTCTAAGGAACCAGTAACACTAACACATCGTAGGATATAACACCACTAGGGGGAGCTGTTGGTAATGAACTAGAAGACCCTTTAAAAATATCATTCGTGAGAACATGCCACTTGTCCCCTTGGAGGAATGTGGGAGATTTAGGATACATCCATTTAAAACCAAGTTCTAAGTCCTTTTCTAAAAAGACAAGAAAAGTATTCTGGGGGCGGGGGGGGCGGGAAGAGTTTCTTCTCTCGGTCATATGCCCACTTATGAAAAGTACTATTGCTCGTTGCAGGTTTCTCATATATACTTGATATCACTTGATGTCAGTGTATTTCTGTTTTTAACCTATGATATGGTTTATGCCTTTCATTAAGGATGTCACTGTGGATGGGTCAAGTTTCTTTTCCTCTTACAGTCGTAAGATTCAACAATACACATCTTCTAATCAAATGGCATAATGCATATGGTGATGCATGCTATGAGAATTTCATTCAGGTTTGGTTATTTAATACTGTACATCTGAGCAGGGATTGGTTATGTATATAAAGGATTCTGACAAAGTATTTCCAAAGGTTAGACCTTAACCATCCGTCTGAGAAATATACTGCAACGAGTCACTTTTCCTGATACTCAGATTACATTAATTCCTGACTAATGCTATTAAGAGAGGATCTGCTGAATCCTTATCCGTATAACTTCAACAGCCCTTTATTTGGAAGTGAATTGC
Source organism: Phrynocephalus versicolor (assembly GCA_023846285.1). NCBI lineage: Eukaryota > Metazoa > Chordata > Lepidosauria > Squamata > Agamidae > Phrynocephalus > Phrynocephalus versicolor. The sequence goes on from JAHTLZ010003307.1 coordinate 2,349,338, forward strand.
ACTGTTTTCAATGTACTTCCACTTGTTGCAGTATGTGCCCATTATCTGCATCTTGTTGAATGGAATGGGACAGTAAGAACATAAGAAGAACTGTGCTGGATCAGGCCAAAGACATATCTAGTCTAGCTTCGTGTATCTCACAGTGGCCCCACCAGATGTATCTGGGAGTGCACGAAACTAGATATCTGTCTCCTGATACCACTCCCCTGCATCTGGTCCTTGAGGTACCCCGGTTTTAAGCTTGGAGTCGATACATCTCCCTCATGGTTTGTAACCTGTGATGGACTTTTCCTCCAGGAATCTGTCCAATCCCCTTTTGAAGGCATGCAGGCCAGATGCCATCACCACATCCTGTGGCAGTGAGTTCCACAGACGAAGGACGTGCTGGATGAAAAAGTATTTTCTTTTGTCTGTTCTCACTCTCCCAACCCTCAGTTTGAGTGGATGTCTCCTAGTTCTGGTATTTTGTGAGAGGGAGAAGAGCGTCCTTCTATCCACTTTACTCATGCCCTGCATAATTTTGTACGTCTTAATCATATCCCCCCTTAGGAACCTTTTTTTCCTGACTAAAGAGCCTCAAAGTGCTGTAGCCTTTCCTTATGAGGGAGGTGCTCATGCACCTTTTCCAGTTCGCTCTCTTCTGCACCTTTTCCAGTTCCACTATGTCTTTTTTGAGATGCGGTGACCAGAACTGTACACAATACTCCAGGTGTGGCCTTACTATTGTTTTGTACAATGGCATTATAATGTTGGTTGTTTTATTTTCAACCCTCTTTTGATGCTCCCTAGCATGGAATTGGCCTTCTCGCCACTTGCCACACACTGGGTAGACACTTTCATTGAACTGTCCACCAGCACACCAAGATCTCCTTCCTGATCTGTCACAGATAGCTCAGAACCCATGAATTGATAGATAAAGTTTTGGTTATTATTATTTTTTGCCCCAATATACATTTTCCTACATTGAAACACATTTGCCATTTTGCAGCTCATTCTCCCAGTTTGGAGACACCCTTCTGGAGCTCTTCACAATCTTCTCTGGTCTTTACCACACAGAAAAGTTTCCTGTCATATGCAAACTTGGCCACCTCACTGCTTATCCCTGTCTCCAGATCATTTATGAACAGATTGAAAAGCATTGGTCCCAGGACAGATCCCTGGGGCACACCACTTTTCACTTCTCTCCATTGTGAAAATAGCCCATTGACACTTACTCTCTGTTTCCTGGATCTCAACCAGTTCTCAGTCCATAAGAGGGCCTGCCTTCTTATCCCCTGATAAGATATGAATAGCCATAGTGAAATCCTATATGTGTTTCTTTAAAGTTAAATTTTCATTGTTTTAAAAATGTTCAAAGGAAGCAAGAGAACTCAGATTGTAACTTTTGAGTTGAACTGTGGTTTCACCCCACTTCTCATATCTTTCAATTTGAAACTGTATGTTGATCTGTTTCTCATCTTTCTGTTACATTGATGAGCTTTCTGTTACATTTCTGTATGTTGATCTGTTTCTCATCTTTCTGTTACATTGTTTCTCATCTTTCTGTTACCTTGATGAGTTTGTGCATCTCCCAACAGAAGGGCATCTTTTACTGGAGTTTTTTTAATGTTCATCAGAGGTGTACAGAACCATCAGTTCATTCAAAAACTTAGAATTAAAGTGCACCAAAATGAAAAAGTCAGACGGTCTGTGAAAGTGATTTTCAATGTTAAATGTAAAACATTATAAAATAAAATTACAGTTGGGCAATTTGATATCTTGCAGCCAGTTTCTCATAGCAATAATACCACAGGTTCACTTTATTGAATATCTTTACTATGGAATGGAACAGATAATTGAACTTGACCACTTCACAATATCAATACTCTGGAACAGCATAGAAGAACAGATATATGCCTGGCAGCTAACTATCCTTCTGGGAGAGCAAGAATTAACAGCAGAAAGATATTATGCCTCCAATCATGCTGATAAGATTCAACCTCCTCCTCCAAGGCAGAAACAAGCCAGCAAGTACTGTGATGCTGGCATGGTATGCTTGATTAGCCTGTTGCACTGAACGTGATTGGGAAAAGCAGGAAACTGGTTATTAAATCTCTTTGTTTGATGGGACAGAGTGAGTGACTTTTTGAAAGGTGAAGGCAGAATTTATTAAAGGAATAATTATAAACTTCTAAAGAAAACTGTCTGGGGTGGCAATAAAGAGGAAGTGTTAGCTGCCTTTGTAGCTCCATTGGAAATGATAATCATGTTGACTTCTTTATTTCAGACCTACACAGTTACTTAATCTCTCACCAGTTTGTCTGTATGCTTCTGGAAGCTAGGTGGGGGGGCAGCCCTAGGAACTGTTATTTTCTTCAGATAAAGCAGGATGTACTGAATCTTTAATATTAATTCAGGTTGCAATCCTAAGCATACTTACTTTGGAATAAACTTGATGAACACAACTGGATTTGCTTTGAATTAAACACTGAGACAATTTCATGTTTCTTATTCTTGCTTGAGTTATGTTCTTTGTTTCTGATTATGAATGTTCTGATTAATTTAGAGAAATAAAATGTATTTATAAAAATAAGTTTCTAACCCTTATAAATTTCAAAATTGACCAAAGATGCTGGCAGAAATGATTGAGCTGAAAACTATAGAGGGCACTGTGGTATCTTCTACAGAAACTTTCAATTTGGCACGCAGGTCCAAACTTCAGCCCTCCAGATGTTTTGGACCACAACTCCCACAGGCCTTTGTCATTGGTAATCTAAGCTTAGAATTCTGGGAGTTGTGGTCCAAAACATCAGGAGGGATGAAGTTTGGACATGCCTGAACAAGTCAAAGATTGTGTCTCCTTCCTTCCTTCCTTCCTTCCTTCCTTCCTTCTTTGACATACATACTTTGCTTGACTATTGGTATCTGATATCCTCACAAAATTTGTAAACATGTTGAAAGCGTAAATACATTGGCTTCCAAACAGACATAGACAGCTTTAATTGTTAAATAAGTAAACCCATTACAGTATTTTTATTTATTTAATGTATTTATTTTGTTGAATATTTCCCCCCACCTTTCTCCTTGGAAAAGGACCCAAGGTAGCTTACAATACAGTCCAGAACATTTAAGACATATTCAAATTAAGAACAGGGGGTTTGAAGAAGCATCTTAGAATATTAAAATCACATAGTAGGTAGTCCCTCATTCTTTGCTTGCTTCCGGAAAGACAGCAGAGACGGGGCAGTCCTGGCCTCCAGTGGGAGGGAGTTCCAGAGTCTGGGAGCAGCAACAGAGAAGGCCCTTTCATGTGTTCTTCTGAGATGCACCTGTGAAGGTGGCGGGATGGAGAGAAAGGCCTCTCTTGATTACCTTAGTTAGCACCCGAGCCAGTGCATACTGTGATATTTGAATTTTGAGGTAGCTCGGACCCAGACCACTTTTGTGCTTTGTAGGTTAAGGTCAGCACTTTGAATTGTGCCCGGTAGGTGATTGGTAGCCAGTGGAGCTGCTTTAGTAGGGGTGTAATGTGATCTCTGTAACCTGCCCCAGTTAGCAATCTGGCCGCTGCATTCTGGACCCGTTGAAGTTTCCTGAGACTTTCTATTGATATCCCCACATAGAGCGCATCACAGTAGTCCAGCCAGGATGTCACTAGGGCATGTGTCACAGTGGCCAGAGCAGGTTTCTCAAGAATTGGGCATAACTGGAATACTAATTTTGCAAGTGCACTCCTGGCCACAGCTGTGACCTGGGCATTTAGGCTCAAGGATGAGTCCAGTAGCACCCCACAAGCTATGCACCTCTTTTTTCAATTGGGGGCTAATCCCATCTAGGACAGGATGCATCCCTATCCCTTGATCTCCTTTTTGACTGACCAGAAACATCACTGTCTTGTCTGGGTTTAGTTTCAGTTCGTTCTTCCTCATCCAGTTCACTACCGAAGCTAAGCACTGATCTAAAGTTAAAATAGGTTCCTTGGAATCCGGAGGTGACAAGAGGTAGGGTTGAGTGTTCATCGGCATACTGGTGACACTTCACCCCAAAACTCTGAATAATTTCCCCCAGTGGTTTCATATAAATTTTAAATAACATAGGAGACAGAACAGAACCCTGAGGTACCCCGCAGGCCAGTGGCTGTGGTGTTGAACATGAGTCCCCTAACACCACTTTCTGCATTCTGTCCTGCAGGAAGGACTGAAGCCATTGTAAGTGTGTTCCCAAGTCCCGTGTCAGAGAGATGACTCAGGAGGATGCTCAGTAGGTAATCTGAGCATTTAATATGAAGAAAGTTTTAGGACATGCTGGCTGACATCCAGTTCATACAGCAGGGCTGCTTGAGGTGTAGGGCCCGCGGTATCCCTTTCATTGTGGGGAGATCATTAGTGGGCCAACAGATCTTTGACACAGGATAGGAAATATTTTATTTCTTAAAAAAGGAACGCTCACAGCGGTGGATGACATCAACATCCTTATCTGGTGTAGCTGAATAAACAGGATTTCAGCCAATGTGCCTGAAATCTCCAGTTACTATTTTTTTACATGTCGTATGAAACTGTAGACGATGTTTGCAGATGACTCATATATGCAAGCACAAACATTTGTCTGCCTCTATCATGTTTGGATGAGCAGCGAAACCTTTCTATGTCTCAAAAAAGAAGTCCAGTAGCCATGACTCAACTTCCAGATCTATCATGTATACTTTTATTATCCCCTATTTTCACACCTAGCCCTTTGAATTAAACAAGCAAAGATTACCTTTAAAAAAAATGAAAAATGTTAACTCTCAGTAAGAACTTTCCCATCATTTTGTACTGTTTCCCTGACTCAGAACGAAAAAAAAATGTACTTTTTGTCTGAGAATGTTGCTGTTGTATTTCCTAGATAATAAAGGCAGGGAGAGGATGGAGTCCATAGGCTGAGAGAGTGTATCAGTTAATTAGCGGCTGGACATTCCCCAGTGGGAAGCCTGGCAAGGTTTTTGTGTGCATGCATGTGTGTGTTGTCTGCTTCCTTTGATCACTTGTGTGGTAAATAGACATGCAGGGTAGCTATGGCAACATGTGCTGTAGGTTTGTGGGAACAGGGGAGACTCAAATCACTCAACAAAGGATAGTTTGTTAGAATAGTTGGTTATGATTACAAAAAGGTGGTAACAATCAGGCTGTTTAAAAACATACGTCCTGGGAAGGAAAATGCACGTTTATGTTACCAATTTAAAAACAAAATATGTGCCTGTTAACTACAAAAGATTTGCTATGGTGAAACAGAAAGAAATAATGGATTTTGGGTTTTTTTTTAAAAAAAAAAGTTGATCCTTTCATAAAATGAAATGGGTTCAAGCACTGAGCTGAAATCAAATGAAGCTGACATAAAAATGGTATTGGCAGAATGAACCCCCCCCTCCGCCGCCACAACACATTTTAAAAAAAACCCTTGGAAAAATTGTTTCCTGCAAATCCACATGCTTGCTAAATGCTTGGTCTTTCTAAAACTCTTGATCATAAAATGCTTACTTCAGTTACCTGCCTGTAGAGGTCAGACTTGAAATTTAATTGCTGCACTGAACGCCAAATGTCCTGAGACTGCACCGAAATGCTCCTTTTTCGCTAAGGTGATTTCCAATAATGTTAATTCATGGATTTGATTTCCAATAATGTTAGTTTATGAATGAAGTGTCAAATAAGTACTTGAAATATATTGTGAAATCAGATTCAGCAGATATAAAAAGTCTTCTCACATTTTGAACTACGTGTATGTGTTTTAAGATTGCTTGGAAGTGTTATGGTACTGTATTTGATGATCAAAAAGTGTCGGGGGGAGAGCTTCTTCTAGCAATGATACGATGGTCAGACATTGTATTTTAGTATATGATATAACCATGATGAGTTGGATTTTGGTGAAGCCATCATATTTTAAGGACCCTCATGAAAACACAAATAACATCTGAGTGATAAAATTATTTCAATATATGTAAATAGACATGTCAACTGGAGGTCTCCTGTTATAGCTTTGGCATCACTTCAGGCCTGGTTTACAGTAGATGGGAAACCTAATGTTTGCTTAGTGCTATGTGTGTGGTCTAAATAAGCCTCGGATTTGCACAGGACCAGAGGGAGGATTTTCGAAGCCTACAAATCTAAGTGTACACTTTGCTCATTACATCTGACAATGACAGAGAGTGATTAATCTGAACTATGGTGTATTGAAACAAACTGAACCCCATCTGTGGCTCATTCTACTCAGTCCCAACTTTTAAGAAGGTTATCTGCATTGGATATAGACTGGAACCACCACCACAAGAAGGGCAAGTCCGATGGTGGTCTTTTGGTGCTTAATTACCTGATGTGTTCAACTAACATTGATCCCTTGTAAACACGGACATCTGGTATCATTGAACAATACTCTCTGAGCCTTCTTGCTATAGCTTTTTTTGCCATAGTATTCCTTCTGATACTACATTTAAAGAGGAAGACAGAGGTGTTTCTATGGCTCTCTCACTCTCCATCCACTTTTTGTGCTCATACCATTCATTTCGCAAGAAACTAGAAACAGTCTGTGGATCTACTTAATGAACTGCTACATAGCAGTTGCCACTATGTTGCAGTGTAAACCTTTGAAAGGTTTATAATGTTTGTATTACGAATAGGAAGGAAAGGGGTAAAGAGACAAGTGGTATGCATGGCTGGAGGAGAAAAAGAGAGGGGGAGAGGCTGAAGAGTAAGGGGGAAGTTAAAGAATAAAGGGGTACATTTAGCTTAAGGAGGAGTTCAAGGTATAAGGGGTCCTTTTAGAGAAGGAGAGGTTGTGTCAAATCTGTCATCCCAAGTCCACAAAAACATGGATTCAGCCTTGTCCAGAGGTCAGTACTAAGCTCATAATACCTGATCAAAGGGCTTACTCTGAGATAACAATTCTCCTCTTCAGAAATGTGGGGATATTTTCGTTGTACTTATCTACTGTCTTGGGTCATCCAGAGGCCAGTGCATTTCTATATGGAATGTTAATTCCACTTATTAGTGAGTGCAAGCCTGCTCTTGTTTATGCAATCACTTTTCCTGGGATTGAGAGAGAGGGATGAACGAAGACTATCTGATCTTGCCATGGGCTGTTGATTCTCCTTGAGCTTCACTTCAACCTTTGCTTCTCACCTTGAACATGTAAACAATCCAGAGGCACAGGAGTGATTATATCCAAGCTATCTGCTCTAGCACGGATTTCTTCATTTGCATCAGAGGTCAATTTTCCAAGGCCCAAAATAGTCCCTCTCAATTAATTACTTCAGCCTCTCCTTCCAACCATGATAATGATGTTGATATAGCAAAATATGGTAATTAAAGTAAACTCAAGTGTATATTCAAATGATGGCCATGCAGTTCAGTGGTCGTTCTCTGGGATCAGCAGTCGAAAAAGAGCACGCCTGCTTTACACTTTGGCTGAATAAGCCGAAGGAGCAGTTCAGCCAAGGATTCCTTGGCAATTAAAGAGCTGGGCTGTGGTTGTGTTTTGTCTGATTAATCCAATATGGTGATAAGATATTAAAGGAGAGTGACAACAGTATACATCAATATTGAAGGACGCTAATGTCTCTGGACACCATCTGCATTGTAAAATTCTAACTGAAAAAAAGAGGCTTATTATGTTAGATAGGTCAATGTGATTTGACCTAGTTTTGCTTAGCTGCTTAGAAATTATGTCAGTATTACTTATGTCACTCCCTTGGATGAGCAATTTAACATCCTTTTTTTGCGTTGCAGTATTCTCCTAATACTCTATATGTTTATGGGTTCTGTTGAATGATCCTCCAGGCTAAATTTGCAATCTCTATATATTATCAGAAAGGGCCACTTTCCTTTTTTTTTTTTACATCTAACACTTTTGATAAAAAGAGATTAGAAGAAGATCTCATCTAATGCATTCCTCTCCAAAAATCATCCCTTCGTTCCTTTGCCATCAGTTAGATTGCTTCTTAAGAGTGCAACTAAAATTATACTCTGAAAACGTTATGGATATCATTGGAAAGCATTTAATATTAAGTGAAGCTTTGTATTCTGCCTTTTTAAAATGTAACTGATCCTTTGAATTGCCATTATATTGTCCTTCAGTATTCAGAAGTTATGGCAACTGGAGTTCTTTTCTTCTAAGATCAAAATGTTCAGCTACTTATCCAAGTAGCATCGTCAGTCTGAGTGAAGTTGGTGCAATGTTTCCAATTTATAGTCCACCTTGGTTTCACATCACCCTGGTCTAAATAGGCTTGTTAGGTGAACAACGGCCTGAACAAGCTTGTTAGATGTACAATTGTCTGGGATGTGTGAAAGTCCTATTTATGCAACCCTTTCCAGTACCAATTAACTATGGGTCATTAGTAGTGGCCTTCCTGGTGGAGGTGTGAAGTGCTTCTTATTTGTCTAGAGATTGATGAAAGGGCCACGTGATAAGTGGAAGAGAGATTGTGCCTAAACCCCTCACCTCTGATGAGAAAGGGATTTTCTATACACTCATGAATGGCTCCCTGATCCCTCTTTCAAACCACCTGTATTCTCTGTCTAATATGTGTACATCCTCATCTTTGAATGAGTGCCCTTTGTCCTTTAAATGAAGATACACCTCTGATTCTGGTCTTGAGCTGTTGCCCCTCCTGTGCTGGGCCATCCTGTTTTTAGGGCTGTTTGGTTTCTTCACTGTAGAGCTCAGCACACACTTCATTGCATTGAATCACATACAGTATACAGTGGAACCTTGACTTACATGCTGCTTGACTTACAGCATATTTGACTTGCAGCAAGAAGGGGCCTGTTTGACTTGAGTCGCAGGCTTTGAATTACAGCTCGGGGCCCCGGAATCGGCAGCAGCCATGACCCAGCATCATGGCTGCCACCTCCAAACTGCTCCTGCCTTCTTCCTCTCCTCCGGCAGCAGCAGCTTCAGCGAGGCCAGCTTAGAGCACCTGGAGCTGGTCCTCGGCCTCACCAAAGCTGCCACTGCCGCCGGAAGAGAAGAAGGGCTGGGAGCTCGGGGCTGGCCTCGCTGGTTAGACAGTCGGCTCGGTCTTGTAAAAAATCTGGCTGCAGAAGTCTGGTCCACAATGGAAACATTTTAGTTGGGGAGCTGTACAGTTATGGGACTCTAATGGTAAGCATAGGGTTGTTCATAACTTGGAACATCAGGTTAAAAATCAATAAAACTTAAATGTTAGACATTGTTGCTATGAACATTAAAAAGTGGAGATGTATAACTTGTGGACTATAATTTCACTGCCTCCTCCTCTCTTTGAAGAAACATTTCATTTACATCCCCGGAAGGAATCTCCTATCCCAGTCAAATTTGTGTTAAATTGCTGTTTTCGGGGGTCTTTTTCATCGTCTGGAACGGCTTAATCCACTTTCCCATTATTTTCTATGGGAAAAGTTTGTTTGACTTAAGGCATGTTTGACTTATGTCTAGACCTCTGGAACATATTAATGACGTAAGTCAAGGTTCCACTGTACTGTATTGCTCCTCTTATGTTTCGGTGTCAGATCTTTTGGATGGATGATTCTCTGATTTAGTGTATTTGTGGGTTTGAAGTAAATAAGTATGTGGTATTTGCCAAAAATACCTTTAAGTTTTTCAGACACACCAGCCATGTAAGGAATGACCAGGTTCTTCTGTCGACTTTGTGTCTCAGATTGATCCATTGTTCTTCTGGTCAGTTCTTGTTGAAAGCCCACTTTGGATATCCACAGACTTTAAGTGTTGTCTTCAGATGCCTTCCTTCTTCTTGGCTTCTCTGGTGGTGGGAATGTTCTCTGCTCTGTGGTTTACTGTAGAAGAGTCCTGATGACTCCTAATTTGTGTTGTAATGGGTGGTGGGAATCAAACAGTAAGTACTGATCTCTCTCTCTCTCTCTCTCTCTCTCTCTCTCTCTCTCTCTCTCTCTGTGGGGAGCTGTTCCTGTAAACTCTTTCTAGGCCACAGTTGGGTCCTATTATAACTACACAATCCAGGAAAGCTAGCCATTTGTCTTTGGTGTCTTCGTTGGTCAACTGGATATTTGGGTCCACTGCATTTATGTGATCTGTAAAGATCTGTACTTCCTGAGTCTTGATTTCTACCGAGGTTGTCTTTAGGCTGGGTACCACAAAATTGTGGCTGGTGTACAAATACATGGAAGTTCCAAAAAAAAAAAAATCAAACTCTCTAGATCTAGACTTTTGATGTGTTTGTTAAAAGTAAATTTCAAAATGGGGGCTGCAATCTCAAGTCAGAGGTGGGGGTGTCAGATTCCTCCTCTGGTGGTGTGGATAGGAACACCTCTCCCCATCTTGCTAGAGAAAAGGCCGTCAGCCATTCACCATTATCTCCATCATTGTCCTAGACCAGTGATGGCAAACCTTTTAGAGACCGAGTACCCAAACTGCGATTCAGACCCCACTAATTTTTCTCAAGTGCCAATACAGCAATTTAACCTGAAGGGGCGATGTCAGGTACCCACCGAAAGGACTCCAAGTGCCACCTTTGGCACCCGTGCCATAGGTTAGCCAACACTGCCCTAGAACCTTCAGCACTCCAGATGTTTTGGACCACTACTCCCACAGTCCTTTGTCATTGGCAATCTCAGCTTGGAATTCTGGGAGTCGTGGTCCAAGGTTTGCCATCTCTGCCCTAGACTGAAACACTAGCTTGGAATGCTGAATGACTGACAACCTTTCCTGTAATAGAGAATGTCACACCTCTCTAGTGTTACAAAATTAGCTTTTGGAAGCCCTAGAATATTGACTGTGTGAAATAATTGCTCAAGACAGCCTGCCTTTAAAACAACAACAACAACAACAACAACAACAAACAAACAACAACAACAAACAACAACAACAAACAACAACAACAAAACACTTTCCTGTTATTTCAGGGCAGGCAACTGCCAGATATCCAGGACTAGATGCAAATGCCTTCCTCCTTAAAACTCACTCACTGAATAACAAATGTCTTTGCACCCTCTCATAGACATGGAAGGCAATTTCATTAAGTTTTTTTATCCCTTTGAACTGTTTTAAAGTTTTAAGTCCACGATAGGCTATTTTTCAAAAGTAGAAATTGTTTCTGGCTTTGAAGAAAGCTCCATGCCACCACCTGTGTCCTAAAACAATTTAAAGAGAGAAAATGGGTAAATATGGAGTGATATGGGCCTGCAGTTGAACCTTTGGGGCACAGAATTTTGCCCAGCCCAACCGCGGCTGTTCTTGATAATGTTGGGAAGTGGTAATGGAGTCGTTCTTTATGTAGGAAAAAAAAGTAATCTTCTACTTTGTTTTCCGGCTTTCTTACCCAAGTGTTGATCATCAGGCCAGGTGGCATAATGAAAAATGACATTCTTGTTTAGTAGATTTTAGTGTTTTATCAGCTTTGGTGTATTAACCTTGTCCAATAGCATTATTCACCAGAGCTACTTTTCTGACCTACATTCATTTTATGGCCAGGAATGGCATAATGATAGAGGGAAATTGCGTAGTCATATAGTGATGAAAGAAAAAAAGCAAATGAGAGTTCTACCTGATTTTGGATCAACCCATGGTGATAACATACAATTTAAAAATAAATAAATTTAGATATTGTGTGTCAAGCAGATACATTCAAATCAAAATTGCATAAAATAAATCTTGTTATATAGACACATTGACTGTTACATCATATGATTTACAGTACCACCCCGTGGTTAGCAGATGACAAATAACCCAATTTATTTGAGAGATATCGGAAGGCAGAATATAAACATAACAAATGAAAAGCAATATGGAATCACTAGAAGAAAATTGCTTAAAAATAGGGGCATTCTCATATTACTCAGCATTGCACTGAAAAATTAGAAAAAGGAGTGACCAAAAAAGAAAACAAAAACAAGTGAAGCAAACAAAAGATAATCTAGGGATCACAAAATAGTTTGAGGAAAAAAGTCTAGTAGAGGCAAAGCAACTTTTCTGTGCGTGAGGCTGGATGTAAAGCTGAAATTCTGCTAGGTGTGAGTGTCAGCCATTCATCATTTCTTACTTACTGTTGCCCCGAAAAAAGTGAATTAAATTTTCTCATCCTTAAGCAGATTGAACATTAGTGGCTCCACTTTCTAACATCATGCACATAGAATATGAATATAGGTACTGTACAGATGTTAAATTTTATTATGTTATCAGTCCGAAACAGAAGTGAATAGCTAGCAAGATATTTCATACAATCAAAGAAATAAAAGGGAGTGTTAAACCTTGTTGCAGGATACTGAAAGACAATGGATGATATTATTTGATTAGGATAAAATAAATAGAAAATGGAAGCAGTATAGTGCAAAATTGTACAAAAGAGGCAAGGGTGATGTAATATTTCAAGAGAAATATCCTTTGATCAAAAGCAAGCACATTTAGAAATTGAAGTGAAAGCTGCTATCAAAGCAACTGGAAGATGTAAATCACCAGGAATAGATGGGATATCAGCAGAACCATTTAAAACTACAGAAACTGAAACTATGAAAATTTTAATAATATGATGTCAAACATGGTTTAGAAAAAAAGTTTCATGAATTAGAATCTAAGTTTATACAAAAAAGAGCCCAGTGATTGTAGTAACTACAGAGCCACTGCATTACTTTCCTAACCAGCAAAGTAATGCTCATGATTTTACTATGATGACTGACCGGTGGGTTGGCGCAATCTGTGTCAAGTGCACAGGGTGCAATAAGACTGAGTGGTTGTTAGTGGGATGGGGGTGGGGGGTGGGGGTGGGTGAAAGGGAGACTCAGCCAATTTCATTGTGCACATGTTGTAGATTGACAATAAAGGTATTACGACTGTTTTGCCATACATGGTCATGAGACTTCTTTTGCACACAAGAGATTTAGACAAGGAACAAACACATATTCACGTTTTTATTGGCTACTGAAGCCTAGCAAATAATTTTGGGGGGAAATCAAGTTGTAATTTTAAGATTACGGTAAAGCTTTTGACCTTGGATCATGAAAAGAGATGACTCATTCAAAAGCAAATGGTTGTACTAGAACACGTGACTGGTCTGATGAATAACTTGTACTCTGTACAAAAGGCGACAGTAAGTTCAGGACATGGAGGATCAGGGTGGTTTCCAAATGGCAAAAGTGTCAGACAAGGAAGCATTTTATCTATTTGTTCAGTCTGCCTTTGTTCTAGAAATGTGATAAGGCAGCTCTTTTCCATCTGTGCACCGCAGCTAAATACAAAGCGGAAAGATTTTTGTGGCAATAATCAGCAAGAAGGCTTTAGCATGATGCAGAGAGAGCAGGGTCAGCCTCATGGAGGTGGGCTGAGCCTCTAGGCACCATGAGTGGGGGGTGGGGTGGCTAATGTTCATGGATGTGCTGGGGGAGAGAAATCATCCACAGATTAGTCCGTGATGCTGACATTCAGGCTAGTGATTTGAAAAAAACAGGCATCCTTAGAATTACTAATGGATGCTGCTGATCTGTGAGGTCAGAAGGAGTGGAACAAAAGGAGCAGTTGAGCATTTCTGAATGACGGTGGTGACAATTAGCTGATAGAGAACGCTGAGGATGGGGGGGAAGATGTTCACGCAGCCAGTCACATAGAAACAATGTGTGTGTCCCTAATGAGTGTGATACAAGTCTCAGTTTCAAATACTGAGAAACCAGATGCATTTGGATGGATTTTTTTTTAACAGAATGCATTTTGGAATTCAAAGGTTAAAATGACAAAGTATTCAAGTGTGCCAGCAATCTCTGAGTACTGGCAGGGGATTGTTTGACTTTGCTATTTCTGATCTTTAGTGGCATCAAAAGCACCAGCAAATTATATTGAGGTATAAATATATGCTACTGAGCAGAATATAAACAACTAATAAAATTATTACATATAAAAAGTTATATAAAAGGAGTAAAATTTAAAAAAAAAAACAGAACAGAACTGGATGACATTCGCCCAAATATCTTCCTTTGTGCATGGTGAAGGGCATCAGAGGTATGGTGACGTCTGTGAAATGGTTTCTTCTTCTCCACATTTGCACAAGGCGCTCTCTGCAGGAAAGCCCCCCCTCCCCATGTTCTCAGATTATCCTTTGATCTTCCAGCCCCAGTGTGGAGTCTGTTTAATGGTTTCCATAGGGGCCATGGTTCTTGGCCAGGCAGTGGAGAGTTATGTGGTTCTGCCCAGTTACCCAGTAGCTCCTTGCTGTTTCTGATGAAATACTGTGTAGCCATTTCACTTTTTTGAATGTAACTATGGTTTGTTTTCAAGATGATTGCATCAGAGAATTACTGCCTCTAGCAGTAATCCTGTTCAGCACTTAACGTTTTGCATAGCCAATGCAACTAAGACAAGTTAGCACTTAATGCCTATGTTGTTTGATAACCAAATTTTCTTACATAACGTGTATCTCTGTTAATCATGGCTTTACTGTCCATCCATAAAGTCTTTCTTCAGCATTTTTAAGTCAAGTGGGCAATGCATCTGCTTCACAATAGCTTTATGCCCTTAAGCTTTGAGCACTCAACAGCCATTCTCTGTATCATTTTTGCTGACAGAATAATTTGGTAGATGTACTTCATATTATCTGAAAACAACCCTGCAGAGGAATATATGGGTGAGCGAAAGGTTTTTCTTCCAAGAGTGGGCACAGCTAAACAGAGATACTGTATGTTGGCATGACTTGTCTGTATCCTGTGTGTGCCATTACAGCACATTGCATCTATCTCTATGCTTGGATGTACATTATGTGCCTCTTGGGGAGATGATAAGTGTCATCTTTGCTCCCTCCCTGAAGATAACTACAGAGCCAAGTTGTGCATTACTGAAGTTTGGCAGAAGGAGAAAGTTTCTTTCCACTTTGATAGGAAGAGTTAGTGGCATCAGGGTAAACTATTGGAACTAGTCTGGCACCCTGGGACCTTGCTTCTTTTGTCGAAGGTTAGAAGAACACCGATTGCTGCCAGAACCAAGAAGGAGTTGCCCCCTTTAAAAGAGTGTTTTATTTTCTGAGGAAGACAAGTCCATCTGGAATAGCTTTGGGCGGTGAATCCTGCCTCTCCCTGCCCAAGAGCAGAGAAGGAAGTGGCCATAAGACTGCCCTCAGCTGAAGAACTTCTATGATTTCTAATCACTGGTGGAAAGGATTTCTTCTTTAATTGAAATGCCAAATTGGCACCAGAGGACTTTATTTGAAGGGAAATAAGAACTGTTCTGTAAATTCCTTGGCAATCCTCATTCTACAGAAACAGAAGATTAAGATTTAAAGCAAAAGTTCGCTACAGGTCTAGGGCCTGCAAACACACAAACATCCAGGCCACACATGCAGCTTTCCTACACAAACGTGATTTACTTGAGATGCTCTTCAGTCCCTCTAGAACGCATGGGAGAGAGGGATGAGAGTTCCCCCCCAAAAAAGCACAAGTAGCTAGAAATCACCCTTGGTTTTGACAAAAGCTCCCTGGGCCTAAACAAAACAAACTAATTAAGAACAAGCACCTCTCTGAATCCTCTAGGCAAGGAGCATTTGATATCTGTCTGTCTGTCTATCAAGGCGTCATTGGGATGCTGAGGTAGGGAAGCTCTTTTTGCTGAGAGAACCATCCTAAGGGCTGCATACACCTGACGTGCTGTACTACTGTGTCTATGGCAACCTAAAGGTTCTCTCTCTTGGCAAGAAGGGAAGAGGTGTCCCATACTGCTCAAAGGTGTTCAGGTTCCAGTTTGTCCCAAGTTGGTAGGATATCTGTAAACAACTGTTGACAACTCTACTTGGTATTTCTTGTCAGCCAAAATTCTCTTATGGTCCAGTGGCTACTCAATCTTAAGTTCATAGAAGTATAACTTCTCTGGGATTTGACAGCTGTATGAGCCGTGGTGGGCCTTCCATTAGGCCAAATGATTTTTAAAGCATGGCTTCAGGTGTACTGTCACAGATGTTCCTCTTGAATATATACATAAAAGAGCTGAGCAAGTATGAAACAGAGCTGTCTTACATATTGAAGAGGGCATGCTGGTGCCCTCAACCTGCAATTTCCAAAAGATGCACTGAGTGCTTTCTGTACCCTTTTTTTCCTGCAGCTTGGCGGCGTGGATCTTACTTTGTAGCCCAGTTTTTCCTTCACCACCTCCCGCATTAGTGAAATGCCTATTGATTCTTTTGTGCATCTCCAAACTGAAGTATTTAATGCTTTTGTCCTGATGGGAAAGAGTTCAGGGGAGAAAGAAGTTGAGTAGAGCCTTATTTCTCACAAGTAAAGAAAAAAAGGAAGTCATAAAAGTGCTTGCATTACAAGATCTGCAGTTTTATAGATGGAAACCATAGACTTGTAAAAGTGTCCAGCTGGAAAGCTTTGTGGCAGTATGAAGCTCAAATGATACATCGCTGTGTTAACTCATGGGAACTGCTGCTCTCCACAAGGAAAAAATGATCAAAACAGTTCTATGAAGAATGGTCTGCCAGTTGCATTGAAATGCCAGAAGACAAGATTTTCATTTTCCTATGTTGACATAGTACAGTGGCACCTCTACTTACGAGTTTAATCTGTTCCAAATGCATGCTGATAAGTTGAACAACTCACAAGTAGAGCAGCTGTATCTAGAAAAATCAAAAATAAATAGAAAAAAGTAAAAAAAAATATAAGTAGAGGAGATCTCATGTAAAATTTGTAAAGCAGCAGTTAAAACGCCAATGGTTTTCTGCTCTTAAGTCAAATTGCTCGTAAGTAGAGCCAGTCATAATTAGAGGTACCACTGTATTCATTGTCCCATCTTGAGATAGTGGCCTCTTTCTCAGCTGCCATTGCTATTTTAAGACAGAAGTTAGGCTGATGGTTAAGTTTAAATTTATTGTGTTACTTATTCTTCTGTTTTATTCCGGTGAAGTCTCTTTGGGATGATTATGCAATTTTCCCAAAAATACATTGTCTACTCAGTCTTCCTTTCACTTGTAGAATTAATATAAGCATTTTCCAGAATGTTGAAAGAAATGCAGGCAGTATTTCGTAGGGCAAACTGTCATGACACCAGTCGCTAATTGTCTTAATTGTGTCTTAATTGTAACAGACACTGTACAGTCTCTCCTTACTGCAAGCTGCCTTGGGTCCTTTTCCAAGGAGAAAGGCAGAGTAAAAATGCTCAAATAAATAAATGAATAAATAAATAAGTAGTTCATGCATCATGCAGATAATATCACTACCAGAACAGAGTACTTTGATTAAAATATCATCATCATCATCATCATCATCATCATCATCATCATCATCATCATCATCATCATCATCATCATCATCATCATCATCTTGGAACTGTAGTGCTGGAAGGGGTCCTATGGGTCATCAACTCTAGCCCCTGTCAAAGAAGCTCAATGGGAAACTGAAACTGAACTCCCAACCTAAGCCACCGAGCTGTTGGGCAGTTCTGATTGTTAGATTCTCATTTGTCTGGAGAACCAGACATTGTTTGTTTACTGTGAAAGGGGATCATAAAATACACAGTTCCTTGCCAGCATGTTTCTGGAAGCTTGCTAGGTCATGGAGAACTGGAGCTATGCTGGCATTATCCAGGTAGCTTGATAATCTGCTCAGAAGTCTAACCTATCAGAAGTATCTAAAGTTATGGCTTTTTAAGAGTTGTTCCCATGCTACTGCTACATCGCTGTCACTGGCCACGGGTCTAATCAGTGACTCTCTGCTCTGAGAGGTTATTGAATGGTTCACTAATCCTTTCTACCTTCCCAGGCCCATTCAAAAACTCCATGCAAGTACTGTAGAAGCATTCAGTTGACCTCTCTTCTCAGCTCTGCCATCGGCTGAAAATATACCCTGCAGTTTCACCCAACATTTGGCCTGTTTTCTGCTTAGATGTCCTTAATTTATCCATTATCAGCTGTTTCTGTCTGATGTTGCTATTTTTGATGCACTGTTTTATTGTGGTTGATTGTGTGGTATGTTTTTATTGATTTATGCTCCATCCTTCCCAATCCTGTTGTTCTTTGAATGCTTCTTTGGGATTTGGAAGGTATAAAACAAGTAATTAAAAAAATAAGCGAATAGAAATAATTTATACAAATACAGTAATAACTCCGATAATGAATGCCTCTGATAACAAATAGTTTGGATAGTGAATGGAATGCCTTGGATAACGAATGTTACCTATGGGCTGCCTCGAATAACAAATTTTTCATAATGCTTTGCAAAAAAAGTATGCCCAGCATGCACTGTACCCTCCCCCATAGTTTGTGGAGGGGTGGGAGGAGTTAGAGCTATTTTTCATGGTGTTTTGGAGCTGTTCTGGACATTTTTTTGTTATGGGATTAGGACCTTTTGAACTTGAAAAGGTATGGAGCTAGCTTTTATTAATTTTGCACTGCTTTTCTTTGCATTTTTGGTGGGAACAGGCTGGGGTAGTCTTGCTGCTTTCTTCTGTCCATGTTTGCAATCTTTTCCATTGCTCTGCAGGCAAGAACAGGCTGGATTTCCCTTGCTGCTTATGTTTGTCTGTTTGCATTTCTCCCTCATTGCATTTTTGGCAGCAACAGGCTGAGGTAATGTTGCTGCTTTCCTTTCCCCATGTTTGCAATCTTTCCCATTGCTCTGCAGACAAGAACGGGCTGGGGGTACTTTTGCTTCTTGTGTTTGTGTATGTTTTCATTTTCCCCCATTGCACTTTGGGCGGCAACAGGCTGGGTTAGTCTTGCTGCTTTCTTTTCTCCATGTTTTCATTGCAGCAGGGCAGGGTGTTCTGGGGGTGGGCTGTTCCAGCACTGCATGCCTTTAAAGTGAACTTTATAAAGAGGTCTGAGAAACCCCCAGCTTTTCTTGCCTTTTTTCGGACCTCTGGTTTCACATTCATTTCAATGGGAAACCATGCTTCGGATAACAAATTTTTCAGATTACGAATAGCCTCAGAGAATGAATTAAATTTGTTATCAGAGATACCACTGCAAACAAATAATAAAGCATCTTGAGACTACAAGCTCTAGTCCATTACTGGTCATAGTCTGAGGAAGAGCTTTGCCTGCTAAAAAACAAACCAGAAGAAAAGTAAGTGCATTATTGAAAGCAGATATGTAAGAACACCCATACCCCATTCTTCACCATATGCTGTAGCATGTGAAACCATGTTTGATAACAGAAGCTCCTTTCCAAGTAAGAAATTCAACACAATACATTTTAAACACCAGCTGTCATTCAGAGAGGTCCAGGCTTAAGGTGTACATTGCTCAAGTAGTGAATGTGGAGGCAGGCAAGCGGGTGGGACTTTGCAACATAAGAAACAAGTGACACATATGACAAAATGAAGCCTCTAAAATGAATTTGGGGCTCCATCCAAGTTGGCTCATGTTGTCCTGGTCATGCTCTCCTGTGGGAGGTAGGAATAAGACTCCCCATCCCCCTTTTCCAGTTTCTTTCAGAGTAGAAGATACTGCTTTATAGACTCAAGAGAATTTCTGCAAAAGAGAAATATCATTTTCCACATTTTCGTTGTTTTGACATATCTCAGCATGCTTTAGTGATCATATGGGAGAGGGGTGGATTAAGGAGAACATTTCAGCTGCAGGGGTGGAAATGGAAGCTACATATGAAAGATATTTGGCACCTTCCAAAGTTGCAATGCATTACAGTACTGCACAGCTTAATTCCTTGACCTGCATTGAGATGTAGATGGGTGGGATTTTGTTGGTTCCTGTTTTATTGGCTTGCTTTATCAGGTTTAGTTGTAATTGGGATACAGTCTATGGTGATGTGAAATGTCCTTACCAAGTTCTTTCAGATAACAAGTATATTTATTTATTTATTTTGAATATTTCCCCACCACCACCTTTCTCCTTGGAAAAGGACCCAAGGTGGCTTACAATCATGAGGGACAGTATACAGCCCAGAACATTTAAGACATATTCAAGTTAAGAGCAGGGAATTAGGAGAGGCATCTTAGAACATTAAAAGGTAACATTAAAGCTACAAAGAAAACGCAAAAAGAAAAAAAATCCAATTATGAGGGGTGGAAGCTAACATGGAAATCATTGGTGTTCTTATGAAATCAGTCAATGCAATCATGCATGATAATCCATATAAAAGTTACATAGTAGGTAGTCCCTCATTCAGGGAAAGCTTGCCTTTGAGGGCTGGGAGGAGGAGGAGGAGGAGGAGGAGGAAGGCCATGCTGAGCGAGGCTAGGATGAGGTTCAGTGGATTGTTCAGCCTCCCCTTCCCCCACCTCCCATGTGGTTCTGGGGGAGGGGGGGAGGGCCCTGGCTTGTAATAGTGGCCAAACCCCATCAGGGAGAGCACAATGAGGAGAGGTGAGGGAACAACTGAAGGGAAACCTCCACCATCGCCAGGGGGAAGGGGAGGAAACTGTCCAGGCTCTGCCCCCTCTTTTTCTTGCTCGCTCGCACTCCCACCTTCACCCCCAAGGCCTACTCTCTCTCTCTCTTTCTCTCTCTCTCTCTCCCCTCCCTCACACCGCACCAGCCCACCCCTTCCCGTCCTCCTCTTCCTCACCAAGCCCCTAAACTAATGAAAAAGTTCAAATGGAATCTCTCCAGTTTCTGTATTCCAGGTGTCATTGAATAAGTTCTTGTACATGATTCTGTGTGTATGGATAGCTACCTAAAAGCAAATCTTACTACAGTATAGTTTTTAATGCTTTATGGCACTGATGAATGAGTCAGAAATACTAACCACCTTCTTGTATATGTGTGTGTAGGGTTTTGTTTGTTTCGGTTTTGGTTTTTTGGCTGTCGTATTCATTAGAACAGTGGCACTGCAATTCATGTGAAAAGAATTATTCTTCAGATTTCAGCCACAGAGGATGAGGATGAGCACAGGTGTTCTGATCCTTTCTATATTTTTCAGTTTGGTGAAGTAGAAATCAGGGTGTTAATATCAGAGCTTAGAAGCTAAAGAAGGGCTCCCTTTCTGTTTTGTTCCTATTTGTTCCTTTTCTGTTTTGTTCCTAGTTATTCAGCACAATGTTCCAGCAAATCAGAGAGAAATGTTAAAAGCAAAACATATACAGTGTTTTAAAAGGAAATGTTGTGGTAGGTTCTTAATGAAAACAAGGTAGTGTTTCAATTTCTCTGTTTTGTAAGGGAGTGGATTCTCTTTCTCTTGTGGCTAGCTTTAAAAGGTCACTGTTTCCTAAACAAACAAAAGTACTGTATCTAGTGCTTTCTGGCATAAGTTCTGAAATACTGTATCTTGCATTCATCAAATACAGTATAACGCAATAGTTTCTTCAAAAGGTTTAATAACAATGTGAAGTTCTATAGAGAGCTATTCTTTCTATTGCTGTGGAAGCTTTACAACAGAGGTACTATTTTTATGGCATGGTTTTATCCCATCCTGCTTTTGTTTGAATTCATCTTATGTCTTACATACATTGCTTCATCAGGATTCTTGCAAGAGAACAAATTTTGATTTCAACTTTTTATTAGTCAGATAATTTTGCTATGATGATTATAACATGCCATATATAGTTCATTTTATACTAGATACCATCTACAAGAAAACATGGGCACTTAATTTCATCCAAGGAGGACATTTTCCTCCAACCCCTAGGTAATGTAGCTACAACTGGTTTCACCAAGCAGGTAGAATAGATTTTATCCCTAATTATCTGAGAGAGTGTCATTTCCTGTACTGGATTCAGAATCTTTTATGTGTAATGTTACTTAGTTCTAATACTAGTAGCTGTGAAATTCAATTTTAAACACAGCAGTTGCAAGATGTTGTTTTTCCAAGAGATTTCATCTTGAGTTGTTGTGGTCCCTGCCCTTCAGAAAATGGTGTGGAAAACATGGAATCACAGGTGCCCATCATTAGAGCTGAGAAGGACTAGTGTTTCCACTTCCTCAAGCTGTTTTATGATCTAGTTTTCATCTTGCATGTTGCATACAAGAAACGATTAGTGGATGAGCATGTTTAGTCTGAAGATAAGGGCTGCACCCAGAAGGGAATGAGGCACCAGGCCCTTGGTAGTCTACCTGAACATGCATATGGAACAGCATGTTGTTGTTGTTGTTGTTGTTGTTGTTGTTGTTGTTGTTGTTGTTGTTGTTGTTGTTGTTGTTGTTGTTGTTGTTGTTGTTGTTGTTGTTGTTGTTGTTGTTGTTGTTGTTGTTGTTGTTATATTGTTTTGAGAACTTGAAATGCTTGTCTAAACTTAGGTGGATACACCCTCGTCTTCCACTCCCAAATTTTGCTAGATGGCTATACAGTGGAACCATACTGTAATGTTGGTATTATATTAAAACAGGCATGTCCAAACTTTGGCCCTCCTGATGTTTTGGACCACAACTCCCAGAAATCCAAGCCTGTATTTCCAATGGCAAAGGACTGTGGGAGCTGTGTTCCAAAACATCTGGAGGGCCGAAGTTTGGACATGCCTGTTTTAAAATGTTTCCTTTTGCTTGCCCTATGCTGCTTTCCCAGTCATGATTCTCTGACTTCATGATAGCCTCAGAGAGTGGAATGGTCAGAGCTTTTAGTACAGGGCAAAAAAAGACAGTAAAGTTGTTCAGCGGTTTGTGCTACTGCTGTTGTCTTAAAAAGTTACATTTTCTGAGCTCAAAGTTAAATTTTTAAAAAATGTGAGAAGAGATAAATATGGGAAGATAGTGTTCATGATGTCATGAAGATGCATCATAAAATTTACGAATAAAATGTGGCTAACTTATTTCACAAAAAGTAGAATAATTATGGAAACATATACTCAGTGCAGTGATAAAGATTCCAGAAGCTATGGTGTGCTTTGGAAAGGTAATTGAACATATCTCAGAAACTCAATAGTATGTGCTTTTCCAACCAAGGCCTAGGACTATTTTGCATACTAGGTAAGGTTGTTTTAAAAATAAAACACACAAATCTTTATTATCGAGCATTCATTTAACAGAGGAGTCTTAAGTCTCTGATTCCTGTATGTGGAGGCAATATATGTTTGCAAACAAATATCAGCCATGTTCATAAAGTATCTTAGGTATATATGTTATATGTAAAACCACCCATCAGGTAGGTTGGCTTTTTCTCTTTTGTTCATGGTTTACTGTAACAGGCATTGTATGCACAATGAGTGTCTCCAGAAGACTCACATTGTAGCATCTGAAGGGGTAGAATAATGACTAATTCAGCAAGCAGCTTATTTCCTTTGACATTTCCTCAGTATGGATCTTGTTTGCTGAAAAGAAAATAGATTTCTCCTATTGCTGAAAGTAAAAGTCTGATCATCCATGTTAGCTTTGGAATCAACATACTGTACGGCTATTTTGTTTGGGGAAATCAAAAGCCCAGCTCAGTGTACTGCTTTTTTGCTCATGGTACCTAAAGCATATGCTGTCTTTGCACACACTCAACAGGAGCAAAAGTCTCTTCTTTGTGGTGTGTTCCTATGACATGAGTTCTGCATAACCGCACATGCCAAGGGAGCGTCACTAAAGTTTCTCTGTCCATCAGAGATATTTTTTATCTTCGTACAAAAACAAGATCCTTCTTCCCACTGCTTTTTTTGTGCCAAAAAATGGCCAAATTATACATAGATCAATGCCCTTCTCAGGCAAGAATGATGCTCATACTCACTTGTTCAAATGTTGCATAGTACACATCTGGTGCCATGGTTCTGGTTTTGTACATGTGGAATAGGCACGGTCCCCAAATGTTTTGGGGGAGTGTGATAGTATTGCTTTCCCCACCTCTCTGGCACACTAGGGGAAAAATCCTTGTTTAAGAAAGTAAATAATGAAGGAAATTATATTCTTCTCTAAGGCAAATGAAAGGAAATTTAGTAGGACAAGGAGCAAATGCAATGATGATTTGAATCTATTCTTCCCAGCATCTGATGCATTTTTCATTCCATGATAGCAGCATAAAAGGAGACATTACAACATGAAAAGTAGAATACAAGGACTTATTCCTGCTGCTTCCATGTCCACATGAATCTTTTAGCACCTTCACTGAAAGCTGAAATGGAATGGATCAGAATCCTTTAGAAGACACAAAAGATGTTCCCTCTCCGCACTGCCACCCACATCATAACATTCCTTAAATGATAATTTAGTAATATTGGCTATTGGGTAGCCTTATTTATGTAATTAAAGAAGCTCAGTTAGACTACATAAATAAAGAAGTGGTAGGAAGAAGCATGTTGACATTCAAAGGTCTTTTGGATAACTTAAAGATTATAGATGCACAAGAAAGCAATCTGTTAGCAGCATTTTTAGTCCCCCCCCCCCCCCGCTGTTGTAGGTGGTAGGCAGGGGGGGGGGATTTAGAAGATCCGTGAGTGAAAATAGCACAGGGACTGCCCTCCCATGACTTCCTAAATGGTCTTACGAAAAGCAAATACATTTTTTTTCATCAATATTAAATGTTTCTTACTCTTGTTCCAGCAGGATGATGAACCCAAGTATTGACCAAATATGCAGTTACAGAAATATAACAGTCAAATATTTGTTAGATGATTGGATACTGTCTCCGTGAGAAAATAACATTTTGAACTGCCAGGAGCGTGACAGGTTTTGCTGGTCCAGGTCAGTCTCCCATTACATGTAGGAGAGCTGCAATTTATTATTCAGTCTGGGATTAATTACATGGCAGGCTGAGCTTCCACTTGTCCAAATAGTGTGGCAGGAAAGCCTGGTGCCCTTATTAGGAGACATCATAGCCGGGTGGGGTTACATGGATGCACTGTGAGAGAATCTGATCCTGGTGGCCTTCTCGCTTTGTACTCATTGAAGGCTGAAAAAGAAGAGAGAGAGAGAGAGAGAGAGAGTTTGCTTTAGTGTTGGTGACAAAAGGCAGCCCGGGTTGCGGAGGGAGTTTTCAGTCAAACTCTGAAGGAGGTGATTAGGTGGAGTTGGCCTTCCTGGAATTGTAGGCTAGATTTTCCTGTTGTGTTTCAGCACTGTCGCGCAGTGACAAATGCAGTCATAGGACTGAGGGGCCAGCGCAACTACAGAAGTGACCAAAGGCCTCTTGCGTTTTTTACTTCTGAAGGAAATCAGCACAAAATTTAACAGCAATGTTTCTACAGAAATACTTAGGTTGGAATCCATCGGTGGGTATGCTGTTTGGTGTATATTTTTGCGGGGATTTTTAACTGCAGTCATGCCTTAGGCAACACTTCTTGATTTTTAACGTGTTTTTAACAACTTAATGACTAACCAGTTAAATTGCCTTTCCCTGTGAACTTTAGTTGTTTTTTTTCTTTATAGAACTTGTTTGTTTGTTAGGAAAATATTGTTTTGTCGATTGATTATACCTGTACCAGTGCCTTAAAAGTTAAACAGTTAAGTGTTCTGGTGTTGTCATCTGCATTAAAGCTGTCAAATAAGGAACTAAACTCATTTAACCAGGTTCGCTGGCCATCCTAGTTACTTCCAGAGATCAAGAATGCTTGTGTTTATGTTACACATCTGAGGTGAAATGTTTGTGTTTGCATATTTCTGTTTCGTCAGCAATCTTGGCAACATAGTTGCAATATTTTGAGGGGAAAAACATAATCATGATCATATATAATTGCAATACAATGATGAGCCTAGTCATGAAGCATTTTGTTTGTAACCTGTCGGCGCCTATATTCTATAATAAGTGTCCCAAGAACCATAGGTGCCATCCTGTAAGGATATCCTTGGACGTCTAGTTCCTTTCTTAATGGAAAGCAAGGAGAAATTGATTTGGGCCTTGTGTAACAACAAGTAGGCAACTCTGTATGGGAACAACAAGCCTTATTATGATTAACAGCTTGAGATGGCTGAATTCTTTCCTGTAAGTTCCAGGACAGTAGTGCTGGATCATGAGAATGTAACACTAGGACCAGGAATATTTTCAGGAAATAAACTGAGGAGTCCTGTGAGGCTCTAAAGATGGACAAGTTTTATTTGACACAAACTTTCACAGATTAGTGCCTACTTAATCAGAAGCAATCCACGGAAGCTTTTGGCAAGTAAAATATCTTTGCTTTAAGATGTCATTTGATTCTTCTTTGCACCAGACAAACATGGCTATGAGGAAATTACTACAATCCTAAGTTTCTTCTGCGCTCTCTTTATTTCAGATAAGAAATCTGAAATTATTGTCCTATTTCTCCTTCATATTTAATGGGTATATATCTGATTAACCATTTCTTCCCAGTCCTACAGGCAAACTGATACTTGAGGATCAGAGCCTGGTTGAAGGACAATCCAAGAAGCCATTGCCTGATTAGTTGCAAAGAACAATTTATTAGTTGGTGAACACTGAAAAGAGGACCTCCTGATTAGGGAGTGGGTGAATCCAATAATAATTTTCTGTCATTATTTTGAATAGTAAAAATTCCATAATGTATTTTGGTATCAAAAGACAAATGTGGTTTGAAAATCTATCATATGCAAATCTAGTTTTTTCCCAATGAGAAAATGGCAACCATGAAGAATGAAGTGAAAGAGCAGAGGACAGGGCACAAATAAGCTTTCTATAGGGATATTTGGCAGTTTTACTGGCAGAATGTAGTAGATCTGTGCCAAGTGTGTGTAGCTACTCTGGAAACTACTAATTTGTCAAAAATTTTAAAAGTGTTTTGTTTCAGAAGCTCTATTGTGGTATAAAGCAGGAGGAAAGATCCTTAACTGAGCTACAAAAGCCACCTAGAACTTTGTGTCTGCTGGCACCCACAACGGAGATAGCAATATAAATATCCAAACATGCTGGCTTAACTAAGATCCAACCAGGTATTTATCCTGCCATGCCTTCCCATCATTGGTTAACATTTTACTGCCATGCTGAACACTTCGCTGCAGCCACTGCTACCTTCTGTCATACATGAGCAGCATTGCGGAATAAGATGCACACCACAAATTGAAATAAGCTATTTTTAAGACAATCTAGTAATATTCAATCCAGAAGAAAGCCAAGCAACTGCCATGGTGACTAAATGTAATTAGCAGCTAATGAGTTTACTGTTTATCCACAGCTTGTCTAGTTTTAGAGGCTTTCGTTGATCAGATCTGCTACAGCTGTAATCATCTGCGAAAGCATGGGAATAGTCTTACGGATAGTGAGGAGCTGATAATCGTAGCAGCAGAAGTGTTAGGGAGACTCATTCATTTTAATTTGCTTGCAGTGTGAAACTCCCATGGGCTACATGGTAGTAGGCTTAAACAGTATGAAGCAAGCAGAGTATGAGATGTGTGCATGAATGAGAGAGAACCCTAGAGTTGCTTTTCCTGAAGTGACAAGGGTGAGGTGGGAAATAAGGAATCAAAGGAGAGTCAAAAGCTTCAGCTGGAAAAACAGGGAGCTACCAATCAGCTTTTACAAACAGAGTATTTTAATTTCCCCCTCTCTCTGAAATGATGAGATTAGACTTCCACTTCCTGATACTAATGGGTGGGGAGGCAGAGGAGGTAATGCATAAAAATGCTTTGCATATGTACAGGGGCACTCAAAATGTTGCTGATTTACTGATTAATTGTCACTCATTGCTGCATTTTAATCATACCTGTCAAGTGCCCCGTACGGACAGGGAAAATCCCATTTTCTACCCCTCTTTCCTGCTGTCTTCCCGGAATAGTTATTTTCCCGAAAATGTCCCTTATTTTTAAAAAATCTGGTACCTGCCAGGCAGGCTCTGACCAGCCCTGTGCTGGGAGGGGCACGTCGCTTTGGCCAGTGGCCATGCTAGCCATGAATGACTCCCCTTACCTTCCACATCATCCTGGCTTGGTCCCTTTCGGCCTGTGGCAGCTGAGGCCTAGCAAGCTGAGTGGTAGATGAAGGGCTGGGGGGAGTGTGGAAAAGGCAGTGTGAACCCAGTGGGCCGCATTGCACTCCCCCAGTTTCCCTCACCACCTGCTTCACAGCGGACAGGTGCTGCACACGCATTCTTAATACGTGGGGCCAATGCCCAACAAGGTAAAGTTAGAGAATGGGCTGGAGGGAGCCATGATCCCTGGTCCTCTCCCTGACCACTTCAATGGGAGGGAGAGAGATGGGAGGAAGGGATCTTGAGCCTACAGCCTAGCACCCCTAGTCTTTGCCACCCAGTGGGTGGGGGACCAGAGGCTCAAGCTATTTGCCACTTCCTCCCTCCCTTTCATCTTCTGTGGATGATGTCTTCCAGCAGGTCTGCACTCAGCTGGATGCCCTGAAGTGAATCCCTGTAGGGGACCCCCTCATCCTGCCTCTTCTCCATTCCGCTCCCCACCACCACCTGTCTCTGATCTGCTTGCCACCTTCTGATCTACCACAGGCCCACCTTCCACCCCAGAACTCTGCAGAAGGCACTTTCCCTCACTGCCCTACCAGGAGCATTGGTGCGCGTGCACATGCACGCGCGCGCGCGCGCGCGCGCGCACACACACACACACACACACACACACACACACACTTTTGCAGCCTCACTGTCTGCTCTATCTCCGTTTGCAATTCCAAGCCTGGAAGCATGGGGAGTGGGACTGGGGCAAATGGAGCAGTCATGGGCAACTAAGAAGTTAAATTTCAGTGGCAAGGAGCTAAGATGTCGTATCCTGAAAAATATGGAACACACACACTAGAGACGGGCACTAAACTACCATTTTTGAAATTACCGTTCTCCGTTATTCGTTCTGTTATGTAACGGTACAAATAACGACTGTTGCGATGGGGCAGGCTCAAACCGAACAGAATCACGAAAATGTTCTTCGGTTCTGTTTGTTTCCATTACTGGCATCGCGCCGTGTGGAGCTCTGTGGGTAGCGACCCGACGGGGGTGGCGGATGGTGCGGCAGATTGGTCCTTGGGGAGGGGGCCCAAGGGAGGGTGGTGCTCGGCGGTGCTCCGGGGGTGGCGGCCTATTGGGGGTGGTGATTGGAGCAGTGCCCTGCTCCGGGAGGACTCCCCATGGCCACGGGATCACTCTCCCAGCAGGCTTGCCA